>OY757190.1:12858529-13458529 GCA_963583895.1 Melanophora roralis | reverse complement strand
ATGTATATATATATATTAATAACCTTTCAAATTAAACACTTTCCCCAAACGATTGTATATTTAATTCTTATTACAGCATATTTCACTTTTGTTTCAAAAAAATTTAATAAATATGTTATAGCTCGAACGATCAAATTTAAAAGGATCTCACACCGTGGACTGTTAAATGATCCAACGTTAGTCAAGAAATGTTTTAAAAATGTTGATAACTGTCTTACTTTATCTGAAAAATTCTAAGGCCATAAAAAAATTTTGTATACGTAGTTTTATAACAGCAACTAACAATCTTAATTTCAACGTGTTATGAAAGTGATGGGTAGGGGTCATATATTTTAAACTTTATTTGCAAAAAAAAAAGTATACAGGCAGACAGATAAACATTTGATTACTACCCAACCAACAAAATAGTGGGTCATTATCTAGATTAGACAATGATGATAAAAATTTCGGCAAAAAAAATTTAAAACTTTCCGCGTTATACTTATTAGAAATTGTCTTAATCACTTTTTATTAATACAGTCGTCTGAACAAATATCAAAAGAAGTATTTTATATTTGAGGACATGCCGGAAGTGGGAAAATTTTGTTTGCTGGGCAGCTTAAAAAATATATTTATATGGGTAGTTCAAATGTGAAGGGTGTGGCAATTATACTAAATGTTTAATAATTTTTAAATAAAAAATTTACAGTGTTATAAATTAAAAACAACTTTAAATATTGTTCAGGATATGATCCCAATTTAACTTAGTTAAGTTTGTGTAAAAACATTTCATTGGTTCTTATATAAGATCATTCGTAGACCTTACCCAATTCTTTGAAAACCCCTAATTGTGAATTGTTATAAGCAAACCGAAAACGTTCAAAAGTTCTTTCAAAACCAATTTTTAGTTTTGATTTTCATGTTTCGTTATACATCTGGGTTAGTACTGGATACCACAAAGTGTATTAAAGAAATTAAAAAAAATATTGAACCTGGCACATTCTGATTGCCAGGCTGAGCCTCTAAACTATAAAATATTAATGCAAAATTATTCCTTTCTTTAAATTATTTGTAAATAAGCATCATTGTTGACATTTGCACTTCAAAAACATTTACATAATTTGGCATAACTGACTTATATCTGGTGTTAATTCCAATCTTTCAAGTAGCCCCTTCACATTCTTAATCGCAACACCATTTAGTAGTTTTATTGATTGTTCAAAGTATTTCAAAATTTTCTTAAAACCCTATCTGTTAAAATAACTTATAAATTATTAAGGATTTATTTGCTCATTTATCTATAAAAGTTTGTCAAATAAGCTCTTACCAAACATAAAATAATTTTTATAAAAAAAGTTGTTAATTTCTTAATGAAACTAAAAGTTTCTAAAAGTGAAGTTTAACAGATTTTCCGAGCACTAAATTGCTTTGGCTACTTCGTAAGCACAGTTTTAAATAATAGCACAAGTATAAATAAAAAAATTTGAAACTAGACAAAACTTTCACTTTTTTCCTCATGCAAAACATGCAAAATTATGAAAAAAGTTCTTTTCATTTACATTAATATCATATTTCTAGAAATAAAACGCCAAAAACTACCGGAAACAAAAATAAAGGAAAAATACACGAAATGTGAAAAAAATACTTTTTTACCGCCTAATTGGCTTTAAAGCACAACATCGGTTAACAGCCTTAAATTTCACAGAGTCACATCTTAAAAAAATTTAAAGTGTACCAAAAAGTGAAAAAAACTCTCAGCCGTCTCTCATTATGAATTAAAAGTCGTTAAAAAATGATACTCAAATTTTTTTAAAGGTTCAAAATTTCTTAAATTTTAAGGCCATTCTCTCTTTATTAGTTTAAAAGTCACAAAAAGTACCCAAAAACACCAAGATATAATATTTACCCTTTGTTCTATCTTTAGGGTCCAAAGCTTCAAAAAACTATAAAAAATATATTTACACTTTTCCGAACTAAACTTGTATTGTTTTTTTATTGTCTTAGAAGTTACAAAGTACTTTTTTGTACCTTCGGGTCTCGAATATGCTCCAGGAACGGGTTCGTTTTTTTTATAAAAAAAAATCAATTTTGTTCCTTTTCTCATATACATATGTATGGATGTAAGTTTGTAGATAGATAGTATAGATATACTATTAATAAAGTTACAAATTGTTTATAAACATTAGAGGACTGCAGAGATAAACTTGAACGTGTAATACACTTGAGTATTTCAAAGGATGAACTTTTATTCATAGTGACTTTCCATTTTACTATGAACTCTGTATTCGCTGTTACTTGAAAGAGTTTTTTATTTGAGAATTTTTGTTTTCTTTTCCTTTCTGCCGAAAAAACTCCAGTTGATAATAGAAGTATGTATCAACTACGGCTTTATTCGTTCTGGCAAAAGTAGTTGATCAGAAACAACACAATTAACATTTTTTTTTATTCTTTCTTATTAATTTTATATACCATTCTGCAATATATATTTGAATTTATATTATAAAGGGAATTTGTAAAAACAATTTACATATTTCAACGCAATTCTCAACTTCTTGTTTTATGGAGATAATCGATTTGCCAACAAGTATTGGCACAATAGCTTGTTATAGTTTTTATTTGTAGTATTTTCTTTATTACGTTTACTTTTTTAGGTATTTTCTATGTACCGAGTTCATAAATGTTAGTATTTGACAAACTACGCTTAAGTTATCTTCCTCACTCACAAATTTCGAACGCATACCATTGCATACTTAATTTTACGTCAAATTTTTTAAAAACTTATCTGCTGCAGGCCTCTCAAAAACATAAAACGCATACGTAATAAACCGTCGATATGAAGTTTGTATATTACGTATACGTACATGGATTTGAATAAAAAATATAAATTCATAATTGGAGTCATAACGGGACTCTATCCGGTTATGGCTAGAACAAGCAGATGGCAGCACGGTACTCCAGATTAATTTAGGATGTGGAAGGTGAAGAGCAATCAGAGGCGATAGAGCATGCTGTCTATTACTGCCCGAGATTGAAGAACCATAAGGTCAAGTGGTTGGGTTAAAGGTTTTTACGAAGAACTAGGCAATGTTTCGCAGTGTAAATTGGAAAACATCATAGTCTTCGTCATAGGGATCAGGTTGCTAGAAGATAGGCAATTGAGAGAAAGTTTTCACATGGGTACTTTGATTGTTTTTCTTCTTTCTCAGTTATTTTCCTTCTTGTTAATCTTACTACTTCTTTTCCTCTTTACTTGATGTCTTAATTTTTTCTATTTTGTAGATTTTTCTTTATGTGAAATAGACAGAGAAGGTCTCCAAGTGTGTATGACCGGGGGTACCTTTTTTTATCGCCCTTAGCAACCTAACCTAACATGGAAACTTAAAATGTTTTTTTTCTCGAACAATTTTTGACGAAATTTTTTATTTGCGTATTATATATTACAAAGAAATCCTCTTGATACTACCTGTATTTACATTTACTATATCATAACGAATTTATAATTAGATGGGCTCTCAACACTACCTACTACTACATACTACTGTCATATATAGGTATAATGGTTACCTCACTCAAAGTGAACTCAATATCGTATTCAGCGATTAGATCCCAGGACTGGGTTTGAAATTTTTAAAAATTATAATAATATTTATGGGTCAATTATAACTAAAATGTTTACGGATAGTTTTTGTTACTTTTTTTAAGTTTCTTAAATTTTTCCGATGTAGTAGTCGTTGTACGAGAAGATTTATGAAGAATACGAAGTCGCTTTTAGGCTCTGAAAAAAAACCAAAATATTTTTTGTTTAAGTTTCCTTATACGAGGATTTCTGTCTTGAACGCCACAACGCAAAACTTCATGAGAAGTCACTTGTATTGAAAAGATGTTTAAAATTAAACCTTTCTCTGATGTTCAAGAACTTGTTATATAATTACTTAGATTCTTTTTTTTAACGTTATTTAAATAACAAAAATGAAATTAAATTTTGTTTAAAGGTTTAATTTTACCAAAAGTAGTCGGTTACTTTTAAATTTTAATATAAAAATTGTGTAAATTTGCCGCAAAACTTTCTTTTTTTTAAGTTATTTTTGTTAAATAATGGGCTTGCTACAATAATAAACATATTAAGGGAAAACATCGAATTTCAACAAAAAAAAATGTCGTGAGGCGTTAAACACATTTTGTGGCGTTCAATACACTTTCTTTTGCTTAACTTGAAAATGTAAACCAAATTAAAAATTGAACGAAAACAATTTTTTTTTTATAAGAAATAAATAAATAAAAGTATGTATACTATTCTAGTATATAGTAGTAATGGTCGCAGTAAATAAATAGTCTCTCATGTATGCGGTCATTAACTTTATTTTATTTTAGCAGTCAATCGAATAAAACTTTTTATTTATTACAATATTAAACAAAATAATAAAATAATAACAACTTAAGCAAAATTTAACCAAAATGTATAACTAAATGTTAATATCATTTGTTATAAAACAATCCAAGAAATACAGGAAGGTACATACATACCTGCATACATGTATGCATGCATATAAAAAAATAAAATTTATTCAAAAAATATAAAATAATAAAAATCTTTCAAGTATGTATAGTTGTATGTAAGGGTTATACAAGATTAAGTAGAAAGAAGAGATATGATTTTAAAGAGAATAGTTATAACTTATATATAGCTAAAAATCACTTTATTTGAAGTCAAAAGACGGCGTCTCCCAGCAAGTAAAGGGACCCATTGGTACAATTATAACATGTAATTCCAAATTATTACGATTAGGTCCCACCAAATGTGGCGATAAATTAATGGCCGATAATGCCAATTCATCGAAAGGTATTAAATTATCTAAATTAACAACACGTTGGTCACTACTAAAGTATTCAGTGCGCTCATGCAAAGTTAAAATATGATCAACTTTGTTTTGTACTCCAGTTATAAGACAGGCAATCTATAATGTTAGATAACAGAAAAGCACGTAAATGCTTTAAAAAATGTTAAACATCTGCATTTTAATACTAACCTTAAATCGTTTTTCGCTGACTTGTAAATGTTTGCATGTTACTCTTAAGCGCACCGTATTAAGAGAGACTTCTGGTACATCTTCACCCCATACCATCTTGGCTCTATTGTATTTAATGCCCCGGGGGAAAAATTCAACTTCCCAGGTAATTGGTTGCTCTAAAAATAAAAATAAAAATAAAAATAAAAATAAAATCCTTAGAATAAACTTATGTTTTAATTAATTTCAGTAATTTACAATAATAACTAGAGCATTGGTCCTAGTTCTACAAGAATAAAATCTCTTAAGAAATTATAAAAAAAAACAAAAACTATAAATTACACACATTAAAAAATCTTAGTTTTACGTTGTACATTTAATAAAAAAAGTCTAATAATTTATACAATTTTTTTAGGAGGAACTTTTTAAAAACCTTTAAACACATCTCAAATTTATTTGAGTTTGTTTACAGTTTGAAAAAAAATTATTTTCTTACCATCATCCGTTTCAGCAATATTGCCCGGTGTAAAGAAACATGTAACATAATTACTGTATTTATCAATCAGGTCGAAATTATTGACTACTTTACTTATACTCCAAGTATCATTTGAATAGAGGCGTGGAGTAAATTGTAGACAACCATCTGGTGAATTACGAACCTCTATCACGCGATCCTCTTGGCCCGATTGATATGACATACCAATGGCCATGCGCTGAACTATAAATTCCTTATGTTGTTCTAACAAAGGAAAAATAAGTAAATGTGCTAATTCACGTGGAGTCATCATGGCGAAACGTATATGAATAACAGTTTGTTCAACAAGCTGTATGAAATGTTCACGCTTCTCAGCGTCGGTTAAAGTGTCATCATTATCGAAAAGTTCTTTACGTTGCAACAGCCAATTTTCTAATATACCGAAAAGTTTGTATTCACTACGTACCACCAAATCATTTTGTTGCAATAGTATGGCCATAACAGCTACGTCAAGTTCTACAAAATCTTTTGATTGGCAGACTATTTCTAAATTCCATTTTAGAAAACGTTTTAGGGCTTCCGTTAGTTCTTTGTGTTGAGGACTAAATGCAATTGTATATTGAAGCCAAGAAACAAGAAAGCCTTGAGTAGCTGCTTTGGCTATATGTTTCATCATATATTGCACACACAATTCCACTAGATCTTGTACATTGTATTTGTGGGCCAAGGCCAGCATGGGCATGACGGTGTTTAGCGATATATTGATTTTTCCAACATATAAATATTTAAGAAATTGGGGGAAGACTGCTTCGCAACAAGGCTCTTCGACTAATTCAATAACATGCTTACGACATTCATTCCATTCAGGATTCATAAGCATTACTTGAAACACATCACTACTAGCACAGAGAATAACACGGTGGGCAGGATACTGTTGATCACCTACCACTAGTATAATATCTGACATTAGTTGTTCCGCATACAAATTGGCAATTTTTTTTAAAACACTATCAGAATTGTTCATAACCCGCTTTAGGAAAGAATTGTATTTTAGTAATTAGTTTAACCTTTTTTATTAGACATTAGTAAAACTTACCAAACTTATTGAACGATCCTGCGATTGTTCATCCGTATCTGTTACTGATGGTAAAACCTCATCATCTCCACCACTACCACTATTTCCACTAGAAGAACCCATATTAGAGGACATTTTTTCCATTTTCAATTTACAGTATTATTTCCTTATATATAAATGACGTCTTTTCTTTTTGTAAAAATGTATATACAAAGATTTCTTTTATCTTATTATTTACTTAATTCTGTATTACATTGCATTTATATTTATTAAAAATTTGTTCTTAAAATATTTGTAATTAAAATTTTTAGATTTTTAGCAAAATTTAAATATGATTTTTGCAAAAATCATGGATACAAATTTCTTCAGAAAAAATAACAATAATAAATGCTTCTTCTTAGCAGATACACAACAGCTGTTTAACACACGGTTGCAAAATAATGTTAACCCTTTCGGTACATCTTTTTAAATTTAAACTTTAAAAATCCGTTTTCGGTTTTAATTGGTCGTTAGGGCCTCTAATGGTTATATCCAATTATTTTTTTTTCAAAAAGTTTATTCCAAAATGGTTTTTCAGAGTGATGACATATGGCATCATATGTACCCATTGGTGTTTAAAAATAAGAAAAACGACTTATATTTTTTATAATTTTTTATTATTACATACATATTATCTAAGTATCAAATTCATGGTAAATAAGATAATATTGCAAAAATTAAATAAAATAAAAATGTAAATGTAATAATTCATTAATATATAATTGTATATGTAATATTATACCGACCTTACAATTTGTAAATGAAGTTGCTTATTTATGGGCTCAAGGTCAACTGTCCTTCAATAAAACAATTTGCTTTATTAAAAAGGTATTTGTTTTGATGTTTATTTCAATATTTCGAGCGCCATCGGTGCTCTTCTTCAGGAAAAATTTGAGTAAAACCGTCGTCTGTTTACAAACACTTAAAGTAAACTTTAAGTGTTTGTAAACAGACGACGGTTTTACTCAAATTTTTCCTGAAGAAGAGCACCGATGGCGCTCGAAATATTGAAATAAACATCAAAACAAATACCTTTTTAATAAAGCAAATTGTTTTATTGAAGGACAGTTGACCTTGAGCCCATAAATAAGCAACTTCATAATTCATTAATTGTATAAAAAATATGTATATATTGTACATAAAAAAACAAAAATAAGATAATACATAACAGGTTTAAAATAAGAGCAATATTGAAAGTTATTAAAAAAATTATTTTAAAATACTTGTTAATTTTCGTTGTTATGGTATGAGTTGTAGCAATTTCTGGTGGCGTTTGGTATGCACAAATGAACATTGCATTTTACGCACTTGTATCTTGAATACGCTGTACAATTCGCCTGTTTGCATCTTAATTTTTCCGCTGCATAATCCGGCCAATGTTGGAAACCGTCATACCTCAAAGAGACAGGTGGAGGCATTTCATATTTTTTCTTTGATGTAGTGGGACTACTTGCTTCAGAAGTTGTAGGGCTGTTTTCAGTTTCAGTAGTTTTTGGACGCCCACGCTTACGAATACCAATTTTTTTGGTTGAAAATGTCAAAAGTGCGTCTGATACATCATTCCTAAATGCCAAGAGGTCCAAGATATGTTTCGGTCTTATTTGATGCTCATCACAATACATTTTATACTCCAGCCATGAGTTGCATATGGCAAGGTCAATAAAATGGTCAAATATCTTCAAAGTCCACTTTTTAGACCTAATGGAAATTCGATATAGGGAAAGAAGAAAATCCATTTTATCTACACCGCCCATGTTTTATTTGTAGATGGCAACAATCTGTGGCTGCTGAATTTCTATTTTCTTTTTTTCTAAAGAGCAAAAACGTGACACGTATTTAACGTCTTCTGCGCCGTAAACTGACGATACAAGTTGCACAATGCCTCCGTCAAGCCACCTTACCATGAAAATGTTGTCGTTTCTTTCAATTCGAAAATCAAAACTACCTCGTCCCACTTTTTTGAGATCTTTTTCGGATTGAAGCGGTACTTTACCTGTCCTGTTACTTCTTATAGTGCCTGTAGCCCATATTCCACGTTGTTTTAAATACATAACTAAAGTAAGTGTGGTAAAGTAATTGTCAAAAAATATTTTAAAGTTTTTATTTTCGGGAACTGTTTTTGCCAAATGAATGACAATATCAGAACAGAACCCAAACTTTTTCTCTCCAATTATTGTATTTTTGCCTTGATAAATTTCAAAGTCATAAAGCAGACCTTTTGAACTACAAAGGCAAAATATTTTAATGCCCCACTTGATGGGTTTTTTTGGCATATATTGTCTAAGTGCTGTTTTTCCTTTAAAGGGTATCATCATTTCGTCAACACAAAGGTTTTCATTCTTCGGCAACGAATATAACTTTTTGCAAAATATATCTAAAAGCGGCCGAATCTTGAATAGCTTGTCGTTTTTATTTGAGCTCGAAGAGAACTTAAGGCTATTTCTTATTGAATGAAAACGAGCTCTGGTCATACTTTGACGAAACGAAGGGATCTCAGTTGCTTTTGACCAATACATTGCTAGGCGCGGATAACCAATTGTACCTATCATTATTTCTAGAGCAATAAACTGCATAAGCTCTTCATTAGTTAATTTTATTGATGACCCCGTAGCTATGAGCGATGCCTGGTTTGTAGCCGAAACGATTTCATTTATTAGCTGATCTGAAAAATACTCCAAAAAGTACTGCAGAGGAGTCTTTATATTAACTTTGGGTACTGGTTCTTCTAAATAAGCTTCTGGAGCAATCCACTTGTCCTTTTTCCAGCGATAATCATTTAGCTTCTTAAATACTTCAAACACAACTTCCTCATCTTCCACCCGTACTTGCTCTTCTACAATTTCATTTTCTTCAATACTATCAAAATCATTTGTGATAATTTCAGAAGGATTTTGTCTAGATAATTCTTCTATAACAAAGGAATTATTTTCTTCTAAGGCACCTATTAGGTTTTCTAGAATGTCAGAACTGTCGGAGTCATCTAAATCAGAAATATCTGATTCTTCAAAATCATTTAAAATCTTTTCGATTTCACACTCCTTAAATATATGTGGCATATTGAACCTAACTCTTTGCGAAACTAGTTGCAAGTGAATGGATCAAACTTATAAAGTGCAAAAAAGTCGTTATTTTATTTTGCACATCAACTCCTTTAAGTAAAATTGATGCCATATGGCATCATACAATTTTAAAAAAATACCACGGGCTTATTATAAGTTTTATATATTAAATTAAAAGCTCTAGCAATATAAGATACCTTTCCGCTTATTTTCACATTAAAATCTTATACTATTTTCTTTTTGAATTAATCCAATACTGTATGTTAGTGCAGGTCTTTTTCAACAAAAAAAAGTAAGGGTTTTAGTCAAGTTTTAAAACTTCATTATTTTATCTAATAACGGTTTGATTTTTAATGTTTTTTCTAAAATACTGTTTTTAAAACTTTCATGAACTTAGTTTAATAGAAAAAAGGAATTTTTAATGAGCACAATTCAATGTGCATGGAATTAGAAACTCATGATGCCATATGGCATCAAAATACCGAAAGGGTTAAAAGCTAGAGATGTTAGCGTGAATGGCTTTCGAAACATATTCTCGTTATATAACAATTACATATAATATATAATCAGGCTTACTGCAAAATGAAAGTTTTCCCAAATATTAGAACTGACATTAAAACACCACAACATGCGTTTGTAAAGCTTATTGTATAATATCCTTTATAGGTATGTAAACATTAATACAAAATTCTTTCACGCCAGGTTTGAAATCAGAGCTTTTATATATTCTGGTATAATACAGCAAAAAAAGTTAGCAGCAAAAAGTTAGTGTTTTGGTGTAGGGTGAACATTATATTGATATCTCATGACAGTCCATATGTTTTACATTACTAGCGGAACGTTAACAAACGTTTACTTGTGCTTCCATATAAATTTTGGCAGTTCAAATCGAAGAGTGAGACCTTAGCCGTAAGAAGAAAATTGTTAAATTGTATTTTTTTAATATCTTATAAATAGTGGCCTTCACTCTTGATGATAAAGTGTCTAGTAAGTTGGGTATTAATGGTAAATGATTTAAACAACAAAACAACAACAGTACATTGTAACAGCTGAAACATTTTTACATTTCGTCGTGTGGTTTCTTATTTGTTGCATCGCACATTACACATGTTTTCGAGAAAAACGATAAAGAATATTTATTGGCTTAACTTTTTGAAAAACATTCACGCAGACAATTTTTTAAATAAAATTATCGATTTGTTTTGAATAAAACTTTGCAATTTTTGAGCAATATTTTAAAAATTGTTAAGATTTAACCTAAAGAAATCAAAAAGTTTTTTTGCTGCATTTGAGTATGTTAAACATCAACGTTTTCCTCTCAGCTTAAGTCTAGTTTTCCATCGGAAAGATGCGTTTTTTCACTTTAAATTTTCTTCTTATATTTCAATTTTCAATCATCCTATATAACTTTTTCTTCGTTCGGAGCTGTGTTTGAGAACTAGACTTCCTTCCTCTCTTTAAAGTGCGAAAAAAGTACGTTTTTGTTTTGTACAAATTTAATTTCCGGTTTTTTTTTATAAATTACGCTGTAGGTATAACTTAGTTTTATTTCAAAACATTCTTAAGAAATCTGCAAAAGTGGGGATATGAAAAAAGTTTGGAGCTTGAAATCTTCCAATATAATTAAGATAGCAAAAAATGGATTGCGAAATTTTGAAAAAGGACTCAAAAAATTTAATTAGGAATTAACTATATAATTTCTAATTCAATTTTGTTTGAAAATGTGACATGAATTAAATAAGAAACCACACGACGATATCTATGTACATATGGCCATACGGCCCAAAATGGAAAGAGGCGTTAGTTTCCTTATACAAAAAATCCATAAAATTGAAAAGAATGAAAATCATCAATATATAAAAAATTTATTTATATTGCATTTTTATTTATTTCACAAGAGCTTGAGATGACCATATTCTAAATAATCGGATCTTTATTTACGTTTACATGTCACATTCGCCACTTTTTCTAATAGGGTTTTCCTTAAAGAAATAGTTTTTTGTAGAAATACTGAATCAAATATGAATAAAACACTTTTAACTACCGTCAGAACTAAACAAATCAAGCCTATTCTCAAAAATATTGTACACAAATCAATCATACAAGTCAAAATTTAAATCTTTAAGGCCACACCCGTCACAGTATTCAAGTGGTCATTGAGCAGAAATTATGTTATTTCAGTGTCTTTTTACTATTAATCGCTTAAAAACATATCATCCTTGAAAATTTTAGTTTTTTTCAAATAAAAATTTTGAATTGAGTTATAGCAAAAATTTTAGCAAAATTGTCACACCCGTCACAATGGAATTGGCCATACATTTAGATTTAAAAAATTTTTATGTTGTACATATTGGGTGGCGATTTTTTTTATTTAATTACCTGCTCTTGTATAAAATAATCAAAATTAAATAAAATAAATTTTTTTTTTTGCTTTTAATAAAAAATTTATGTAAATAGAAGGTTCTCAATTGTTTTATTTTTTTAATTTGTTTAACTTAATATAACGTATGAATGTTATGTATGTATATACATACATAAATCCTTTTTTCTTAATAAAATCATTAAATGTTTAAAAACAAAATACAAAAACTAAAGGGACACAAAAAAAACAAAATGTTAAAAAGTTTAATTAGAAATATCGTTGTCCAACGTCGTTAATAGTCAGCTGTAATTGTATCCGTCGTTAACCCATCCGAACTAGTTATTTGTTTGGAGGCATTTGCTAATATTGACATGTTATCGATAGTTTTTGAGGTAATCAATACCATTACTTTATATTTTGACGTCGAATGTGTCGCCGGTAACATTCACAAAAGGGATAAATAGTTATAAATAAGAGTAAAAGTACACAAAGATAAAAAATTAAAATACATACATAAAAAACAAAAAGTTAAACAATATTTGTCGTATTAACTACGGGTAAAAAATTAAACAAATGTTGTGGGATAAAAGATGGTTAAAAAAATCTGATAAATTTAAGAAAAGAGCTCCCTTTACAATTCATCGTGACCAGCAAATTTGCTGATATAACTAACTAATTCTGTTAGAGAACGACTGTCGTCGTATTCACTTTGCCGTTCACCGTTTTTGTAGGCAAACAAGGTGGGATACCCTTCAACTTGTTGATCGACACACAATTTTTTATTTTCGGCAGAGGTACAGTCAACTTTGGCAATTTTAATTTGCTTATTGCTACTGTGGATTTTTTCAGCCAATTGGTCCCAAACTGGGCTTAACTTTTGACAATGACCACACCAGGGAGCATAAAATTTAACAAAAGTCACACCATCAGCTATTGACTTTTCAAAGTTTTCACCAGTCAACGCTATGACTTGAGATTTATCCTGTTCATCACTAGCTGGTTCTTCGCTTGATGTACCCTCTTGGCTTTCCTCATTGCCCAACATTTTTTTAACATAGGCATGCAGTTCATCGTGGCCGCGAGAGCCTGAATATTTTTCAATTTTCTTTCCATCCTCAATCCATAGAAGAGTAGGGTAACCCTTTACCTCAAAGTCCTGGCAAATGGGACGGTATACAGTACAATCAACTTTGCCAATGCTTACAGCTTCTTCATCTTGCAAAGTCTTTGCCAGTTGTTCCCAAGAAGGGGCTAAGCGCTGGCAATGGCTACACCAAGGAGCATAGAATTTAACAAAATGATTACCGCTTGACACGTGTTTAGCGAAATTTTCCTCAGTTAATTCAACCAATTTGCCTTTAATAGCTATTGGAGCTTCTGAAGTTAAACTCTCATCTTGTAAAATTTCATTTTCATTGTTTAGTTGTTCATTGATGAATTCAGTTATGGCAGGCATATCCCGTGTACCCTTGAATTTTATCGATTCTTTTTCGCCCAATTTAAAGAAACGCAACGTGGGGTAGCCGGTTATTTCTTGTTTAGCACATAGATCTTGTTGCTGCGTACAATCGACCTTTGCAATTACAACTTGTGGATCATCTTTGACGTTCATTATTTCAGCCAATTGTTCCCACAGAGGATGCAAGCGTTTGCAATGTCCGCACCTACAAGAAACGGAAATATAATTGATTTTGTATTTTACGGTCACAACACATTATGAAAATATTAAAAATGTTTGTTGCTGAAAAATTAAAAATTTTTTTCTAAATAGCCTCTAACTAACTGATTTTATATCAACACTAATAACACTAAGGGTCATTTTCACATTATAGCTATATAGTGCATGTTAACTATAGATAACTTTTTATTTAAAATTATGGCAAGGCTACAGGCAAGATAACGAACGCAGTACGGGTTGTTAAAAAAACTAAGTTGGGCCTTTGCGGAGTAGTTGAAGGAAAAACAGCGATTAGTAAATAATGGTCAGTTCCACGTAAAACGGTCCAAAACGGGGAAAATCGGGTTTTTTCTTTTTTTTATGTATGAATATACGTCCAAAAGAAGACAAAAATGATCAAAATATAGATTAATTGGTTCATATTTTGTTTTAAATTATTTCGCAAGTTTTTAAAATGAAATGATACTGAATAATCGACTTTAATTTTTTTACGTTTTGATGAAAATGTCCGTCACATTTTCTAATAAACGTTTTCTTAAGCAATAATGGTTTATTGTAAAAATTAGTTATAAAGTACAATAAAAACACTTTAAACTACTGTGGAAAGTAAAAAAATTAATCCTGTTCTCAAAATATTTTACACAACACGATCTTCAAGTCAAAATTTTCTAAAACTCAAATTTGAAAGGTCACAACCGTCAGTTTTCAAGTGGTCATTGTGAGTAAAAATCATGTTATATTAGTGTCTACTCACTATTAATCCTTTAAACACATAACATCCTTGGAAATAAAATTAAATAAAAATTTTGAATTATTTAAGATGTAATGGACGGAATGGAATTGCCCTAATGAGTTTGGAACTCTAATAAAAATCAGTATTTCAGCTAGGAAATAAAAACATAATACTAAAATTAAAGACACTGAAATATATATTAGTCATTTTCTAATCCGATTCCCACAGCCTAATTATCTTTTTTTATTACCCATTTTAAAATCCCCTACGTTAAAATTTAAAGTACGGATAATCCTGACTTTTGCCTAGAGGAAACTTTAAGCATAAAGAATACTTACTGTTTACCTGTTTAGTTGTAAAAAGGGACTAAGTCAATTTTTTTAGTAAAACTGATTAATATAACTTTTCAATAACATTAAAAGTAAATAAATAAATAATAGACTAAATAGAAGATATTTACTACCAATGCTTAGTACCGAACAAAGAGTGCTGATGAGGAGTTGTAGCGGGCTCTGAAAATGCATTCCACTCGGCTAGTGTCGGGAAACTAAACTTTTTCAAAATATTTCTTCAACAAAAATCTTATCACAATAAACTTGAACCAATTAGCCTGATAAAATATAAAAGGAAATTTAAGAAATAAAAAATTGTTCAAAATACGCTAAAAAATAAATATGTAAATAATAGACTTTGTTTTGGAAACCGAATCCGAAAAAATTACTCGGTTTTAAACCAAACTCGTACATTTACTCGATTTCAAATTCAATAACAAATCTGTTTATATGTAGGTATGCAGCAAATCGCTTTATTAAGTCACTTACAACACTGTAAATTTTTATGGTGCAAAAAATGCAACAAATATTGCCATCAATAAGGGCAAACTTTACCATTAAAAATGCAACATTTTTTTAATAAAAAACACAAAAGTGCACTTTTTTAAACAAAGGAAAGAATTGTTACATTTTTTTCGAGAAACAAAAACACCATTAATCATAGCAATTGCATTAATTTTGGATTCAACACTATACTACAAATAAGTTTTTTCTTTAATAAAAAAAATAAAAATATTTTTTTTTTTGCTAAAAAATTAATTATAAATAGTGTTTTTTAAATTAAAATAATTTTTTAAAATGTTGACATTATGATCATTATGAGTGCATATGTATATACTGTTTTAGTATGAGCATGCTAATATTGCACGCAAAGATAAGAAATCCATTATTAAAATTTTATCAATAAAACTTAATAGTGATACAAATAGAATAATTTTTTTCTTATCACAAAAAAGAACGTGAGGAAAAGCTAGTAAAATATAAATTTTAAAAGCAGAAAATCTAGTATATTTTGAATTATTGCCATTAAAGTAAGTAAAGATAAGAAAATCCCACACGTAAACTACCATTTTTACCAATGACTAATAACATTATTTAAGGCTTATAAAATAACTTTTGTTGAAAACTCTTTCGACCTTGAGTAAAAATATTGATGAAAATTTTAGTCCTACAACTCTTTGCTTTTATTTAAATTAAATTACCAGATAAGAGATAGGTAAGGTAAGGTAAGGTAAAATAAGCGGCCATTGAAGAAAATGTCACTTCCCCCTTGGGTCTGCTGATTCGACCCCTTTGTGTTTTGTTTACAAAATTTTAGTAAAATCAGAACGAAAGCTAAAGAAAGAACAAAATACAAATTTTTGTAACCATCTCCCAATTGCACAATTGTTAAAAACATTTTTCAAAAAGCTTTTTTAGGTCCCGGTCCCTGGTGCTATTATAATAAAAAGATAACCCCATGGATATTACTACTTGAGGGTGTCCCACACTCACTGAGCATATGGCAAAATCAGGACTTGCCAAATCCAGATAGCAATGGACTTTTATTTAAATTTATCTACGGATTTATACACAAACATGTACATGTACATGTGTAGTGCATACATCCATACGTATGCAAAAGTATGTATGTACATACAGATGTGTTGCAAAATAATATGCATACATATGTAGATATATATTATTAAACTTGGATCTACTAGCTTACCATGGTGCATAGAATTTAATGAAATAATTATTTTTTAAAATTGCCTCGTCGAAGTTATTCACAGTTAATTCAACAGCAAAATTTTCTTCAGCTTCCTTATCAGCAGCTATAAAAGTGGTATAAATAAATGCTATTAAAGCCAGCGACACAAACGTTTGCCACGCCATTCTTTTTTGTTTTTATGTTATGTATTTAAATCACAATGTTTCTTAATAAACGACAGCTAAAATTAATTACATGTAATTTTTACACCAAAAACATTTTCTTTAAAAATTCGTGCCGCCGATAAAACCGGCAATAAAACTGTGTGAATTATTCGTGGTATAACGACCTGTGGTAACTACGTGTACTCAAAGTATACCACCAAAGTAAGTCTGTATAAGGTGGCGTTATACCGTCAGCTAATTTTTCTTAGCTATGCTCCAACACCTAGACGCCAAACGCTGCATATTTAACGTTTGTCTGCTTGTGTGTTTGTTTAAACGTCTTCAGTTTTACAATGTAAATATGCCATATGACTGTTGGTGTTGTATTTGAAGTATAGATACACCTTGTATAAAACTAAGATACAACTTGGTATATAACAAAGACCCCCGGATTCTAAAAAAAAACAATTTTATTTGTTTCTCAGCTGTCATTTAAACGAGGGTACCTTAATGCAGGTATTTTGTGAAATTCAATGTCGGATTCAAAGTAAATGAACTCGACTTGGTCAGATTTGCAAATGTTGTTTAAATTTTTAATTAATTTTTACTTTCACTAGGGTACACAAATACAAGTAGTATTGAAAACTAAATTGTGATGAAAAATATTTCGTTTTTAATGTCGCTTCTGTAAGAAGTTTAGCTATGTACTTGGACGTGCCTATCTAATGTATCATGGCCTTGTGCATTAGTGCTACCCAAGGCGCATGTAAAAAATTTGCCAACTTAGATGGAAAACATATGGCGGAAATAAAAGTCAGCTGATCAGTTACAGCTATCCTGTTCAATATACCTTGGGTAACACTCATGTATATCAGGTGACCACAGCTACATAACAGTGTTTTGTTATTTGAAATTCAAATTCTGTTAATGGCTATGTATATTTTTTACAAACAACAAATGTAGTATTATAAGCTCAAAGAGAAGGAGAACGAGCTTGAGAGTTTTTGTTATCTGTCTTTTGACATTCTTATGACGATTTAGTTGTTTTTGTAAAACCGATTCCACATGAACAAGGTGCTGCCATGATGTTACCTGTGCAGGCGAATTCAAAAAATCCCCTACATTTTCTTCTCGTATTTGAACAAATGGACGTCAAAAAAAAATGTTATTTCAAACAAAACTAAGTACCTTACAACTTATTATCGGTACGACAACAACTACAGCAACAAATGTACAAATTTATGAATGTGTTTTAAAAATACCTACGACAATGTAAGAAAACATATTGTTTTGACAGTTTTAAAGCGTCAACAAACTCGAGCAAAAAATTGTCAGCTGTTGTTTGAATCGACTTTACCTTGTAAGGTAAAATTTGACAAGCTTTGTAGAAAACATATGGCCCATATGAGAGTCAGCTGATCAGTTGCTCCTACCATCTTCAATGCCACCTGGTCAATAAATTTGCCTACACACAAAAAATTCTATAGGTTATATTTCCTAAAAACATAGTATAAATTCAACTGAAAAAAAGGTAATATGCCTTAAATTTTAGTTGGTTCCCATGTTCGAAAAATCAACTAAAAAAATAGTCAAAGTTACTTACAAACTTTAGTTAACTAACAACGATAGCAAAGTACATTACCCTTATAACTTTAGCAAAATTTACCTTTTTTAAATTAGCTAATCTCCAACCCAAACTAAAATGTTTTTATTTTGATTCACAATATTTTATTGAATATTTTAGAACAAAATCTTCCTCATATTACACACATAACCATTTTTGCCAGAATGGAAAACACCAATATAACCTCTATAATTTTTTTGTGTGTAGGTTTTAAAAGTACCAAAAATAGTACAATTGTAGCAAATGTAGCATCTTTGATAACACAAATGAGTAAACAATTGGTTATTTACTTCTTTATTTAATAGTTTCTTTAATTTTTGTGGAAAAGGTTGTTATTAAAAATCTTGGCATTAATAAGTCAAAATATGAATGAATACGTAATATTAGATAAAAGTCTTTGTCGTGTTTGTTTAGATAAAGAAGGTGTTGTAAACTGGAATGAAGAAATTGAACAAAGTGGAAGAAGCTATAAAGATTGCTACTACAAATACACTGGATTAAATGAGGAAGGTAAAAGAACTAAGGCATAACTTAAAGTCACACTAACTTAATCTTTTTATTTAGCCTTAGATTCATTTTCAAAAAGGTTGTGTGAAGTATGTTCCAACGGATTTAATAATGCACATATGTTATTTGAAAAGGCGTTGGAGTCGTTTAAAACTCTCCAAAGTGCTTTTACAGAAAATAAAAAAAAATTAAAAACTCATGGCAATAGTGATGATTATAACACTAATGATATGTTTAAAGTTGAAAATTTCTTGGAAATAAATATAAATGCTGGTACAGAAGAGGAAATTTATTTAGATGACAAAGATGAATCTAATCGCAAGGACATTAAAGAGGAAATATTGGATGAAAATTGTGGCATTGATAATGATCATTTTATTGATATAAAGAACTACAAAATACCCAGCGAAGACTTATTACAACAGAAAGTATTCCAAACAAAGTTTGATTCAACACAATCCACTAACAAGCAAGGCAGTCGTCCTAAGAAATATATGTGCGCATATTGTTGTAAGTATATGTTTTCAGTACAACTAAATTTAAATTAATTTGTAAATCCTCAAAAAACTTGAAGAGTTTCTAAAGAAAATATTAAAAAAAATTTATACTAAGCAAAAGATTAGAAACGCATATTGCAACAAAATAAAAAACAACTTGTTAAGCCCAAAAATTAGTTTTATATACAAAAAATTAAAAACATACGACTTCCTTACTAAACGCAGTTTTCTTTGCAAATACAAAAAATTACAACTTCCTTCTTTCATGTGTATATATTGTATGTATAGCCTTAAAGGTCATTGACAAATCCTCATTAATAAAACATGAAGCCACACACGATGAAAACAGAGAACGCAAGTACACTTGTGAAAAATGCGGCATTAAACTATACACCAAAGTAGCATTGAAAACCCATATGGAAATCCATTCGGAAAACCGGAAAAAACGATATAAATGTGAATTTTGTGATAAAGCCTTCTATAATCGGGGAGCCTGTAATATTCACAGACGTATACATCTAGGAAAGATGATACCATGTCCGATATGCTCTAAAGAATATTTTCGCCAAGTTGATTTAGATAAACATTTGCCGACACATTCAGTAGCCCCTGTACAGAAAAAGGTTGAAAAGGTATGTGTTCATCATTATATTAAATAACAAAAGACTAAAAATGTGATGTTTTAATCATAGTTAAAATATACTGTGCAATGTGAAATTTGCAATGAGACTGTTCCTACCACAAGATGGAAAGAACATAGAGCTGTTCACCTAAAACAACCAGTATCAAAATGTAAAATTTGTGAAAAGGATTTTTTCTCTAGAACCAAGTAATCGTGATTTGAAATGGAAATTATGCGTGTATTATTGTTAATTATTTACCAATACTTTGTTTTTTCTTCTAGATGTGTCCAGCACTTAAAAAGATTTCATCGCAAGACCAAGAGAGATGAATATAGTGAACTTATTTATTGCTATGAAGAACGCGCAATACGGTTATCTCATTTAATGATAAAGCAACAAAATACTGTGCAATCTGTAACAGAAACTCTTACCTAATTAAACAGAAATAATTTAATCATATATAAATTAGTTTAATTATAGTTTAAAAGGGAAAGGTTTCAAAATATATAGAATGTATCATTAACTTAATATAGAATGCCCTAATTCGTGTCAAGATTTTTTTTTTTTTTTGACAGTTGTGCTGATATATGAGCCTACCATTTTTCGTAATAAACGAAAATCTGGGTTTATATGAGGGCCTTTTATATGTTAAGGTAACGATTTATAAATTTTCTTTAGAATATATTCATTAAGGCCGTTGTATGTTCATTAAAGGCGTATTTTGCACATCGATTTGGACTAAACATGAATATGACATGGGCAGAGCAATGCTACTGATCTGTTTATATGCTTGTAGTTAGGGAATACGTGCTGATGTTCATGGATATATTTTCAATATAAATAGTTTAAGCAGAAAATTACATAAAATGTCGAATTTTTTTTTAAGGAATGGTAAACTGAAAATAAATCCAAAGTTGTAAAAAAGAACTTAAAAACCCATATTACTACTTATTATTATGGTTTGCAGTTATTGATCTAGTACAAATTTTAGGTGACTTGCTGAATGTGACTTGGCAACAATGAAACAAGTGTACTCTTGCGGTCACCTTATATGTAATCGCCTCGGTGTACTCTGTTCTGTGGATCATATTTTACAGTAAAACAGTGAATTCGCCTTGGACCAGGCAAATATATTTTAATTCGCCTTATACAAATTAGAATTGTCACATTTTAAAAAATTCTAAAAAATATGCCGACAAAATAATTGTTTTAAAATCAGTAGAAATAACAAATTAATCAAACAATAATATAGTTTAAGAAAACTTCAAACACAAGTACTTGAAAAAATAATATTTTTAAATAAAATCTCAGAAAACAAAGCAAGTGTAATTGGAAAGAATTTTAAAGCCAAAAAGTAGTCTTGCATCGTTTAAAGTTCTGTGCTTAGATGCACAAAAAAATGCCAGCAGAAAGGGCAAACCAAAACAGGGGTTCTGAGGTCAGTGACATTAAAGCCAATACGCATTTAGTAGAAAAATCTTTACAAGATGATGCGCGGTTTCGTATACGACCATTACAACAGGTAGCCTCAGCGTGTACAGGCGCTATGCTAACCGCCACTTTTAGTAAGTACATTTTTAATAAGCGCAAAAAATAAGTTGGAAAATTTTTGTTTAATAGTGACTCCCTTGGATGTGATTAAAACTCGTCTTCAGGCGCAACAAACACATTTGTCTAACAAATGCTTCCTTTATTGCAATGGTCTAATGGACCACTTGTGTGTTTGTGATCCCAAATATCCAAATACAAAACCAGTACAACATCTAAATGGTACCATTGTATGTAAACAAAGTTTGGAAAAAAATAAAAAATTGATAATCATATATTATTTTATACCTGACAGGATGCCTTTATTAAAATAAGCCGTTCCGAAGGTTTAAGTTCCTTGTGGTCTGGCCTAAGTCCCACCTTAGTATCAGCTCTTCCCTCCACTGTTATTTATTTCGTGGCATACGAACAGTTTAAAGAGCGTTTTTTAGAGTTACATTACAAGTACCTAGCCAGTGTTAAGAGTTCACCCAGGGGTCGCGAAATTCCCTTTCTTATACCTCTGTTAGCTGGTATAACGGCCCGCGTGTGCGCCGTCACTTTTGTAAGCCCCGTTGAGCTTATACGCACCAAAATGCAATCGGAAAAGATGACTTATGCCCAAATCAGTTTAGCCATACGGACAGTAGTACAATCACAAGGCATAATGGGCTTGTGGCGTGGTCTACCGCCCACTATACTACGTGATGTACCATTTTCCGGCATTTATTGGACTTGTTATGAAACCATTAAATCCCATTTTAATGTAGTGGAACCCTCCTTCACTTTCAGTTTCATTGACGGAGCAATATCCGGTTCGGTAAGTTTCCTATTGTATAAATATGCTATTGGATTACAATCTTATTTTTCTGTTGCTGAAACCAGATTCAAAAGAGAAAAACACAACCTGTATCTAAGAATATGTATATACAACTTTTAGTTTTAAATATTCATCACTTTTTTTTTATTAAATAACATTGTTTTCTTTATTGGTAAACCTAAGATAGCAGCTACAATTACAACCCCCTTCGATGTTATTAAGACTCACGAACAAATAGAATTTGGCGAAAAAGTGATATTTGCAGGTTAGTTAATATCTCTGTTGTTCTTGCATTTTTGAAGCATTTCAAGATGCAAGCAAACATGCTTTTGATATGGAGTTAATATATTTAGTTCTTTATTAAAAGGTATTATATAATGCATATTTAACTTTTAGATAAACCTGTAAAAGATTTACCTTCCCGGAGTATTTTTAAGCGGCTAACATCAATTTATGCTTTAAATGGTCTACGCGGTGTATTCGCTGGCTTAGGTCCCCGATTATTCAAGGTGGCACCGGCTTGTGCAATAATGATATCAACATTTGAGTATAGCAAATCATTTTTCTATCAGCATAATGTTCACCACTATAATGAAAGTCTTATGTCTGGCAAAACTAACGTTTAATATTAGTAGATTTTACCTATAAAATGTTAACGTTAATCTTTTAAGCAAATATTGTGGTAAACTTAAAAAATACATTATTTTTAGTTGCATAAAAATTGTTTATAAAAAAAACTATAATACCTATTTAACTTTAAGATTTTTTGTTTGTTAAAAACCGGTGTAAAAAGTATGAAACAAGCGAAGAAGAAGGTTCTTTGTTTTATTAAAAAAATGACATATTATATTAAAAGAATAGTTTTATCTTTTGTGGAAAATATTTTTAAAAAAATTGTTTTAATAAATGTACATACATAGTATGCATTATTTCTATAAAAAAGAATATTATTTTCGGCGAAAGGCATGAATTGTTCAATCACATGACCTTGGAATTGGTATAGTATCGCTATGGCAACAACTACAACAAACTGGATATCAAAATAATGAAGTTGTAAAAACATCCTCATTGATGTCAGATTCGAGCATAAAATAGTCAGCTGTTGAATCGATACCACCTTGTAAGCAAAGGGCATGCATACTGGTGGGAGCTGTTCTGCAAAAACAACTAAAATTGATGTACGAATGTCAGAAACAGATAACAAAAACTCACAAATTCTTTCTTCTCTCTTTGATCTTCTCTTAGATTCTACAGTTGCTGCAAGACACATTGAACAAGTTAAACCCAAGGCGAATTCAAAAAACTCGCCCTCTGCATTTCCTTTTTGTGTTTGAACGGTAGAATGTCAGAAAAATTAAAAATTGCATATGAGTTTGAATTTTTATAACGTGAAAATGTCAAATTGATTTTAATCAGCTGGGCTCTTAAAATTACCTGGTTTAATGTGCCTTGAGTTTTTGTTAGTAAAAAAGAAAAAATACATTATCATAATCAAAATTTAGCAATTACACATCCAAAATACCGTAACTCAGCTGATTATCTAAGGTCACCTGTATACGTGCGCCCTGCTTGTAAGGTAATTGTACCATGATCAAGCCCGAAAACGTGAAAGAAAGTAAACAGCTGTTTTCGTTAAACGCCATATGTTTTGAATTCGCCTTAATGTTTTTCTTATTAAAATACACGTGTGGAAGAAATTGTCTATTTTGCTATTGCACGTATAAATAAAAAAATGACTGAGGAAAAATCCACTACCAACGATTATCCACTACAAATAAATCAAGTAAATAATAAAACTGAAGATAAACCGAAAAAGCCTAAAAAATTAAAAAAACCAGAGAATGAAATTCCTCGTGGTAAGCCCAAATCAAATCGCCCATGGAAAACACCTAAAACTAAGTATGTGAACATAAAATTCGTATTGTTAAAATCCTCTGCATTAACATTATTCTAACTACAGATTTTCGTCAGTGAAAAAAACTCAACCGCGCTTGTCATTTAAAAAGAAAATGGAACTCCGCAATGAGCTACGAATCATTAAGGAGAAGTCTCGTGAAATAAAGGAGGCCCGCAAAGAGGCAGCTGTAGCCAAACATAAACGTCGAGTTGAAAACGCTGAAAGACGTTTGGCAAACGAACGACGAGCAGAAATAGTACAAGTCATAAAGAATCCATCAAAACTCAAGCGCATGAAGAAGAAACAAATGCGTCTTATACAAAAACGAGACCTGAGTGAAGTAAAAGTTGTATAAGTTTGAAAATAAATTGATTTTCTTTTAGTTGTAGATATCTAGTTAAGCTTAATTCTTATGTATTATTAAAAAATAAATATGCATTTCGTTACCTACATAAGTACATATACAAGGAAGGTTTTACCTTGACCTTTTAATTAATTATTTTTTGTTTTATAGTTATACATACATATTTATTACATTTACCGTTATAAATCACTTAGAAGTAGGCTGAGCGTTGGTCGATTAAAGTGACAATTTTTAACGCTTATTCGGTCTGTGTCCTTATGTTCGAATTTTTTTATCTGATACAATATTCCGACTTAGCTTCGCTATAAAAATAGGTTTTAAGGTGCATATGTATGTATGCGCATATTTATAAATTTGTTTTCCAATTATTTAGAAACGTACAGGCATGTTCTGAAAATCACTTTGTGAAAGTGATTTGAAATCACAAGAACCTTTTTTATACCCTTCACATAGTGATAAGGGTATATATCAGTTTGTCATTCCGTTTGTAATTTCTTTATTATCCATTTGCGACCCCATAAAGTATATATATTCTGGATCCTTATAGATAGGGAAGTTGATATAGCCATGTCCGTCTGTCCGTCTGTCTGTCTGTGTGTCTGTCTGTCCGTCTGTTGAAATCAAGTTTCCGGAGTCAAATAAAAAGATACAGACCAGTTAATGGTGTCAAACGATTACAAATATCCCGCTAACAATCGCTATTTAAAATCAGCGAAATCGGTTCACTATTGACCGAGATATAAGCGAAAACCCAAAGTAACCCATTTTTTTTAGGACAAAATCCGTGCATATATCCCTATATATCTCAGTAAGTATAGTCACTATTGCCACAGAACTTGGAACGGATACTCTTAAAGTAGGCATCTAAATAATGGAAAAATTTTTTTCAGATAGAATCAGGGGAAGTGGTAGTTTTCCTACAATTGCACAAATTTGGTGAAATATTTTATGTGCTATATCTCGGAAACTATAACAGCTATCGACTTAACATGTTCTACAAAAAGTAATTGTACGCTAAAGGCTACACTTTAAAAAAAAAACTTTTTGAGTGGGGGCAAAAAAAGGGGTAGCTCCCATACAAATTAACGATTTGTATGAAATATTCGATCCGCTATATCTCGGAAACTATAAGAGATATCGAAATTAAATATTCCACAAAAATTAATTGAACACCAAGGGCTCGTCTCTTAAGAAAAAATTTTTTGAGTGGGGGCAAAAAAAGGGGTAGCTCCCATACAAATTAACGATTTGTATTAAATTTTCGATACGCTATATCTCGGAAACTATAACAGATATCGAAATGAAATGTTCTACACAAAGTAATTGGGCAATAAGAGCTACTTCTCAAAGAAAAAATTTTTTTTTGGGGGGGGGGGGGGGGGGGGGCGAAAAAAGGGGTAGCTCCCATACAAATTAACGATTTGTATGAAATATTCGATACGCTATGTCTCGGAAACTATAATAGATATCGAAATTAAATATTCCACAAAAAGTAATTGGACATCAAGGGCTACGCTGCAAAGAAAAATTTTTTTGGGTGGGGGCAAAAAAAGGGGTAGCTCCCATACAAATTAATGATTTGTATGAAATTTTCGATACGCTATATTTCGGAAACTATAACAGATATCGAAATGAAATGTTCTACATAAAGTAATTGGGCAATAAGAGCTACTTCTCAAAGAAAAAATTTTTTGGGTGGGGGCGAAAAAAGGGGTAGCTCCAATACAAATTAACGATTTTTATGCAATATTCGATACGCTATATCTCGGAAACTATAACAGATATCGAAATCAAATGTTTTAAAAAAAGTAATTGGGCAATAAGGGCTACGCTTTAAAGAAAACATTTTTTTGGTGGGGGGTGAATATGGGGTAGCTCCCATACAAGTTCACAATTTTTGTAAAATTTTCAATACGCTTTATCTCGGAAACTGTAACAGATATCGAAGTAAAATGTTCTACAAGAATTAATTGGACAGCAAAAGCTACGCTTTGAAATAAAAATTAATTTGGTAGGGGGTGAATATGGGGTAGCTCCCATACAAGTTCACAATTTTTGTAAAATTTTCAATACGCTATATCTCGGAAACTGTAACAGATATCGAAGTAAAATGTTCTACAAAAAGTAATTGGACAGCAAAAGCTACGCTTTGAAATAAAAATTAATTTGGTAGGGGGTGAATATGGGGTAGCTCCCATACAAATTCACAATTTTTGTAAAATATTCGATACGCTACATCTCGGAAACTGTAACAGATATCGAAATCAAATGTTTTACAAAAAGTAATTGGACAGCACAACCTACGCTTTGAAGTAAAAAATTTTTTGGTGGGGGGTGAATATGGGGTAGCTCCCATACAAATTCCCACTTTTTGTAAAATTTTCGATACGCTACATCTCGGAAACTGTAACAGATATCGAAATAAAATGTTCTACAAAAAGTAATTGGACAGCACAACCTATGCTTTGAAGTAAAAATTTTTTTGGTGGGGGGTGAATATGGGGTAGCTGCCATACAAATTCACAATTTTTGTAAAATTTTCGATACGCTATATCTCGGAAGCTGTAACAGATATCGAAATGAAATGTTCTACAAAAAGTAATTGGACAAAACCGCCTACGCTTTGAAGAAAAGTTTTTTTTGGGTGGGGGGTGAATATGGGGTAGCTTCCATACAAATTCACAATTTTTTTGAAATTTTCGATACGCTATATGTATCTCGGAAACTGTAAGAGATATCGAAGTCAAATGTTCTACAAAAAGTAATAATCTAATAATTCATACATTTTGGAAAAAAAAGTCGAAGAGGAGCAGGGGGACTAGAACATCCCATAAAAGTTAACAACTTTTATTAACCTTTTATTATAAATAATGTCAAAAACTTTTATTGCTGTCGACCTCAAACGTTCCTCATCTATTTCTATTATTCATACGAACGTTAACATTTTGTAAAGTTTTCTATGGGCTTAAAACTCACACAAGGTATTTTTATTATATTATTTGGAGTACAAAATAACTCAGTTGGGTATATTAAAAGACCAATGTGAAGGGTATATAAGATTCGGCACAGCCGAATATAGCGCTTTTACTTGTTTAATTTTTGTGATTTTAAAGCAGTCAGCAAAATTCCTGCCGATTAAGAATTACTTGGTTGTATTTTTAATAACCTAATTTTGAGTTTTGCAATACAATATATAACAAAATCAGAATTGTGACTTAAAAAGACCAAATGATTTAAAATCACGTAATTTTCAGAACATGCCTGATGCTTTTTTCCTCAAAAACAACTTTTTCCGTCGTAGTTTAGTTTTTATTGGCATCATGTAAAACACAAAAACGTGTTGCACAAGTTTTTAATAAAAAAAACGGGTTATCTTACAATTATAAATACAAATGACAGGGAAAAACAAATACAAATTTGCACATGTATGTTCCAAAATATCGGGTATATTTTTCGATGACCGGTATTTTGGTCATTATTTTCATTTTCATTTTTTTAAGGGCGATGTGAAAAAAATGACCGAAACTTTTATGCACGTGTGATTTTTCATCTTTCTCGAACGTTCGAAAATGATAGAAATATTGGCCACAAATGACCGAAAAAAAATGTTTTAGTATTATTTTCGGTCACAAATTTCTTGTAGGGATAGTTTACCAAATTATAAAAATTCAATCCTGCGACGAAAAGCTGTAAGGAACTCATCTATTTTTCGACGAAAAGAAGTAAATTTTAGCAGTAATTTTTCAAACACGAACTTTGTACTTTAGTTTCGAAATAAAAGGGCAGCCGTTTTGCTTTTTTTGATAAATTTCGGTAAAATGACAAACGAAAACTGTTATTCCAAAGTGACCGGAATACAAAGAATTAGGGAAACAGAAAAATGTATTTAAAAATAAGTGTAACTTCATTCTTCAACAAATATTTTATGACTTTTTTAACTTTAAAAGAATTTTTGCGCTACTTTTTTAAAACAAAAACCACAATGTCAAATTGCATTAAAAAATAAAACTGCATTTAAAACGTTGGTAAACAAATTTTCGAAAATCGTGTTCATAATTTCTTGTAGTCACATTTTGAAGACATTTTATTAATATTTGGGCCACACAAATGTCTTCCCGGAAAAAGCGTTTTAGATTTTATTTGACTCAACTATTACTCTTTCCAAAAAAAAAAATGTTTTATATCTTTAGGGCTTATGCCGCCAGGTATCAAGCTGAGCTTTATAATGAACAATCCATAATTGATCCTGGGTCCCATATAACCCCTTCTCACGAAAATCATTGTTTTCTTTGAACAAGCCAATGGAAATGAAAACAGTCCTACCAAATTGGGTAAAAGTTAGTCAATTTTTGTTCTTACCTACCAAAGCGTGCCTTTAACCACAGAATACCCTTTAACTGAAAAGCATGCCAGCCCAACTGGCGAAAGTCAGCTGGCTTAACCATATGTTTGCATATTTGTAATTAAGGTAAAATAAATTTTCATGTATGTAGTATAATTTCAGGAAAACTAAATTTTTATATAAAGTTATATTAAAAAATAATTTGAAAATTTAATTTTTTTTCACTTAAGAGAACATGATTTCTGCTTAGAATGAATATCTACTAGAAATCGGTGACGGGTGTGACTTTATTAAATTGAGACTTACAGGCATGTTCTAAATTGACTTTTTGTGAAACTGATTTGAAATCACAATAAATTTTTTATTTTATGATTTTAAAGCAGTCTGCCGATTAAGAATTGCATACTTGCCTGTATGTATTTTCAATAATAATTAATTTAGAGTTTTGCAATAAAATAATTAAATAAATAACTTAAAATCATAATTTTGGCTTTAAAATCACAAGTGATTTGAAATCACGTGATTTTCAGAACATGCTGGTTAATAAACGTTTACTTTTCAATTATATTTTAGAAAACAATTTAAAAAACGCGCACAAGAGAAATTTACTATTTCCCCCGTTTAGGAATTACCCATACATATGTGGATAAGTACATACATACATACTTACAGTACGAAAATTTAGAAACAATCATTTTATTAAAACACAAAGTAACTATTTTTTTAGTTTTGAGTATCGAATTTTATTGTTTGTAATTATTTTTATTAACTTCTGATCAAATTTAAAAATTTATTTGTAAAAAGCATTCTTGTTTAAGAAAAAAATTTATAAAAATCTTATATGTAACTGTCCAATAAATAATTAAAAACAAAAAATTTAAATTATTGACGTTAAATATACATAAAATAGCAAATTAATATTGATGTTAAAAGTAAAAATTATTAAGTAAATTTTAAAACATTTTTAGCGTTTTTAGTTTTTGTATTTTGCATCATTATATACTGAAACAAAAAAAAAATTAAGAATATTTTAAAATAACAGTTGCGTAAAGTTCTTTTTGGTGGTAGTTGTAGTTGTTGTGATGACTTGCGGTAGCACACATTTATCAAATGTTGTAAGTAGTTTTGTTCAGCGGTTGTTGTAAAATTTACTTGTGAGTGATGGGAATCATGGTTTCACCAGCAGTAAGAGCCGGCAAAGGAGCGTCAACAGTAAGTACACCATCCTTGCTAAGTGATGAGCGAATAGATTCAGGATTGACACCTTTGGGCAACAAGAATTCACGATTGTATTCCCTGTAGACGCTCTTTGTGTCGGATTTCTCTTCATGTTTGGCATGAACCTAAAATTAATTTTAAAAAAACACACAAAATTAATTGATTTTAATTTTTTATATACATGAAAAAGTTAAACTGCATTCACATTACGCAATTAATGTTGCGCAAATCTAAGTTTTGAATTAGAAAAACGGAAGAGAAATGTCATGGTAGGTAGACTTTGCAACGTATGTATGCAATAAGTAAATATCAAAATCTTTTGACATATTTGAAACTTCTTACGCAACACAAAATAAAACCATAAACATGAATACACGCGATTCAACTAGCAATGAAACATGCCTTGTTGCATAAAGTTGTTGCATAGTGTGTACCTACGATCAATGCTTCCTTCCTTTATCCTTTCTTATAAAACTGAGGTGCGCAGCAAATATTATACAGTGTATATCAAGTGAAGATATGTTTGTAGTATACAATAATGTAATTAAATTGTTTGATACGAAAGCGAAAAAATTTACTTTGAAGGTACAAAGGAAATCAATAAGCTTAATTAGTTCTTTAGCAAAAAAAGACAGAAATTCCAGAAGCGCAAGGGATCAAAGCGAATGGAAATCAATTATACGTTCGGCTACGACCCACTTTTCTAGCCGTAAGGGGGCAGATGAGTTACAACCTGTGATGGATGTGTCTGACGCACATTCCGACAGCATTGCGAGAAGGGAGGCGTTGAGGAAACTCTGGGCCAACTCCAATGGATTCCGATTGAAACTGGCGAATACTAAGTTATTACAATTCACCCAAATACATAAGATCGCAGGATTTCGTAGACATATTCTCAAGCTCTCTTCGAAAGCTTAATACCTTGGCGTTATACTGGACCGGAGACTTAACTGAAAAACGAACACCAAACAAAGGGTAAAGAAGGGGCTGAATGCTCTCTACACCTGCAGAAACGTGAAAAGTTGGGGACTAGAGATGAGTGATATTTCCGTACCTGTGATTTTGTACCTGTTACTTGCAAATCACTGGTAACGACAGTGACATAAACTGTGAAGTAGAGGTGAGCGATCCCGTGATTTTTAGGGAATATCGTTAATAGTGAATGCGATTTTAAAATCACCGGTTATTTAAACAGTGACAGTGATCACTGTTTAGCATTTTTCACTTCTTGTAAAAGAGATTAAAATCTCTGTTAAATTATTATACATAATGTTATTTTAAGCAGTGATTATGCGATTTTAGTTCTTTTTAACGAACTCCTAAACAACGCATTGGAAAAATACATATAAATGATAAATAAGAAATAAAAATATTTATGAATAAGAAATATCAATTTTCAATAGGTATGTATGTATGTACATGATTACAAACATTATTCCATATTTATATTAATATTTTTAATTTACTTTAAACAAAATTTTTATAAAAAATTTAAATTTATACCTTTTGAGATAAGTTTTTAAGCTCCAATAGAGCATTGAGATAAAGCTTTAATTTAGAAAAGCAGCTTTAAATTCTTGTGAAATAGATTCCAAACATAAAAATAACGAGCCTTTGGTGCAATACCGTAGTAATTCAAAAAATCGTGAACTGAGAAAAATGCATTTGAAGTTTTGAACCATTTTTTTGATAGTATTTTCGTTTACTAAAGTTATTTTTTTACAAGTTTTTAAATAAAAAGGAATCTTTTTAATTAAAAAAAGCCCAAAATTTATTAAAAATATGAAATATTTATTTATATTTAAGTACTATATATCAACCTATCAATGATGTATCGTTATTGTCACAAAACCTATGACAAACTTAAAAATTAATTCGAAATATATCGTTATAGCAAATAAACTTTTAAGATTTTTTAAATTAAACCATTAGCATAAGAAGAAATGATAACTATTTTTTTCTAACAAAGTTGTAATATGAAATAATACGAACAAGTAAAAAAAAGAAATCAAATTATGCAGTTGCGTTTTTGTGCCTAAAACGTAGCAAAAAATAATATTGCTTTATCCTTTTTTCGTAAACTGCTTTCTGTTAGTAAATTTCTTGTCATAAAGAAAATATTTCATTATTGCAAATAAATATTGCTGGAAATACCTAGAGGCAATAAAGACATTTTTAGCTGTAGAATCTGAACAGTTAGAGGTGGAATCATAATCTATTTTTCTTTAGATAGATATTTCCCCAAAGATAATTTCTGCATACCCAGCTCAAAAAATTCAAATTTTGAGTTACTACGGTACTGCACCAAAGGCTCGATATATAAAAATATGTAGTTGAAATCCATTGTAACAAAACAAAAACCTAAAAAAACAAATAACACAAATTAAGCTGTATATGTATGTACATAACACAACTAAGTATAATATAACGTTTGTGCTTTTTCTCGTTTAACGCGTTCGTCGGTCATTTAGGACTTGTCCAGCTTTTGAAAATATTCTTTCGCATGGACTGGCGATCCTAATGCACAAAAATTTTCTTGAGCTATTTGAGAAAGATTTTGATATTTTTATTCTTTTTTACTTCACCAATCAAAAATATTTTTATTTCTTGATAATTGAAAGTTAAGTCCAAAAACCCTGAACATATTAACTAAAATTTCATTTCAGATAACGATTTATATACATATATCGCTTATTTACTCAAATGTCGTAATTCTAGAAATGCATTTTTGGCGTTAACGATTCAGAATTGTTTGTATTGCTATGTTTAATGTCGTATATAAGTTTCATATTAAAAATGTTTCTACTTATAACGTGTAAAAAAATGTTATTATTCGTTTCTATATACATAATGCGAGCAAACTAAATACGCATTTTTTTCGAAATATTTTTGTTGTACCTTTACAAAGATTTTCGCTTATCATGTAAAGTTCTATTTTTGTTAGCTGTGATTTTTTTCATTTTAGGTTACGATATGTTTTTAAAATAAATGTGTGTTTAAATCTGTTTTTGAATATTAATTTTTTAGCCGGCTCATATCTGAATTTAATCCGCCGTCGCGGACAAACAATGCTCGGCGCTGGTCTCTGACGGCACCTCTGTTGTAAAGTTTTTAACAGCACTTTGACAAACACACATACAAACACATAAGCCCTTTACTTCTTTTAAAGAACAAAAGCAGCAACATGATTTGTTAGCTATGACCAAATGTAAACATAAGGCACAAAAATGTTACTTTACATTTTGCAAAGTTTAACATAATAAGAGTAACATCGCAGGTAAAATTACTGCACAATATTTCAAAATGTTACTTTTAGTAACATAATAAATTAAAAGTAACACTTTAGTAGAAACAGTTACTTCACGGTTTATGTCACTGTCGTTACATGTCAAAATGTTATTTAAATAACACAATAACTTAAAAGTAGCAGTAGCAGTTACTTCACAGTTTATGTCACTGTCGTTACCAGTGATTTGCAAGTAACAGGTATAAAATCACAGGTACGGAAATATCACTCATCTCTACTGTGAAGTAACTGCTACTGCTACTTTTAAGTTATTGTGTTATTTAAATAACATTTTGACATGTAACGACAGTGACATAAACCGTGAAGTAACTGTTTCTACTATAGTGTTACTTTTAATTTATTATGTTACTAAAAGTAACATTTTGAAATATTGTGCAGTAATTTTACCTGCGATGTTACTCTTATTATGTTAAACTTTGCAAAATGTAAAGTAACATTTTTGTGCTTCATGTTTACATTTGGTCATAGCTAACAAATCATGTTGCTGCTTTTGTTCTTTAAAAGAAGTAAAGGGCTTATGTGTTTGTATCAAGGGTTGTCAAAAATTCATTTTTAGTGCACAATTGTGCTACAAAAACAATAAAAACAAACTCACACCGACGCTTGTTCTCTTTTATTTCAGTTTGATTTCAGTCGTTAATTGAGTGTTAACGAGTGCACATGGGCGGATGCTTACTGTTTTTTTTTCAGCTTTGTTGTTTTTTCAGCTTTGATTTAATTTCAAAATAAACCAGCAAACAAAATAGTATAATGGAAGATAAAAATTTTTGTTTTGTCATTAAAAATGCTTTTGGTAACATGCAATACATTTTATGTTACCAAACATTTAAAACAAAGAAAACAAGAAAAACTTAATTTATAATACCTAAATACACTTAATTTTTTAAGTTTTAACTGTAAATTAAACTCGCCCAATGGAATATGTGTGAAAAAAAATTGTCTTATTCTGTAATAACTGAGGCATATTTTGTATTTAATTTTAATAACTTTTTTTAAGTTCATTTCCATTTTGCTTTAAAAAGTAAAATTCATCACATTGGCAATGCTTAGTTTTTTGTTTGCTGGGCAATTTTCTCTTATCCAATACAGACGCATTTCATTAAATGAGAATTTTGACAATCCCTGGTTTGTATGTGTGTTTGTAAAAGTGCTGTTAAAAACTTTACAACAGAGGTGCCGTCAGAGACCAGCGCCGAGCATTGTTTGTTCGCGACGGCGAATTAAATTCAGATATGAGCCGGCTAAAGAATTAATATTCAAAAACAGATTTAAACACACATTTATTTTAAACACATATCGTAACCTAAAATGAAAAAAAGCACAGCTAACAAAAATAGAACTTTACATGATAAGCGAAAATCTTTGTAAAGGTACAACAAAAATATTTCGAAAAAAATGCGTATAAAGTTTTTAGTTTGCTCGCATTATGTATGTATATAGAAACGAATAATAACATTTTTTTACACGTTATAAGTAAAAAACATTTTTAATATGAAACTTATATACGACATTAAACATAGCATAACAAACAATTCTGAATCGTTAACTCCAAAAATGCATTTCTAGAATTGCGACATTTGAGTAAATGAGCGATATACATACATATATAAATCGTTAGCTAAAATGAAATTTTAAGTAATATGTTCAGGGTTTTTGGACTTAATTTTCAATTATCAAGAAATAAAAATATTTTTGATTGGTGAAGTAAAAAAGAAAAAAAATATCAAAATCTTTCTCAAATAGCTCAAAAAAAATTTTTGTGCATTAGGATCGCCAGTCCATGCGAAAGAATATTTTCAAAAGCTGGACAAGTCCTTAATGACCGACGAACGCGTTTGAACGAGAAAAAGCACAAATGTTATATTATACCTAGTTGTGTTATGTACATATACAGCTTAATTTGTGTTATTTGTTTTTTTTAGGTTTTTGTTTTTGTTACAATGGATTTCAACTACATATTTTTATATATTTTTATGTTTGAAATCTATTTAACAAGAATTTTAAGCTGCTTTTCTAAATTAAAGCTTTATCTCAATGCTCCATTGGAGCTTAAAAACTTATCTCAAAAGGTATAAATTTAAATTTTTTATAAAAATTTTGTTTAAAGTAAATTAAAAATATTAATATAAATATGGAATATTGTTTGTAACTATGTACATACATACCTATTGAAAATTGATATTTCTTATTCATAAATATTTATAATTCTTATTTATCATTTATATTATTTTTCCATTGCGTTGTTCAGGAGTTCGTTAAAAAGAACTAAAATCGCATAATCACTGCTTAAAATAACATTATGTATGATAATTTAACAGAGATTAAAATAACTCTTTTACAAGAAGTGAAAAATGCTAAACAGTGATCACTGTCACTGTTTAAATAACCGCACAGAAAAAACTGAGTTGTAGAATCAGTAACAAATTTCAGAGAATCAGTAAATATTTTGTCTGGCTGAGGACCTACAACGAAAGTTGTAAATTTAGACCAACAATTTTGCAAGAATTTTAGCTTCTGTTAAAAAATTTTGCTGAGCTGGTTAAATATTTTATTTGTCTAGGCTAAAATTTTGTTTGATTTAAAAATCAAATAAAAATATTATTAGAGACTATTAAATAAATTGACTAAGAAAATAAATTATTTTGAACAAGAATTTGTTTGAAAAATTTTTTTTGTAGTTTTTTGTGTGCGGTGATTTTAAAATCGCATTCACTATTAACGATATTCCCTAAAAATCACGGGATCGCTCACCTCTATTGGGGACTAAGGCTGAAAGTCTGACCTATAACTATCAATGCTTGCTTGGTCTGGCGAGATGCTGTCTTAAAGGACTGCCACCGTAGGATGTTTAAGAAGGTTCAAAGGAACGCCTTGGTTTGTATTACGGAAGTTCTCAAGAGTACTCCACAAGCTGCCCTCGATATGATACTAAACCTTCTACCTCTGGACCTTTTTGTAAGAAACTCTGCAACCAGAAGTGCTTTTAGGCCCAGAGAGGCAGTACACCGATGGGTCTAAGATGGACACTGGGACTGGAGCTGGTATCTTAAGTGAAACACTTAAAGCCGGAGAGCCCATCAGACTGGACGATTACTGGAAACATTTGCAATAACGCTATCCGCGCACTTATCTCGGTCTAAGGGAGAATGCATTACCATTTGTGTTGATAGCGAAGCCACACCAAATGCCAATGTGGTAACTGCCTCGATTTTTCCCCCACTGTTCAAGTTCTATGGTTGGATCAGGCGCCATTTAAAGAACAATTCAATCAGGTGCTGGACTGAGACAACAGGCTGCAGGGTGTCGAAGTCTTTGTAGCGAGTGCCGTCAGCCGAAAGAACCAAGATTCTTCTGTCCATGGGTAAAAAAAGACCTGAGGCTGCTCATCAGGTCAAGTTGGTTAAGTGGCAGCCAGGTGCGGTTAAATACTGCCCCTTATTTAAACACGCAGACAAGGTCGAGACAATGGAACACCTACTCTGCAGTCACTTTGGCAAATAATCCGTAGACCACTTATCGGCTTTATCAGACTAGGACCTTTGTGAAATGCCAAGGTACACTAAGGCCTTGAAATGCTAACTATCGATACCCGACACTTTTTTACTTGGACCATTTATCATACTTTGCTATTTTCTAACTCTATTCTATTTCCTGTCTTCTACACTTTTACATCTTTTCTCTATTTTTCAGGATATTGTCTCCAAGTGGAGTCATGCACCACCACTGGTCATTAATGCATCACTGGTCTTACTTACCTACCTACGTTCAGCTAATGGAACAAACGTTCTGTATTAGCCACTTAAGTAAGTAAGAAAAATGTAAAGTATTACTTAAGGCGCCCTTAATTTAAAAATTGTATGTATTTTAAAATAAAAATAATTGTATATGTAATTGCACATGCCTACACATTGCTGAATTGATCAGACTAAATAATTTGCACAGCCAAATATAGCAAATTTACTTTTTTTAAGACATCTATTTGTCATTTCTGGAAAAAATTCAATCCTCATTTTATGTAGGCGTTGACGAAATATTATAAAAATATGTACATATGTGTATGCAAATTTATTTGTTTTTTTTTTGTTTCGCAGGTTTAGTTTAAATAAATCTTTTTATATTTTTTTTAAAAGGTAAATACCAAAGATTAATATTTTTTTTTATAAATTTAGCAAAATAAACTGCCTTGACATCATAATTTATTTTTTCTTACAAAAAAATCATATTCACACACACATACATATGTACATATGTATCGTCTACAAATTCAAAAACAATTGCAACTTAAAATTTATTAAAATTATTTCTTTTTTCGAAAATTAGTTCCCAGTTTAAATTCTTAACAAAGGCGAAAGTTCAATTTGCATTTAAGTAAACTTTGCCCTAAAATGGCTTTATAGCTTAAAAAATCTATTTTTTAATTAAATTATAACAATGTTTTTAAGAGCAGAAAATAATAATCTTATGAAAATATTTGATTTTGAGTTGTGACTGTTTTTGATTTTTTTGGGCAAATGTGCACATTTCTTTTAAATTAAAAAATGTCTAATGCCAAAATAATGTTTTAAAAAAATTAAAAATATGTATGAAAAAATTAAATGAGTCACTTTTTAAATATGTTTGCAAAAAAAAAAAAAGAAAAAATGAACAATAAAAAAGTTTTATGTACGTTTCTTTAAATTTAAAGAAATATGGTACTTGTGGACGCACATGAATACGTACATACGATATGTACATAGACTTTATTAGATACAAAATGAGCAATATAGAGAAAAAAAAGATGTTTATGATTTTTAAAATCTAAAAGTTTGGTTACCCTTTAAGTTAATTAACCAGAAAAAAACAAGTATCTCAACATTATTATTATTATTAAATCACTCGTCCCCTTACCTTTCCTGTGAAGTTCTAAAAAGGGATGATTGGCCCTTTCGCATCTCAAGTGACGAAACATGCATATACATGTACGTTCAAACATCAAGAAGGAAATTTTTAGTGAGTCAAGCCCTACCATATAAACACTCGATCATAATTTATTTAATATTTAATTTTAATTTAATAATATTTTAAAATTATTTTTGGCAATTTACGGTACTATGAAATAGTAAAATACCTCACAACAAAAAAATGAAATAAATCACTCGAAATTTTTTTTCTATACAAATTGGAAATTTTTTTGGAGAATAATTTTACGTTTGTAAAATCTTATTTATGGATACGAAACTTTTTCGCATTCTTCATATTTAAGTTGTGAGTTATTTTAAAATTGTTGGCAGTTATTACATTTCTGTTCAAACTTATTTAATTTAAAATATTTTTTTTCAATTGAGGGTGGTTTCGTTTTTGATGGAACTTATTTCATTGAGAGTTATTCGACATTTTTTCAATATTATTAAATTACTCCCAATAATTGGAAGTTATTTCATTTTTGTTGGGAGTTATTTTATGGTACCACAATTGGCAACTTTTAGTGTAAATATAAAGATGGCAGGATGTTTTTGGTCTACTTGTATCGGAAAAGTAGGGCAGATTCAGTCCCATATTATTACATATTGCTCGTTTGATAAAAACAACGTCATAGCTCAAAAAGGCCATTTTTAGAGTTAACAATGCAGAATTATTGGTCATGTTATGCTTTATACTGTATATAATTTTCATCTTTTGATTATTTAAACTTTCTACGTTTAAAGAGAAAATGCCGCTTGTCTTTTCTAGTAAATGCGTTTTATCGAAATGCCTTTTTTTTAAATAATGACGTTGTTGTTGGCTTCCGAATTCATGGTTAATTTTTGACTGATTGTCGCAAATGTATGTATGTATTGTACTTACCAATAATTTTTGATCGACAGTCTTAACAACAATTTCTTCGGGGGCGTATTGGCTGACATCAAAACGTAATTTCAATACTTTGTTATCACCATCCTCCTATAAAAAGGAATAAAAAAAATAAATAGTTAATTATATTTTATTTTATTTATTCTTATTTCACATAAACGAGAGGCGAGGTGCGAGGTCCCAAAACTAAAATTTCAAGTTAGATGCAGAAATTAACACCTCATACTAATATTTATGATTCAATTAAAACTCAGCCCTGTACGATACCCTCAAACTAAACTGCAAGGACCAGCTCTGCCTAAAAGCTTAATGAAATAAACATGTAAAGGGGGTTTCCATTTTCCTTGAATTGAATTGAAGGAGCTTCAAAGTATCCTTACTTTTGTGATAACAGTGGGCATAGTTTTAAATGGGGTTTTCAAGTTTTTGGCTTAAATTTCAGTCCGTAGTTTGCTGATTTTGATATCTTATTGCTTTTAATAGTTTGGCACCAAAACACGATCCGTGGAACTTGGCGCAGCTCCGGAAACTAGATTTCAATAGAAGCACAGACGGACATGACTTAATCGACTTAACTATGTATATATAAGGATTGCGAACATACATATATACTTAATGGATTTATAGGGGTCTCGAAAAGCAGGAAAGAAGAGTGGTAGCGTACGCGGAACCCGTGGTAATACTGGCCGGATATAGGTTTTTACCTACCATGGCCAATTTATTCAGAGGGTCTTAGGAAAACTCCCACGCTGGATTAACTCCAATGGGTTCGGGGTGAACCCAGTGAAAACTGAGTTTTTAATAATTTACCTAAAAGCATAAGATCTGAGAATTTTGTGCACCGATCCTCAATGGCACAGAGCTTTAGCTCTTTTCAGAAGCTAAATGACTCGGTTTTATACTGGACAGGAGACTGTACCTACTGACTTAGAATATTTTTATCAAGAGCATTGCGGCCAAAAGTACTTTGAGACCCAGGGAAACAGGTACATGGCGCGGGACATGCCAGCATACTAATTGAGATAAGAACGATTGAATAGCTGCAAAATATAGTTGGTTAGTCTGACAACCACATCTGAACTTTAGACTGGGCGCGGCGATAGCAATCCCAGAAAGTTTGATGCGGGACAACGGCCACTTACCCTTTGGGGGACCATCCATATACTTTGACAGAGGTCTAAGATAGAGACTGGAACTTGAGCGGTTATTTTCGGCGAATCACTTAGAATCGCAAAATCATTCAAACCATTTTCAATTTTATTTCAGAACTTTTTTATTGTATTTCATAACGTTTTAAATGTATTTCAGAAATTTCTTATTCAATTTTAAAACTTTCCAATTAAATTTAAAAAATTTTTAATTCAATTTTAAAATATTCTACATACTTCATTTCATTCTCAATCAATCAATTTCACTTACCTGAATCAAAGGTGAGTTAATATCCGAAATATAGCTCTGTTTGGGTCTGGAGGAGAGTGCTGGATTTGTTGTTGAACTATTGAAGAAAATAAAAAAAAAATGGAAAGTTGAACAATACTTAATATTTTAAAATAAAAAAACAAACTGTGTATTAATACACAAATAAAACATTTAACTAAAAATATATTCAATTAATTACAAAATATGTTAACTAACAAAAATAAGTTGCATACCTAAATGAGCGATTTTGAGTTTTGGTTTGCTTGGAAAATATGCGATTAAATGTATTCATAATGATTTTTAGAATAAATATAAAAAAAAATAGCACAAATTAAATATTAAGTTTAAACAACAACGATTTCATTCATACTAAACAAACGGAAAAGGAGTTCTAGTTTTTGGACGAAAATATTTTCAACTGAACCTAAGCCCAAATGAAAACCACCCTTAAATTAAAAACATGGGGGAACTGAATATAAATATTTTCTATTTATGTTTTAAGCTAAAAATAAACTCGGATTTAATTCAAACTTTTTGCTTTTTGAAATTGTTTAGATTATTTTATGTATCATGACTGTTTGTTTGTTGTTTATGGAAGTCATTTATTTTTAGATGACGAATTCAACTCCTTTTTCCCCCAACAAATGTTTAAACATTTTGAAACAAAGAAACTTGAACAGGCATTCTTGCTTATTTTCTTTTTTATACCCCTCAAATAATGATAAGGGTATATATCAGTTTGTCATTCCGTTTGTAATTTCTACAAAATTCACTTAAGACCCCATAAAGTATATATATTCTGGATACTTATAGATAGGAAAGTCGATATAGCCATGTCCGTCTGACCATCTGTCCGTCTGTTTGCCTGTTGAAATCAAGAGGCAAATTACGACTTTCGATTCGAAATTCTACTCGATCGATCGAGTTGTTAATGCCTTTAATATAGGAAATCTAATAAGAATTTTTTTAATTTCGATCCAAATCGAATGCCGTAATTTGTCCCCAAGTTTTTGGACTCAAATAAAGTCGCACAAAAAACGTTTTGATATCAAACAATTAAAAATATCCCTCAGACAATCGCTATTTAAAAATAGCAAAATCGGTTCACTATTGACCGAGATATAAGAAAAAACCCAAAATAACCAATTTTTTTAGGAAAAATTCGGTGCATATATCCTATATATCTCACTTAAAATATAGTCAATCTTGCCACAAACATGGCACGGATACTCTGAAGATAGGGACCTAAATTAGGAAAAATATTTTTCAGATAGGATCAGGGGAAGTGGTATTTCCCCTACAATTGCACAAATATTTAATTCGATAAATTTTAGAAACTATAACAGCTATAGAATTAAAATGTTTTGCAAGAAAAAAGTGGACCCTTCCCCTGTTTTGGTTAGGAGCAGAGAAAGGGGTAGCCAAAAAAAAAAATTAACAATTTTAATGAAATGTTCGATACGCTATATCTCGGAAACTATAAGAGCTATCGACTACAAATGGTCTACAAAAAGTAGTTGGACAACAAGACCTATATTTTGGAAAAAAGTTTTTTTGGATAGAAGCATGGAAAGGGGCAGCTCCCATACAAATTAATATTTTTTTTGAAATTTTTGATACGCTATATCTCGGAAACTTTAACAGCTATCAACTTAAAATGTTCTACAAAAAGTAATGATATAATTATTCTTTCATTGAAAAAAGTTGAAAAGGAGCAGGGGTAGGGGAACCCCCTAAACTCGGCACAAAGTATTTTTATTACAATATTTTCAGTACGAAATAACTCGGCTAGATCAGATGTCTGGGTATATTAAAAGACCAATGTGAAGGGTCTATAAGATTCGGCACAGCCGAATATAGCGCTCTTACTTGTTTTAAATAGCTATAGCAATTAAGGTTCTTTTTAATTTCAGCAACAAGTTTAAATATTATTATTTATTACAAATTTTTTATTTTTAGTTTGGCTTAAGTTCATATAATTTCTTTTTGTTAGAAGAAATTATTATTATCCGTTAATGTTGGAAGAAACTTATTATTATTTAGTTGATCCCAAGTTTAGTTTATTTATAGTTTGTTGTAGGTTAAGTTTTGTTTGTTTTATCATCAGTAGATTTAACAAAATGTTTTAAGAAACTTCATTAACGTTTTTAGCTCTTATAAAATAATTTCAATAAACTTATTAAGAATTATAGCAAACAAACAAAAAAAGCACACCATTTTCTTACAAACAAAAAAAAATTTTAAAGTTTTTTCAAAACTCCAACATATTTTAGTTAAAAGTATTTTAAAAGCCATGATGCCAATTATTATTAAACACGCATTTAAATGTAAAATATACATACTTTGCATTTAAATAAATTTCATTTAATTTTAAAATTATAGGAAAAAAAAATAAATTTCGAATTTTTATTGTCTCACAACTTTTTTATCATAAATTAAAAAAAAAAAACATTTTTTTTTAAACTGTCAAACTGATTTGAGTTGTTTTTTCAATTTGTCATAAACTACTTTATGAAAATGCGATTTCTCAATAAATTTGACAGGTGAAGTCATAAAAACAACACACACACACACTCGCACATAACATTTAAATTTTTTAAAGAAAATAAAATAAAGAAAATTAAGAATATAATTATGAAAGATGTGTAAAATAAAACAAAAATTCTTTGAGTCATGTGTTTAAAATAATTTTAAGAATTTGCCAGACATGAAAATGTTTGAGAAATTAAAAAAAACACGAGCATTTTGCAATTAGTAAGAATGTGAGGATTAAAATTGTTTCTATTTGAACATACAAATTATCAAATACATAAAAAAGTAAAATGTTTAACACTTGAGAAGAAAAATTAATAACTGAAATCATAAATGTACTTTTTACATACATTTTTTTAAATATTGTAAAAATTCTGAATGCTTTTTTACATAAATATTCAATGTGAATATACCAGGGATGCCAAACGGGACTAGTTTTTTTTTAATTTCGGGATGCGGGATTTGAAATTCCGGGTTTTTTTCGGGATCTTGTAATTTCATGGGACCACAAAAAATCGTGCAAAGTTGATTGCGCAGATAAGTCAAAATTACTGCACATGCCTTTATATTTACTTGTATATGGGAGAAAAAAAGTATGTAACTTCACATAACAATTTGATTTGTATGCATCGATATAAAAGTTTCTAAAATACCTTATATAGGTAATTCGATTTAGTAACTTTAAACAATACGACGATCGTTTTATGAAAAGTTCTGGTGTGCAAATGAATAATTTTAAAATACACACATATCAAATTCAATCAGACAAAACATCGGTTTCTGTTCGTTGTGTCTAAAAATTCAACCCTGATGCAATTGACATTTAATTTTTATTCTAATTTAATAAAATTAAAAATTTATTTGCAACCGGGATTTTATGTTTGTTTTAATTGAAAATGTGTTTATACTTTTATATGATCTGAAATACTTTTTTGACAGATCATATAACTTGTGGTATAATCTAAACACAGCTTCCCCAGTAAAGAACTCAGCAAACGTTTCCTAATGGACTTTTGGATTTTAGGGTGACGATACACATGTAGGTGTTAAATATTTTTTATTTTAAATTTAATTTGAAACTTTGTTAAACAAAAAATTATGAACATCGATTACTATTAGAAAAGATGTATGTGTGTATGTATGTATATGCATCTAAAATCTAATATTAATTAATACCTTTTCGTTGTTGTCTTTTTTGTTGTACTATTAAACATGTTATTTATAAATGTTTTTTGTTTATTTTATAACATTTTATTTAGAAGCCAAAAAGAAATGCATTAAAAATAGGTTTACGTCCATTATATAGAAATTTACATGTTTATAATATAAAATATGAAAGCAGCATTTGTTTATTTTTTAGGGCAGCGAAAAAAGAAATAAATATATATAAATATTAAGATTAATATATTAATTATATGTAGATACATTTTATTATTTATAAAATTAGTAATTATTGGTTAAATATAATTTAAAAAATACTTGTTGACAAATAACGGCTGCTACATGTTTTTAAATCGCAAAAAAACAAATAAATTTTAGTATAGTATTAAAAACAGAGTTCGAAACTGCTCACTCACTTCTCATTCGTGAGAACGAGTGTGAGCGCTGTGTTTACTACAGCAATTTTTCATTAATGAATGAGTTTTTAAAAAACATTTTGTGCCTTCTCACTTTCGAGTGAGAAAAAAAATTTTTTTTTTCACCAGTCATAAGTGAGAAGTGAAAAGAAAAAATATTTTTTTCTTTTCACGAACATAAATGAAAAGCATCAAATTCGAGTACTTCTCATAAGTGAGAAATCATAAATGAATTTTTTCGCGAAGCATTCATAAATGTGTACACATAAAATTTTTTGGTCATGTTACTGGTGCTGCCATATGTAAAAATTTGTTGCATAGTTTTTGAAATGCTTAAAAAAAGTAGGAATATTTTTTTTTTTTAAAAACATGTTTTTAATAAATTAAAAAACCAGGCACTGTTATACGTTGTGGTTTATTTGCATTTATTTAACTTCATTTCATTTAAATTTTTCAATGAATCCGATTTAATGATTTTAGTAATAAAAATATGCGGTTAAGGTTTCACAAAAAGGGGAGCATTACTCCAGTGACAAACAAAAGCATCGTCACCATTACTTTGTATATCTTGTTTGTGAAGTAGTTTGTAATGTCTTTTGATATTTCCCCTCACTTTCTAACTAAGTTCCTTTTTGCACGATTCTATTACGCAAATACTTTTTTTGAAGATGCATCGTACAACACATATTTTTCAAAATTAAATTGTCTTTTAGGCATTGTTTGTTATTCACTTCACGCTATTTAAAATCCAAATAAGGAGCTTTTACAAACGTTTAATGTTTATATTGCAAAAAACATAGAGCTGTTACACACACTCATGCAAATTTTAAAAGGATTGGAAAAAATTGCATTCGGCTTTACCACCATTAGAGATAATTGTTCATCATTTAATTTTGTTTGGGATTTTCCACTAATTTGGAAAGTATTTAGTACCTGCCTGTCTGTCATCCTTTTAGGTATTGGGTATATTGTTACAAAAAATTGTGGTGGTTATTATACAATACACACGCAAATTTTTTTTTTATGTACAACAATTTAAAACTTTACCTTTCAGGTCAATTAAATAGAACCTAAGAGTTTGAAGGAGTTCCATTAGCAAAAGTAAGGTAAATTTAAAAAAGAGCAGTTACGACCTTGAACACAATACACAAGAAATACTTTTTTTTATTAGAAAACGTCAATTAAAAATTTAGGAAAACAGTTCAAAAATATTTTTAAAGATTGCTATGAAAATTTGTGTCAGTGAAGACTATAATATTTCTAAAAAATCACAACATAAAATATAATGTATTATTAAAGTTTCTTAACAAAAACAATTTTTTTATAAATATGACTTTTTCACAATAAATACTGCTATAAGTAATCCTTTATGTTAATATTTATTTATTATTGTTTATAAACCAACATATCGATTCCTCAGTATAAAAATGAAGTAACGCAGTTCTTTTAAAATAGCTTTTTTGCCTTACTCTGGGAAACAAACGTAATTTTTATTATAAATTTGTGGTTGTTATTTTATTTAAAAATATATTTCTTTTTTTCAAATAGCATTAAAAGTCACTTAATTAAAAATATACTCAAAAGACTGATCAAAATATAGATGTGTAGTATTTTTTAAATTTAACAACATATAAGTATATACAAGAGGCAAAATAAAAAAAAAATTATGTAAATGCAAGAATTTTTTTACTCTTATTGGGAGTGCAAATTTCACACGCTAAAAAAAAATATTTTCCGGCAACTCTGTTACAAAGCGTGAAAAATATTAAAGCAACACTCGCACTCATAAAAGAATGAATCGAAAGTGAAAAGAAGAAATTTCTCATTCATTTGTGAGTGAGAAATAAAATTTGGTTTTTATTTTTCATTTGTGATTTGTGAGCGTGAAAAAAAAAACGACAAACTTCTCATAAGTGAGTGAGGGTTGGAAAAAATTTTTTCACGCTCTTTTATGAACGTGAGAAGAAAAAATTTTTTTTAGGATTTTTCGCTCTCGAGATTTTTCATGAATGGTGTTTTTTTATCGCTCACTCTTGAGAAAATTTGTACTCTGATTAAAAACTCAGGGGGAAAATTTCGGCATTTGATTCGAAATATAAAAGTTCTTTTTAGAATTCCTATATTAAATTAATTATAATAATTCTTCCCCAGTTTGGAAATGCAAAACGTGCTTTGTTTAACATTTCGATTCAAAATTTTGCAACACTTGGCAACACTCTTAATTTAATTACAAAATCGCACAAGATAAATTCCACATATTTCTATTTTTAAAGGTTTTAAAAATTTCACTTTAAAAATAATTTTAGAAAAGGAATTTTTGACATAAAAATTACAAAAATAGTTACAAAATTTGCTTGCACACATTCAATAAACATGACTTAATTAAGAATTTTTTATTGTTGTTTTTATACCCTTCACATAAATTCATAATTGATAAGGGTGTATATACGTTCGTCATTCCGTTTGTAATTTCTTTATTATCCATTTGCGACCCCATAAAGTACATATATTCTGGATCCTTATATAAAGGGAAGCCGATTTAGCCATGTCCGTCTGCCCGTCTGACCGACTGCCCGTGTTATGGTTGACCTTTCTGAATCCCCCCCGATGTCCCATAGGCCCGATAGTGGTATCAAACAATCAGAAATAATGAGAGAAAATCACTATTGAAATTTAGCAAAATCGCCCAAAAGCTGACTGAGATATAAGCTAACAACCAAGACTACTTCCGTTTGTTTCTCTTAAATTTGTACATAAAAACCTTTACAATCTAAGACCGATTTCCATTAATTTTTTCCCACGAACATTCTCCATTTTTTTTAAATCGATCCCACAGCTTCCAGGGTTCTCCTAGAAAGGTAAAATGTAAGACCGGACCCCAAATAATTTTTTCTCCCAAACACTTTTGTGGAACATACTTACCCTCTATCTCCAGCCCTTAACATGGTTGCCATACAAAATTTTAAAAAAATAAGATGATCCGTCACCTGATGGGGTTGCCATACAAAATTTACAAAGTGATGTAAATATGCCCACAACTTCCTCAGAGTCGGCATTACAAAAATAAAGTGTACGAGCGACACCCATTAGTTTCTTTTTTCAAACATATTCCTAGAACCTGCTTACCCCTATCTCAAAGGCCTAAGGGTGTTTCCACACAAAATTGAAAAAAAAGGTAAGAACCTCTACAACTTCCCCGGAGTCACCTCTAGAGGAATAAAATGCATTACGACCCCCAACGATTTTCTATCCCAAACATATTCCTAGAACATACTTACCCATTAGCTCTATCACCTAAGGGGGTTGCCATACAAAACTTCAAAAAACAGAGTAAAAGTCGCCACAAAAATTTAAAAAAAAATTAGGGTAAAAACCCCTACAGTTACCCTTATCCCCCTAAGAGGGTTTAAATGAAACACCGAACCCTATTTAAAAATTAGAAAATAAATATAAAAACAAATAAAAACAAGTTCAGAGTTTCGAAGGTCCAATGTGGAGGGTATCTAAGATTCGGCACAGCCGAATATAGCGCTCGTACTTGTTTTTAAAAATATTTGCATACATTTTGTTGTTTTCTTCATTATAAAAATATCTGTTTTAATCATCGATACAATTCATTTCCATATTTGCACTTTATGCTATTAAATTTATAGTATTTTTTTAAATTTCTAAGCTTAAACTGTTGATAAGTATGTCTGTCTTTTAGAAAGAGCCGGTTAAAGCACATAAATACACCCACCATTTTATCCATTTTCAAAACTAAAAATATTTAATTGAAAATAAAAACAACTATTTAAATGACTATCGTTTTAAAACACTTACGCTCATCTATTTTTAGATATTACATATTATTTAATAAGCGCTTACTGAATATTGTTTATTGAAAACAAAAAAAATTATAATACAAAATAAAAATAAAACGTTTTATTTATTAATTACAGTTCTTACTATTAACAGCGCCTATATTCGGATTTGTCGAATCTTATACACTTTTCATATTGGTCCTTTTATAATTGCCAGTGAACCGATATAGCTAAGTTATTTTCAAAATTGAAATATTAAGATAATTAGGAGATTCACAAGGAGTTCTATTTGTCCTGTTGTCATAAAATTTCCACAATGGTTTAAAAACCTTTACCAACTATTGGACACTCGACGCAGGTATATTTGGAGTTGTTGTGAGAATTTAATAAGAATATTGAACGACGTAGTATTTTTTAAGAACTATTTTTGTATATAAGACAACAAAACCATTAAGAAATTTTATAACAATATGACAATACGAATCCCCTTAATATATTTTTGAGAAATAACGTATTAAAAATTTTATTAAAATGTCTGTTTATATGAGGGCTAACATTCGCCTTGCTCCTATCTAACTATTTTTTTAATATATAAGAATTATACTAGAACTACTCTGTAGAAAGTTAAAAGTCGATACCTGTCAAGATATATGGGTTATCTCAGGTCTATACTGAACCGATCTTGTTGATTTCAAATAGCGATCTGCTTAGAAATATTTGATGGTTTGATATCAAAACGGGACCCATGTAACCAATCCGGAAACTTGATTTAAGCAGAGGAAAAGATAGGCATTGCTAAATCGAATTTACTGCCTTTAAGGATCCAGAATTTATATACTTTAAGGAGTCGCAAATGAATATTATAAAAATTACAAACGGAATCACAAACTGATATACTCTTTTCACTATGCGAAGGTTATAAAAAGTTAAGTTCAGTGTGATATTTTAAGAATGCGATTGAGCAATTATCTTGGACGTTTGTTAAGGTATGTTACATATGGGCATTTCCATGTCATCGTACGTGACATTTGTACGCCTACAAAGTGGTGTAGATTTTGCAAAAAGAGTGGTAACTGAAAAATTGTTTCGTCAATATGTTACATTTAGAGGGTACTATAATCTAAAAAAAATTATGACTTTGAAAACCTTGCCGGCCAAAATATCGGGCGAAAAAGGCGCATATCGTACGTGACAAAAAACGGAAGTAATGTCGAGGTGCATGCACATATATACGAAAATCTGCGAATTGTAAAAGTTTTTTTCCTTTCTTTAAGTTCTTGCACCAAGCCAAATATTTTTCCTTGATAATCCATAATTTTTAAATACAAAAAGATTTTTAGATGATTTTGTTACGAACAAATCTTAATATCGTTCGTGACATACCGTATGTGACAGATTTTTCTCTTATAGTATTTGTCTGAAAAAAATAGGTTTTTTTAGTATATGTATACATAACAAATTTAAAAAGAATTAAAAATGTTTATTCGGTGATAATAGCAAAAAAACAATAAAAGGTTATTTTCATTTCTTACTATACACTATGTACTTGGGCGCTGGCACTTAATTATTAAATTTTAATTTTTTCTCTTACTGAATACGCAGTTTGAGACACATTTATATACTGACTATCATGATAAGTAAACGAATGAAGTTTTCTTAATTTTGGGATGGGCTGGACATTTTGCCATTTTTCATGGAGATGAGCAGAAAACCCTTCAATCTCTTCGGTAGCAACATAAAACAAATTAACTCCTTCCACATATTTATGAGCACATTCATAAAATGAGAAAGCATCTGGCAAGATTAATTTATTTGCTTTTACAATTTGCCAGACCTTTCTTTTAACAGTACCACCTACTCCATCAACTGCACCTTTACCATGTGATGTGGCAAAGAAGTTCCATTCTAAATGTTGGCAGCTAAATTTGTTTACAAAAGAGGGAATACTTTTTAAAATGAATTTGTTTTTAAATTGAGCGCTACTCCAATCAGAAAATATGTATATAGACGATATATCTTCATATTGTTCGCTTATTTCAAGTATAGTTTTTGTAATAAAATAGTTAACATCAAACTATTGTGTGTTAATTCGTCGTTAATTATTTTTTTTGTCTTTTTTGGCTGCATCTGCGAACTTTTTTCGATAGATATGCTGTCTTTCAGCCTCCTTTTTCCGGTATTTCTTTATTTGTTCTTCGTTTTTCTTCAAGTCCTCCCTCCATTTCTTTGTAGTCTCATAGCTATTTTTACCCATCTTAATAAAATATTTATAATTATAAAGGAATTTGAAAGTATTAAATTGAATTGTGTTACTTACAATATCGTATGCTACAAACTTTGAAAGACTATAAAATTTTTATTTCTTCAAATTTAAAAAAAAAATCGATCAATATTTGTTTGCGAGACTTATCTTGCTTTGAACTTTTATTTTTAAATACTTGCGACCGGTCGAATTCAAATGATGACGACAAATAACGTTTTTGCATTACGTACGTGACATTAGAATATCATTCAAAGCAAACTATAAAAAATACCGCTATTCGAACTTTAAATTTTTAATTTCATAATGGACCTTGGCCACTGATGTTGTAACATTATTTTTAAAGTATAATTGGAATATTACAATTACCTAAATTTAGCCACTAGTTAAGACAAAATAGTTAATTTCAATTTCTGGAAATTGATCAAAGAGATTACCAGTTTAATCTGCTATTTTTGCTCTTTTAAAATTATAATTAGCTATAAATACTTTTACATAATAAAATTTAAGTGTTTTATTGCTCTTTGGTATATTTAAAAAAAAGTTGCGATGACTTTTATTTTTCCAGCCGTGGTTGACATATTCATGGAAATGCCCATATGTTTCTATTGTAATAAAAACATCGCATTTTTCCCGGGTTTGCCTTCTTATGGTATACAAAGTCAACAATTTACTAGTCTTTAAAAAATTTAGTAGAACCATTTTCGTTAAAGAAAACTTTATGCAGGAGCATTTATATCCCGATACCATGTTATTCGTTTTAATGGGTTTAAATGTGTTTTTCAGAAATAGGAAATACATGGTGACTATGACAAATTTTAACTGATCTCAATTAAATTTAATACGATAATTAATGATATAAAGCCCTGAGCATGTACAGAATATAATAATAATTGAGGCAGTAATAGTTAAAAAAAAAAGATTACTTTGGGGAGGAGGATATTTAAATTGGGGCTTTGTGAATTATTATATAAATCGATCATATTTGCTTGATCAAACTTTCGCAAATATGTAACCGGACGGACATGGTTTATTTCACTCAAGAAATCTAAGTTGAAAGTGGACTTTAAATAATATTGGCGCCGTATTGTTGGAATCAACGGTTGCTAATGTTAAACTGATTTATTTTTAAAAACAAAAACTCAATCAGAATGCAATCTTCGTGCGTACGCTTGCTTACTATGCCGCCTTATAAGTTGGCTTTAAAATCGAAAAACTTTTCATGAACTTCTTAACAAGTATATTTTCTTTTAATCCTTAGGTTTTTTTTTATTAATTTTTTATCACAAATTTTTACTTTACATATATCGGGTGTGCTATCCAAGTGTTTAAATTCGAACCAGCGGTTACTTCGAATCTTGCAATAATTATGACATTCTATTCTGTCACAATATTCAGCAACTTATCTCCGCTGAACGAAATTAATAGATTTCCCCTAAACGAAGAAGTGGCTCGAAAATGTCGTAAAAAACTTGGTCGCAGAGAATGGCCAGTATACGCAAGTTAATTGCTAAAATTTGAAATTGTGATGTCAATTGGCCACCAAGAAGCTGCGATTTAAAACCGTTGGACTATTTTCTGTGGGGCGCCGTTTAAGATAAGTGGTTTGCCGACAAACCAGAGACAATTAAGCATTTAAAGGCTAACATTCGTGTAAAGCCATTGCCGAGATACAACCCCATACACTCGAAAATGTGCTCGAAAATTGGTCCGATCGAATGGGGTACTTTGAGGCCAGTCGCGGCAGCCATGTGAATTAAATAATATTTTATTTTTAACCATTTTACTTCACAACAAAAATATAAATTTGGCAAAATTTCATAAGGTTTTTGTTTTGTTGCAACTATAAATTTAAACTTTAAAATGACCAACCCGGTATATTCAATAGTTCGTCACTCCGTTGTTTGGCATCCTCAGGAAGTTTTTTTTTTAATAGTAATGTTCATTATTTAGTTTTAAAATCGACTTTTGGCTTTGATAAACAATTTTAAAATTACAATAATAATATTTTTTTTAACTTAAAAAACAGTTTTTTTAAGTAAATTTCTACAATTTGGAATGTCAACACAGTTTGACATTTTTAGCTGTTAAACCATAGTTATCGATAGTTCTCATGCAGATAAACAAACCCCCACATAACAAACCTATAGTTTAAAAAGCTTAAAATTTTTTTAAAAATAAGTTTAATTTTTTAACCTCTACTTTAAAAACTTACTGACTGAAAAGTCTACTAGAAAAAAAATTTAAAGTTTTCAAAAACAAAGTATTATTTGCTTTAACAAGTAAATATAATTTTGTTATAAAAATAAGAACTCAAACATACAAAAGTTCATATACATAAAGGTTAAATTAATAATTACAATAATTTAATTTCAATTGAAAAAAGAATAATAAATGTACAAATAAACACTAAAGCAATCGATAAAACAAATTGTTCAAACAAAAATATGAGATCATTTAAATTATATTTTATATTACTTATATATATACTTGCATACATAAGTACAGTTTATTATTACTTATGCATCGAAAAAAACAAAATTTTAATGCAATAAACAGTTTCAAATGCATTTACCAAGTCTTTTTAACAATCCATTGAAATTTAAAAAGAAAACTCACATGTTAGAAAACTAAAAACAAAAAATTATATAAATCTATTTAGATTGGTTTAAGATAAGGTATACTTGCTATACATATGTATGTATTTTCTTATATGTATTAATACGTATGTACATATGTTGTATAAACATAGGGATTTCATTAGGTGTGATTTTTGGTAGAATTTATGCAGCCAACATTTCATATTTTCTTTATTTTTAGTACATTACGCGTATACAATCTTTAATTTAGTTTTTTTTTTCTTTTTTCTTTTGGTTGAAAGAAAAAGAAAAATAAACTAATGCACAAGTACATATTAAAAAAGAAAGCAAATGTTTGTTCTCGAACAAAATATACATTATACTAAACAATTTTGGGTTAATTGAGTTATTCATCCCGTTTGTAACACATTAAAAAATAAAAGAATCCACCCTGCCAATAATAAAAAAAGGCATAAAAGAATTATGTGCTGTTTCTCGAGGCCGAGTAGTGATCGTCTTAGGACGATTTACATATATGTAAATTTTGTAAAAACAAAATATACATAAGTCGTCTGACTCAATCACTCAATAGGCTTCAAAAACAGGGCATTAAAAAAAAGGGTAAGAGCGCTACGACTCATATATACCCTTCACATTAGACTTTTTATAAAGGGTGGGCCATTTTAAGTTTAAATTTAAAAAATGCAATAAAAAAAAAAGGGTTTGAAATTCCGCCAAATTTTTTTTTGGTGTGAAATAGAACTTTTGCGGATAGAAATAAAATAATATTTAGTTTGGAAAGGTTTTCCCGGGCCTGGTCTTTCCAACATAGTTTCGGTCGTCCCGTTTTGCGTCTTCCTACCGGATCATATTCAAACACCTTTTTGCGGGAGCACCTTCATTTTTATGCCATTACTTTGTAGTAAATTTAAAGTCGATAGATGTTCTAGTTTCTAAAATACAGAGCCTTAAAATGCATTTTTTTGTTTAGGGGCTAACGCTTCCCCTACTAATATTGAACAAAAATTAATGTATTTTTGTTGTACAAATTCTTTGTGGTAAATTTAAGGTCGACAACTGTAATAGTTTCCAAGATATAGCGAATCAAAAATTTAATAAAAATAGGTCATTTGGATGGGGGCTCTTATTCCCCCTGCTTCTAAGAAACTTATTTTTATTTCCAAGTTGTTGTACAATGACTATCTACTAAATTTCAAAATTTTATAAAAACGGTCCGTTAGTATGGGGACTACCGTTCCCCTTGCTCCTACAAAACTTTTTTTCTTTTAAAATTTACACATCATACCAAGCTATTCTGTGGCAGGTTTGATGTCGACATCTGTAATAGTTTTCCAAATCTATCGCATAAAAAAGTTTATAAAACTTGAGCAATTATAGGATGACTACTACTTTTCCTACTTCTATCTTTTAGGTGCTAAGTTTTGTGGCTATATTTACCGAGATACATTATAGGGATATGTGTATTCATTTTATCCTAAAAAAAGTTGGTTGTTTTAGGTTTATACTTATATCTCGGTCCGGGTACTGTACAGGTCTCGCAAAATTCAAATAGCGTTGGCTCTAGAAATAGTTGTGAGAGATTGGCGCCAAAAAGCGGTCCGCGGGTTTGACTTGGCTTCGGAAACCTGATTTCCTTATCTATAGGAATCCAGAGTATATGTAGTTTATAGGGTGACAATTTAATTTTGTTGAAAGTAACAAACGAAATGACGAATCACTATGAGAAGGGTATAATTAAACAAATGTACCTATATTAATTATAGATATAAAAATATAAATAAATCGTTAAAGTATACACAAAGCCTTAAAGCTTATTTATAATGTATAATATGCGAACAGCACAAGACTCCCACTTGCTCCCACTTTGGTAGAAAATAAGGAAAGTGTATATGTATGTATTATATAGTGTTTGGTAAAAAAATATTCGACATGACCGAAGACTCTAAGTTAGTTTTTTCATTATATGTATTTTTTTTTTTATTTTCCTTTAAGACGCATACTATAAACGAAAATCCACATGCTGCAAAAACAAATAAACCAATTCAAAGTTTATTTTTAAATCCAAACAAGCATGACATCATCAGAGAGAGAGTGGGCAAAAAAGAGAATTTTTGCTAATTTTCATTTAATACTATAGATACAGTGACGATCAAAACGTTCAGGACTAAAAAAGTATTTAAACTTTTGATGGTTTTTTTTTAATTAATGACTTTGCTTATTGTCAATGGCAGTATCTATACTGTGTGAACATAAAGGAGGGCCCAAGGAACAAATGTGCGACAGGATCTTAAAATAATGACCTATTTTCTTGCTGCGTATTGGATTTAAAATGGTCTTTGCAATTTAACCGGATCTGACTTTTAGACAAAAAAAATTAATTCCAAGTACACAGTAAAAATTACATAGTAAAAAAAATAAATCACACGTGTAGTTATTCTAAATATTTATTAGGTTTTTTGAACCCTATAAGCTTGTAGTTAAAAACTAAACATGGCTGAACCCTGCTTTGATTTTTTTTAACTATATAGTATTTGGTTCGCTTAAATAAAAACAAATAAAAATTACAAAATTTAATTTTAATTTTGGTAGAAGCAAAAGTCCCAAGTCCAGACTTATGTAGGTCATTAAATAGCACCAAAATAACAAGTTGGATTCTTAGCTTAAAAACAAAAATAAGTTTGGTGCCCCAATCTGCCCCTCGGTTTTTCGCTTCTATTGTTCAGGCATGTACATTATATTTATTCCCTACATTTTGAGTTTTCTTATGTTTAATTAAGCTTAAAAATTAAAGACTTGATATTTTTAAAGACACTTTTAAAACTGCATTGAAATCCGCAGAATATTCTAGAAAAAAACACAATTTTCTTCCAAAAATGTTAACTAATACCGAACCTATTAACGGTTAGTCTTGACAAGTCGATTTTTCATTTGTAGTTTTTAAGGTGTAAAAAGAAAAAAAAGGAAAAATTTTATTAATTGTTTTTAAGACCATATAAGTTATTTAAAAGAAAAAAAATTATTTATTTCCTAAAGACTTTTTCACAAGAAAATTCGATTGAGGACATGTGAATAATTTTAAAGAGAAATTTAAACAAAAGGGGTTTCAAACTAAAATATGCCTAAATATGCCTACAATATGTTTACAGTCGATAAAAAATCGCGGTAATGCCAAAAAGAATTCAAAATACCCTTTTTGCAGTATTTGGTATTTTGTTATTCAGGTATGTTAATATATTCAGTAATATAAGTTATTTGGCCTTGATGGCTTGTATATTATGATTGAATTGATAAAAAAATAAATAAATAATGTAAAATAGGTTAAAGACTTCCAATTGGTTTAAACACCTAAATTTTGGCTGGCTGAATAACAATTTAATAATTATTTATTTAGTTAGTAAAAATCTCTGTAATTTCCTGAATTTAAAAATAAAAAAATATTGCATACATTTTAATTAGAAATATTTAAAACCTATTTTTTCAAAAATATTCTGATTAGCCCAAAATTAGTTTTGGTTTTAAATGTTTTGATCACCACAGTAAGTACATACATAAATGTGTAAAATGTATTCTACGTACACATTACCATGTCAATTTCAGTTGGCCAACAACCAACGCAAAAAATTGTCTGCTAGCCGGGCTAAATAATTGTAATAATACAAAAGTGGGTATTCTTGCAATATACTTATTTAGATACTATGTATGTATGTATGTATATTTGTGCATGTCGGTATTTTTTATTTATTTATTTTTCAACATAAGTTAAGAAGAGAGAAAAATTGTTTTATAAATTATAATACATGTAGACATGTATAGAAATTGACTTAAAAATATATTCATCATATAATCTTACTTTGGAAGTCATCTTTACCACACAAACGCTATTCTATAATACATAGTTAAAAACATTTTTTCGTGGGTTGCCTACAAAAGTATGCAGTTATTTTATATCGTCTTAATATTTCAGAAAAGTGATTTGTTTCTAAAAATTTATTTTATACATTATAAAATGTGTCCATAACGAGCTTTCGAAATCATGTGGGTAAAGTCTAGCGCATACGTGAAATCGCTTAGGAAAACCCCTGAGTATATTTATTTGTGCATATCTGACATAAAACATTACTTAATGATTTATTTTATACATATTTTACTTGTAAATAGTAACCAAGTGCATACTTAATCTAATATCACTGCAGTCATAGAAAAGATGGCACTTAAAATATGACATGGCATATTAATATATTAAAATATATCAGGGACCGAAAATAACAGTTATTTTTAAAATTTGAAATCAAAAAGTCAGGTGGATATAATTTGTCTATCAGATATTTGAATACAGCATATTGATGCTGTTATGCTAAGGAATAATAAACTTAAAAGACTTTAATTTTTTGACTTTTTTCAAAAAAGTCAAAATATAATAGTTATTTTTTGACTTTTATTTTTTAAGTCAGAAATAAAAGTTAAAATTTGACTTATATTTTTTAAGTCAAAAATAAAAGTTAAAATTTGACTTATATTTTTTAAGTCAAAAATAAAAGTTAAAATTTGACTTTTATTTTTTAAGTCAAAAATTAAAGTTAAAATTTGACTTTTATTTTTTTAATCAGAAATTAAAGTTAAAATTTGACTTTTGTTCCTATTGAAAGCAGATGTTAAAAAAGTTAAATAAAATATTAAAAAAATACTAACACAGTTTTTATTTTTAGAATTATAAGTACATGTTGTATTTGTATTAAAACAAAAGGAAAGAAAAATATAATAGAGTACATATGTATATAAAAACGGTTATTGGCTAGAAAGTTAAGGAGTTGGTGTTTTGCATATTTTGCTCTAAAAATACAAATTACATTTAACTTTTATTTTTGACTTAAAAAATAAAAGTCTAATTTTAACTTTTATTTTTGACCGAAAAAATAAAAGTCAGATTTTAACTTTTATTTTTGACCGAAAAAATAAAAGTCAGATTTTAACTTTTATTTTTGACCGAAAAAATAAAAGTCAAATTTTAACTTTTATTTTTGACTTCAAAAATAAAAGTCAAAAAATAACTATTATATTTTGACTTTTTTGAAAAAAGTCATAACTGTTACGGTCCCTGAAATATATTTTTAAAAAATTAACTTTATAATTTTGGTTATACCCAGCAAACAATCAACAACAAAGAAGAAAACAAACAAAGTGGGACTTGATTCCGGAACTTAATTTCAACAGACAGTTATGGCTTAGTCGACTTCAATATCTATTAGGATTTAAAAATATACTTTATGTGATCACAATTAAATATTGTAATAATTACAAATGAAATATCAAACTGATATATGTACATATGTCCTACAAAACCTATCTAAATGTTTCTTCTAGCCATAAACTCAAAAGACATCTTAAATATCAAATGTTTATATAAAAATGTTGTTAACAAACTTTATACCAAAGAATGTAAACGTATATGTACTTTTTGGTGACTAAACAAGTTTTCAAAAATATTATTTAAATTAGCTTAATTGCCAAAATGCTTAATTATTTTAAACGTCTTACATTCCAGCAATGAATTAAAATTGTACCTATATTTGAATATTTTATTTTGTAATAGTAGTGTAGGAGGCCTGTTAATATCCACTTGTATTAAATGACTTCATAACAAAACAAAAACTAAACATAAATATGAGTCACTTGTATATTAAATAAAAAAAGGAAAAAAAAAGAAAACAAACAAAAAATCATTTTACGTATTCAATAAATTAGACAACACTGACAACACATTTAAGCACGTTTTAGATGAATAAAAATAGTGACCTCATAGATATGTATGTTACATGTGTACAAGCATGTAAATGTTTTTTTTTTTAAATTCATTCATATATATCAAGAAGAACCCCCTCCCTCTTTTAACAATATTTTCTAGTGTAATTTAAACTAAAATGTGTATGTATGTATATATTTTTTAAATACTTATAGGTATGTATGCGCGAGAAAAACAGCTTCAAAAGTAAAAAAAAATTATTGATCAAGAGAACATTGCACTGGAAACTTAATGCCAACATTTATAATACTCTAATAGGTTCATTAAGGGTTTTTTTTAGCAATTATTCCATTGGTATCTGTCAAATAAGATGTTTAATTAAAGATGATTTTAGGTGATTTAATCCTTGTTCCTTATATTCTTTTCTACACACACCTTAATACACTTAATACAATAAATAAAAATTTTTTAAGGTTACCGTAATTTAAGAGCATCATGCTATGATTGGGTTGTATGATTGTAGCCAAACAAAGTAAGATTAGTTAGTTAAAAAAAATATAGCTCCTTATTACACTATATTACAATCTCTTGTTATCATTATAACGTTGTTTTACAGCATCACAAAATAATTTCATATAGTCATTGTATAATCTCATACAATCATAACATGATATTTTTTAACCATACTGTAATCTCCCACGACCATACAACGACTCGTGGGGTTATAAAATGATCTGACAGAACCATAAAATTGTGTCCTGCAATTACAATGTGGTTGCACCAAACTAGGTACTGGTAAGTTGACTTCGATTATAGATAAAAAACGATTTTAAACCCAAAAAAATCGATTTTTTTATAATTGGCTTTTTGTTAACGATTCTATACTGAAATCGATTTTACCTAAAAAATTTTAAAATGCTATACATTTTAATAATTATTTTTTTAAAACAATTTATTTCAAACTATCTGCACTGAAAACTCATGTGTCAATATGAGGCGTCAGTGTATTATTTTCGAATTTCAAACATTTGACGGCGAAAGTTAATAAAAAAATGCATTCTAGTCAGATTTGGAAAAATTTTTAAACAATTAAAAAAGAAAAAATAGCGCATTATATATCTACCACGTAAGGGTGTCATTGGTAAAATTATTTCTATATCCTTTATACAGGGTGGCTGACGAAAGCTGCAACCAAAAATATTAATACTCGGCAAAACGGGCGCTCCGGAGCTGGTCACTCTTGACAATGTCTCGTATGGTCCCAAACTCTTTAAGGTTGATGGCCGAACGGCACAGTGTTTGTGCAGTCTGTGCCGGAAGACCGTAGAATTGGCGACAGAATTCGCGCTGCTTCAACACCATAGACGAATTGTTACGCAAAAAGATAGACACGATTATTCCGCGTTCTTGGGGGAGTGTATCGCTCCATGGCCTGTTTACTTGTATTCTACATCTGTCTAGTTCACAAATGTTAAAACAGATTTGACATTGGTCGCCATTTTCAAAAATAAGAGCATTTCCAATAAAGTATTTCATTGGCCCACCTTTTATGTACGGTTCAAGACTTATTACTCCTTTAAAGTGTTTTCTATAAAAATATTTATCAGATCGTTAACACAAACTGATAATACATATATTAAATTTTTTAACGATTTTTTTTTTTTTGATTTTTTTATTTTATCTGTTCGTATGCAGATGTTTAAAACATGAAAATATGTAAACATTTTCAAAATCATTTAATTTTTAAATTTTTTGTGTAAACATTTATTTTAGTATAAAACACATGCAAACCCTGGTAAATGATGGAAATAAAGTTTTCATTAATTGTGTGTATTTTAAAATATTTAACAAAAAGCGGATGGATATGTATATCAAAAAAGAATTCAATAAAATGACCTTGTATTATATTAACCTGCGATGTAGAAGTTAAAAAGATCCTCATCTATTTTAACGTGGGTTAAATATAACCCCACGTATCAAAAATCATTCAATTTTTTAAATTAATTTCAGAGTCAAACTGGTATGGGTATAGATATAATAATATGTATCTATTAACAGCTAAAAATAGTTCGTACAGTAATTGTTTTAAGTCAAATAAACCAAATAAGCTGTTATAGCTTTCGAAGCAAAAATAAAAACATGCATGTATTTCGTTAAAAAATAAAAAAAAAACTGAGTAATCTCAGGATATATTTATTTACATTAGAATCTGTTAAGCCCCAATGTGGCATATTCGAAAAAGCTATTGTCATAGAAGTATTTTGACAGTTTGATATCAAATACGGATCTATGTGACTTTTGTTACAGACGAACATGACCGAATCAACTTTCCAATCTATTCCTATGTATTGGTGGGATTTTTATGACCTTCATGGAAAATCTGTGGCATGATAGCAAAAATATTTACAAAGAAATTATAATGCCACCAAATAGATGCCTTCGTCAGCTGAATATTGCAGAATGACAAATCACTACACCACAGAAACCGAAAAAAATTGGTGAGCGCAAAAAGAGATTATTGTCTTGGAAAATATTGCAAAGTCCCTCGACCCTTAACCAACTAAAAGTTTTTGAAAAAAAATTAATCGAAATATCAAGCGAGGAAAGGTATTTGAGCGGCCCAGACAAATCCCTAACTGCTATTCAGAAGTTTTGCTTTAAAATACTATGTAGTATCAGGCGCATATTTTTTCCAAAAAATTAAAATCAAAATATATTGTATCCTTTTACTCCTGCGAGGAGCAAAGGGCCCCATAATAAAAATATAATTTCAATTTATTATTTTTTTAAAAACCTAAAACAACAAAAGCAATTGTTTTTTTTAGTTTTATAAACTCCCCTCTTAACTGTGAATTTTGATATTATGATTACAACCATGGCGGAATATACCTTGATAACAACTAAATCTGCGAAAAAAAAACTATTATCCTTTACAATTTTGTGTACGTTTGGTTTCCAAAAACATCAAAAAATTACAACTCGTCAGTCAGTAGCAGTTGTTTGGTTTGACACCAAATTTTAAATAACAACTAAAAAAGAGGTGAGTTGTAACCCATAATAGAAGCCAAATATATTTCTGCAAAAAAAATATCCAAAAATATTAAAAAATGTTTTGCCAGAAAAGGTAGAGAGCTGTAGTTTTTTTTTTTTTTTTTCAAAAGAAACCTACGCATTTCTTTATTTAAGATTACATCCCTTAAATGTATTATCAAATTAAGGGGTTAGATTTGTTTATCACGCAATAACGCTTAGCAGCAGGACCAATTGCTCAACATCTAGACAACAGATTTTAAATGAACGATGGATGCTCTGACTTTTTGGCTGTGGTTTTCCTATTAAGCCATTAATAAATAATAATAATTCCCTGATTTACAACCTGTTGTAGTTTGTAAGTTGTAGAAACTACGAAAGTTTTTGGTTTATTGTGCCAAACTTCTAACAAGGTGAAAAAAATGTAAAACAAGGTTTATTAACATAATTACATCATAATTTAAAATTATAATTTACCATCTACGGCACAAATACACATGTCTTGTCCTGGGTTAATATATTTAGGAAGATTACACACATAAAAATTCAATTTCAAAGAACAAATCCTTAAACCTAAAGCTCAAACAAAATTAAACGGTTATGAATTTCCGTTTCCTAACTTGAACACAGTCGTTATTTGTCAACTTCTGTTTTAAAAATATATAGGTATGCACATAAACCTATACAAAGTTTTCATCCAAAACAAATTTTTCGTAAACTTACCTAGTACTTTCAAAGAAGTTGGCTTCACGGTTCATTAGTTCATGACGGAATTTTGCCATTTCTTCTTCCATTTTACGCATTTCAGAATCAAAACGTTCCCTAATACTGCTGAATTCTGTATCGATAACACTGAAGTCACCCAATTTGATGGGAATATTACGCTTGTTAGATTCGGCCATTATGCTTATTTTTTTAAATTAATAACACTGAATGCAGAAATTTCCGTTTGTTTAACTTTCAGGTATTTATTTTATTTCTTTTTTGTTTTTTCTTTTATTTGAAACTTTGGCCCGAGGTATTACGAGTTTTTACTGCTCTCTCTTTGCTTTTAGCTTTGTGACTGTTTTGTATTTGCGTTGGTATGGTGCTTTTATTTGACAGCATTTGTTTGCAAATTCTAATAAGAAATTCTAGCAGTTTCTCAAATAGTTGCCAGATCTAACGATTTATCGTCATATATAATGGCAAATATTGGCTTTAGATGATTAAGCGATTTTTTTTCATTAATTTCAATTTTGTTTATTCAAAATTCATGACATTTGTCTAGGCATGTAATTGTCTCGTCAATACCAAGGCGAGTTCATAGAGAAGGCGGTCTCGATTAGCTGACTATTTATTGCTCGTACAATTTTCCTCACAATATGTCAAAGGTTTATCTATGTGCTTCTTCTTGATTTAAAAAAAATTACGCGTTGGTTAGATTTTTAAACTTAAAATTTAAAAAGGTGTCTTAATTAACAAAAAGTAAAACCAAATGATGCGTTCTTGTGCTTTGTGCAAAAAAAACAGTGTAAAATTAGTTTTATTCACTTTTTTCTTTTGCAAATAATTTGTGTTTTTTTTAAACATATTTTTTGACATTATCAGTACGAATTTTTCGCCCTGCGTTCACTTTGTATGAATTAGGCTTGGTCAAGACGTACAATTCGGACATCATGGTGTTAAATAGACCATGTTCTTACATACAATTGGACCACTAACGGAGTTAATTATTATAAAGCAACTGATCAGATGAATTTTATTTCCGCAATACGTTTTTTAAAATAGGTTGTCAAAGTTTTTATGCTATATTTTAATTATGTATACTGCGTGTACGTATGAAAGCAACATATTTGACAACTTGGCTAGAATTTAGCAACAACAAAATACATACCAATTTTACAAGTTTTTGTTGTAGGGACGAGGTCACCTTTTTTATTCCACCATGGTATGGACCAGCCCATGGTACAATTACCTTAAAAGGTATTGTCGATTCAACAGCTGACCCTTTTTGTTCGTTTGCCTACCCGTTGAAACAGTCCAAAACAGTATGGTTTCTTACATTGTTGTCAGTTTTTACAGCAACTTTATATATTTGTAATCGTGTTTGTTGTAGTTGTTGCCGTAGTGACTACCTTGTAGGGTAAATATACTAGTCGCATTATTTGCAGGGCTTTTTTCAAAACATTGCTGATTTTGCACCAAATTTATCTGGCAGCTATGGTTTCCAGTAGCTTAAAACACTGTGGTGAGTTAAAAGGTACTGCTCAGGGATGATAAAATTGGTACAATCGTACATTTTTTGGTACAAATAATGCGTCAAAAGTACGTTGGGGTCCAACGCCAATTTAGCAGTTTTTTTAAATTTCCCAACCAAATTTTGTGAATTAACCTGGCGCAAAAAAGGTTTATGTATATGATTTTTTGAACTTTTTAAAATATGCGTCCATAATATCTATATATGTAAGTATGTAAACTTTCGTAAACATAGATTTCTAGAAATAAAAAATTCTAGAAATATAATTGATTAGTGAAATAAGAAATTTAAAATAAGTAGTTACCAACTGCATTACACATTCGATTCTTTTTACAAGGCATAATATTAAAGTAATTTCAAAGGAATATAAGCAACCTTAAATGCATTGCATTATGTATCAATTTGTTTTAATTCAAATGTCTAATTTTTTATTGGGTTGCGACAAACGTGACTTTAATTGATTTTTGGGCAGCTTAACCGAAGGAATTGATTTACTGCTTTTGTGTAAGACCGCGCAGATTTCGTGAAGCATCTAGAACTGCAAGTATTTCTTTAAGCAAGCCTAAGTCTGACCATAAAATTAAAAAAAGGGTGAAAATTGGAAACAATGCATCTGCTGTGACATGACAAATATGTTATGTAATGGGGTGAAAACAAATAATTTTACTTTATCACTACGGTCTCCATTCGACATGAACCTATTACACAATAACATCATGTTACTTTCAAATGTAGACTGCTTATGTTAACGGGTTTTTCATGTTATAACACCGTTGTTAGTGAAAATGTCAAAATAACTGTGTTATAACTATGATTCATGGCTAATAGAGACTAGGCGTGTGTAATGAAGACCGTAGGTTAAGGTTATACATACATATTCCCAGCAAAAAAAAATTGATGCGATTTTTTACAGACCACATTTAAATCACATCTAAAGATGCCATTGCATATTTTCTGGTTCTGTTGCATTTAATTAAATGCAGAAATAAAAACTGGCATTATAAATGAATCGCCGATGTCATTGTTTTGTTTGTATTGAGCATCGATTTACACTTGGTTGAAGTGTTGTAATAAATTTTAGGTTTATATCACATAAAAAGCTAGATTTAAAAAGAACATTAAAATCGCATTTTAGATCAGGAAATTCCTTCCTTAGTAGGAGTGTTTTTTCCCCACATATTAAATGCAGAAAAAGTCAAGTTTTACATCTTCTTCAAAATAACACCTTAGTATGGAAATTTTGTAGCATCAAAAATGTTGATTATATGCGGTTTAAGTTTGGCAAAAATAAATAGCATCCCTCCAATGACAACCCTATGTAAAATTCATTGGTTTTTCCTCAAAATTTGAAGTGATTCAAGTAAGCTAGTTCTGGGTTTTTTCTACTTCTTTTTCCTCACTTTTTTTACTGGGTTATATTGGATTTGGTTGAACTGGCTAGACCTAAAAACCCCACAAAGACCCTCTGAGTCCCTAAGAAGAAACGATGACCCAGTTAACCCGGTTAATAAAATAATTCTATGTGAGGAACTCCAGGCTTCTTTACACTCTCATGTCAAGTGCTAGCAGTATCGTAATTTCAGAGGGTCTGCACGGGTTGGTATTTACTATTGAAGAACTTGAGCACGTACTGCTCTTCATAATTTTTTCTATGTCAAAACCAAAAAAAAAAAAATTTTTTTAAAATCTAATCCTTATCGTATTTTTTCGAAGGTTTAAACACATGTTGGATATAGGAGGGGGGTTTATACAGAGTATAATGAATCGATTGTTGAGAAATTTATACTTTTGATCTGGGCCAATCTCAATAAAATTAATGTTAAAAATTAGTCCTGGAGCTAAGCTTTCTATGGACAAAACAATAGGTACTCATTTGGGGCAGTTACAGCCAACAAAGCTTAGCGCAGAAGGGCGTTTGCCTGCGGTATATTCAAGATAAGGAAGTAATTGTCAGTCGATATTATTTTAGGACCATTATTTTTGGGCATCAAAAGCGTCCACACAAACGCATAGTATACCTACCACGCATATATGGGGCGTAATTATGAAAATTCAAATGAAACTAGAAATAACATTTTTCACAAATTCTATACCACTAAACAAATTTTGCTGCCATACGGCAAAACAAGGTAATTTTGAAAAATCATAGTTTTTTTCTAAACCGTTGCAATAATTATTTTTTCTGGTAATCATTCTGATATGCCTTAATAATATACATACTTACATATATTCTTCAAAAAAAAACAGTTCAAAATGTTACAAAATACCACCCAGGAACGTAGTTGTAAAACTCAAAATTTTAAGAAAAAATATAAAGGAATATGCCAAAACAAACATTTTTCTATACATGTGTATGTATATGTAGAACTGTATTATAATAATTTCAATGTCCTACATGGGGCAAAGGCAGTGCTCAACGCTTATATATTCCTATCAAAACGACAAAACAAGCCATACCTTACAAAACCTAAACCTGTCTTTCAACTTATCACTTTTAAATAGTTTCTAACCTAACTGACGAAATAAAAAAATGCCTAGTGTGTGCTCAGCCTAACAATTACACCATGTACAAATTTGCCAGTGAAAATTTTCAATTTAAACGGTATTCTTAACTACTAAGATTTAATAACATATTATTTTATTTTATATCCAATAGGCCATGTTTAGAATGTACATACACATAAAAACATACAATGTCCACTTTTTTCTAGCCTTTTTGGGTTTTAAGACAGAATCAATAGTGACAAATTAGTTATCCCACATTTGGTTATATTGATACTAAAATATTCAGTAAAATTAAAAACATTTGCAAGTTTAAAATTTAATCGAAACATTAGAGTTTGCGCTTAATTTTTTAAGTTAATTAAGTATATTGAAAAAAAAGAGAAAATCAAAATAAAAAAATACTAAGTACCAAAAATTAAATTTGGTTTTGTTAGTATGATTTTAAAAATCTTCAACTAGAGCCCTAGATTGTTTTCAATTTTCCTAGATTTTTTTTTCAAAATATCACTTGCACCTTGTTTCCTAACTTAATTTGTTGTTTCTCTTATATGTACATATGTACATACATATGTATGTATTTTTTTTAAATTTGGATAAAAGCGTTGGTTTAATTTTGGCTCGTTTGTTGAAAATACTTTTTTGGTTTTTAGTTCAATGCCTAATTAGCCCAATTTTTTACTTTATTGACTGTTTTTTTTTACACAGAAAACATTGGTAAAATACCTATGTACATATATTAAGTAACTACATTTATATATATTTTTTATTAACTAAAACCTTAAAACGTACCTATAGGTTTTTACATTTTTAAAAATAAATTTGCAGTTCTGATAACAAAAAACATGTTTTAAAAATATTATTTAAAAAAATAACAAATTGTTTTCTGTGTAAGATTGACAGAGCATATGTATATGCCCATACATAATACCTGCATGCAAATATAAAACAATATACACAAGCAGTTTCTACTCAAAACGACACTTATTCGATACAAAAGAAAGTTTAAACTCATAGAATATTATATCATTTTCTTTCTTATCCAAAAAATGTCCCGGTTCGAGAAAAACTGTTTTATTACTATTATACTCAGAGATGAGCCATATTTCTGTACCTGTGATTTTTACCTGTGACTTAAATATCACTGGTAACTATAGGGATTTAAACTGTTAAGCAACTGTTACCGTAATATTTTTATTATGAAATGTTATGCAAAAAAATATTTTTGTGAAGTAACTGTAAACTGCGATGTTGTTGCTAAAGTTGTTTAAATTTTGCCAACAACCTCGTTCATTCGATCTCCAACCCATATAAATAAAATTGTGGTTCGTTGTTTCTTTAAATTTAGTATGTTAGGAAAAAAAACATTTTTGGGGTTTCCTGTGTAACAACTGTTAACTACAGTGTTGTTAATTAAAATTTGGCATGTTATGTTTGTGAAAAAATAATAAACAGCGATTACCGTCACTATTTAAAATAACGGTAATTTACAAATTGTGTTCACTGTTTACAGTATTACATATTTAAAAATCACGAGATCGCTCATCGATAATTATGCTCACTACATAAGACTATTTAGTCACTTCCCTAAATGTAGAATCTCGATCTAAAAAAATTAATTTGCTTTTTTAAGTGTTTACTATGTAAATTCTCTTGTGTCGTAAAAGTCGCAAATTTTCACACTTTTATTTTGTTAAATTAACATTTTAAAAAAAAACTTTTAAAATTAAAATTTACAAGAAAAGTAAACATAAAAGCGGTTTTTACTCTTGGTGATAAAGTGCCTAGTAAGTTTATTTTTTATGGTAAATGATGTTAGTTTACAATTTTTACTGTTGTTGTAGCGTTGTTTACCCCGTTTACCATAAATACCAATACTTTTTCACCAAGAGTGTAAACCGCTAGTTGCAATTTGTTGCTACGTCTACCAATAAAGCAAAAGTAGTGTCCAACTTCTTACCAAAAATAAACTTCCAATTGCTTAGAGGGTACATACATACGTATGAATTTTTGGTGCAACGGTTATGCTGATATGCATGTATGTATGTATGTATGTATGTATGTATGTATGTATGTATGTATGTATGTATGTATGTATGTATGTATGTATGTATGTATGTATGTATATATGTATACATATATGTAAAGACGATATCCCACGTAACACTTTCTATCATATTCTTATTATTTTCGACTCCTTATTTTTCTGTCAAAACTTAATGTTTTGTCAGTAGAAAATGGCACCCTATCGTCGGCTCTTCTAAACGTGTCGTTTATGTGTCACTTGCCTGATGCATTTCTGATCGGGTTTGTATGAAAATCACATTTTAAGCATATGGATAATCAATTTATACATATTGTTTTTTGAGAATTGTCGCTTTCTAAGCATTTATAGTATTCACTTTCCAGTCTTGTTTTAAGCATGCGTGAAAGTCAGTTTTAAATCATTTTAAGGGAGTTTTAAACGTTGCTATTTGGGATATACATAGTTAATAAAAATAAAACATTATAGCGTGTTTGTATGCATGTCAGTTATGCTTAAAAAGTTTTACACCTTCTGAATTTTAAAAACTAAATAAGGTGTCAATAGTTACTTTGTAAAATCTATATTTAAACTTTTAACATTTAAATTGGATGACAAAAAATTAAGCATCTAATGTTGTTTCTAAAAAAAAAATAGCAAAATGAATGCAAAAATGTTTTGATTAAAGCAAGGTACATTATTAATATATACATATGTAGATATACCTTGGGTAAAAAAAAACAATTATGTATGTATGTACATGTGAAACCAATAGTTTGTCACATTCATCGCTTAATTCCTCTACTATATCCTTCTCTTACTTCCTCTCTCTGCTTATCGCACCATTATATTTTTAACTTTGCTTTTATTTCAATAAGAATACTTTTGATTACGTTTAGAGAAGTAATTGTTAACTGGCGGCTTGTAACTGTTGCTGTTTCTTATTCCACCAATCCTGTATACTGCTGACCATTTGTTTGCGACGAAATCTTAATGATTCGGTTATACACATTTGTATGAAACTTGATTTCATATCTAAATCACCTTTTATCAAATTCAAATGTTCCAATAACTGCGAATAATTGCGACCAGGTTTACGAATATCGCGAAAAACTTGAGCACGCAGGTCTTGGTTGTGTTTACGAGCCAATTCTTTTTGCTCCTCGCTGAGTTGAAGCGGAAGATGTGGAGTTTTTACAGAACTATTGTGGTTTAGATGGTTAGAAAATGCTGTTAGAAACGGTGAATTAATAGCTGGAGATCCTGAGGTTTCTTTTTTAAGGGTATCGAAGCTATTGTTGTTGTTGTTGTTTATAACGGAAGGTGACACCAATTCTGCATCAGTTTTTACATTGTCTGTAAATTGATCGCTAGCTGTCGCTGAAGGGGATGATGACAACGATGTAGATGATGATGTTTGTATTGCACTACCGTTGTGGCACTGTTGTAATATTCGTGATATTTCCTGAGCATCATTAATATCATTATGTTGTACATGTGGTTGAACTGACTGCTGTATGTTAAGTGGGTTTTGTTGTTGCAACTGCTGTGGTTGCGTGGCTTGTACATGATATACAGCAGCCGATACTGTAGGCAGGATTGCAGGATTGCCCAAAATATTGTTAACAATACCATTAGTGGTGGTTTGAAGTAAAGGTGCGTTATACATGATGTTACTACCATTTTGGGCAGCCTGATTTTGAAGTTGCGCAGTACTACCCATTCCAATATGGGGCGTACTCAAAAGTGGCGGTGGTATAGAAGTTGGTTCATGAGGCATATTAAAATTGCCAATATAAGGATGTTGTGATGAGGCAGGGGAATGCTGTTGCATTATATGGGGATGAAGACTCGTGGGTGGTGTTACCGGACCGTTATGCACGGAGGCGACATGAAGTCCAAGAGGGTTTAAACTGCTAGGTGCCGCTAAAATATCATTATTTGTAATATCACAGCTATTTTCAACACCTACGCCATTTATAAAGTCTCTAACATAGCCATTAAAGGCAAATTCCTGATCTGGTGGTTCCTCGTCGGCAAAATCAGGAAATGCCACCACCAAACGTTCCGGATCCCCATCTTCTGAAATACCCGATGACATTGAAGATGTTTCAGACGATGTATCGTCCATTTCCAAGTCGGAGAGCGATGATACTGAAGCACTAGCGGACGAAATACTGGGAGTACGAGGCCGAGAATCTGTGGAGGTGCGTCTAAAAACATAGTCCATGCGTATTGGTCCGGCTTTACGTTTGCGCGGCCGAGATGAATCTATTTTCTTGACTACACCCGATAGGCCAATAGATGTGCCAGGGCCAATTGGACCAGCGGCTCCATTATTACCTCCCTTCATTGGCGCCACTTCACCGAGATCAGCCTCATCGACCATTACCATATGTTTGTCTTTCTTGTAAGGATTACCAAACATGTGCTGCCTAACATTTGTTGGCTCGATTTCTCTTAACGGATTATCTTTATTTTTTAAATATTCCTGATAATTTCCCATTTCAGCTATAGGCAAACAATGACCCGAATCTTTAGCCACAAGACTGGTAGGTTGCGGTCTCATAAACGCTTCGCGCATGCGTCCAATTTCCTCTATAATATCTCTTCTAGGTATATCGAAGGGATTGCGATAAGATTTAGCCGACGACTGCCTGGTAAGTTGAGGCACCACAATTGTATAATTCTCTAGTGGTTCTATTTCAGAGTGTAATTTAGCAAACGTATCACGATGCAAGGGATGACGAACAAGATCTCTGCGAAGCGGTACTCCAGGATTTAATTTCGCTGTCTCCACCTGGCGGTAAGGTGGTTTAGGTTGTTTTAACTGCTTGTAAACCTTCATGCAGAGATTTTCCTGATCCTGCTTGGCCGTATTCTTGATATGCTTCAATTGGTTGGCTATATTCGGTGATAAGTAGTTGTCCACATTGTCTGGCAGCAGAAATTGCAACAAAGTGTATGGTACGGATATATTAAGTAAAGCCTTTCTTAAAAAAGGACAGTAATAAGGGGGTATAGACCTAACGTAGGCATTAAATTTGTACATCAAGTCGTTGGGCGGACTCATGTTGTATTTGTGTATAAGATCGTGCAATAAGGGCAACAACGCTGGGTAGTTATAGGCAAGCACGTAAAGATGAACTTGCGATGTAGTTAAGGAAGGTTTTAAATAACCAAACGGAAGTTCAAATCCATGCATACCGTTTGAAATGATAACCTGCCAGCATTTTTTCATTTCCCGTTTCTGCAAAATTTGCAAAGTCAAAGGACTGGCTTCAATTTCATATTTATCAACTGGAAAATTGTGTACCATTTGTGGTTCTTCCACAGCGGGTGTTACTATTTTAAGTTTTGGATGGGCGTCTCTTGATGGCAGAGTAATAGCCTTTGGATCAGGCCAGTATGGTTCCGGCAGAGGCCAATATCCTATTGGAAATGTCTTCTGACTAATATGTTTCTGTACATATATCATTTTCTTAAGAGGTTGAAAAATTAAATCTTGTAATGCCTCGTTGGGCATATTGCTGGGGTCTTTTGGTATAAACGGTTCAAATTGTAAGACCACACCTGGTTGTACTTTTTGTACCAAACTCTCAATACATTGATTTAGTACATAATGAGATCGTACTCGGTAAGATCTTCCTCCAGTCACCTCGCACATTCTTTCGATGGGTGAGTCGTCGTGGGGTACTTTTCCTTCGACCCGCTCATCTATTTTATTTCCCAAAATGCGCAAGACCAGCGAAAACAAACGCTGATCCCAACGAAAAGGTTCTTTGGTAAATTTTGTACCTGGTATCTGGGTATTCAAAGGCAATATAATATCTTGGTGTACGCCATTACGGTAGGAATAACGTCCCCCATCTGTTATAACTATAATAACAGAGGGTTCTAAATAGAAAGGACATCTTCCTTGCCCATATGTATCAATACCAGATTGCATACGATTCAAATTTAACAAATCAAAAGCATTCTTCAATGACTCTCCCATCGAGGTAAGACCAGTTGACTGAAGATTTTTCAGCTCATTCATGAAGGTGGCGTGATTTTCTTTCCAACCTGCCTTTACATTAGCGGGTGGCTCTTCAAACGTCAACAGCATATAGCGATCACCCAAACAATCTTGCGTTCGTTGTCTATACTTTAGGAAGGTTTCAACAGCTCCTTTGGCTATGTCCAAGTACGACTTTTGCACACCATTCACATAAGCCTTTTGGCACATGGACGACGAAGTGTCAACCAAAAACAGTATAATAGTCATTTTTCTTTAAATACACTCTAAGCGCGTTGTTTTTTTTTTTCGTTTGCTTAAATGTTTTATAGATGTTTGTATGCTGATAGTTTATATTGTATTTTTGTTAAATACCTATTTTCGTTTTTAGCTAATGGTGGATCCTTAATTGTATTTTTTATACAAATTTTAATAATAAGCGTTAAAAACGCTTATTTTATTATTGGTCATTGTATTTAAAATACATTCCATATATTATTATTATTAAATACAATTTAAATAAAATCTGCAAATAGTAAAAAAAAATATATATTTATAAGATTTCTATGATGTTAATTTAGTAAAAAATAATTAAAGACTTTTAATGTATAATAACTAAACAAACAAGTAAGAGTGCTATATTCGCCTGTGCCGAATCTTAAATACCTTTCACACTGGACTTTCGAAACCCCAAACCTTTTTTATTTATGAAATATTCCTAATTTTAAAATAGGGGCCGGTGCCATATTTTAACCCTGGGTGATTATGGGGCAACTGCAAGGGGTTGTACCCTAATTTCCTTCAAATTTTGTATGGACTTTTACTTTAATTTTTTAAAATTTTGTATGGCAGCCCCCTTGGGTGATGGTGATAGGGGGTAAGTATGTTATAGGAATATGTTAGGGAGGGAAAATTAATGGTGGTCCGTGATACACTTTATTCCCCTAGGGGCGACTCCGGGGATGTAGTAAGGGTTTTTAACTAATTTTTTCAAATTTTGTATGGCAACCCCTTAGGGCGTGGAGATAGGGGGTAAATATATTCTAGGAATTCGTTTAGGATGAAAAACTAATGGGGGTCTGTGATACATTTTATTCATCTAGGGGCGACTCCGGAAAAGTGGTACCGGCTTTTACCTAATTTTTTTTAAATTTTGTATGGCAACCTTGTCAGGGGGCGGAGATAGGGTGTAAGTATGTTCCACAAAAATTTTTCCCAGAAAAAAATTAATGAAAGCCGGTCTTACATTGCACTCGTGTAGAAACAACTCTGGGTAAGTTTTAGAGGTTTTTAGGCACAAATTTCAGAAAAATAAACAGAAGTTTTTGTTGTTTTTATTATTGCATACATATGTATGTATGTATGTACTCTCCTTTGTTTTTTTTTTTTTTTTTTTTTTGAATATTTATTGGCTTATATCTCGGTCAGTTATTTGGCAATTTTGCTAAATTTGAATACCGATTTTCTTGCAAATATTTCTGACAGTTTGATACCACTTACGTCTCTATGCGGCATCGGAGGGCTTCAGAAAGTTGATTTCAACCATAACACGGCTTCCCTATCTATAAGGATCCAGATAATATGTACTTTATGGGGTCGCAAATGGATATTAAAGAAATTACAAACGGAATGACAAACTATACTCTTATCACTTATGTGAAGGGTGTAAAAATTAAGAGGAGCTAAAACTATGTTTTCTCAATGATACGACCTGTTTATTTTTTGACCATGTTCGTTAACATACAATATTTACTGGAAAACAAAAATTGAGAGCGAAAAGTGACAATTATTTTACTGAGTATTTTAAAAAGTTACTGGATTTTTACTGCTTTAATGTTTCTATAAACAAAAGTTGCAAACAATCTTAATTGGCTTAAATTTTGTAGCATTTGTTAATATAAACAAAATCAAATAAATAAATAAAAAATTTTTGTAAAAAAAAATACCATTTCTGTATGCTGTTTCGATTAAGTTACATTTTTTTAATTTTCGATTCGCGTACTTTTTGCCACAAAAATTTTTTGAGAGTAATTTTATTAAATTACTCAGTATATACTCAGTTATTGGAAAGGTAAACAAATGAACCTAATATCAATACACACAAACCATTTTAATAAAATTTTTGATACGCTTTATCTTTAAGCCTGTAACAGCTATCAAATTTAAACCAGCAACGAGGTTATTCTACTACATTTGCCCTTATTCTACATATCGTTACGATTCCGCACGCAAATATGCGTAGCTACTAGAGATGGGCGATATATCTGTACCTGTGACTTGAAAATCACTGGAAACTTTAGTGACATAAATTTTAAAGTAGCTGTTACTGCCATGTAGTTACTTTGTTATTAACACAAAGTTTTTGGGATTTCCTGTGAAGAAACTAATTATATCCTGCGATGTTGTTATCAGACTTAGTTAATTTTTGCAAACAACCTCGTTCATTCAACCTTTAAGCCCTATATACATACATTACATTGTGGTTCATGGAAAAAGAAATGTTCCTAAAAAGCAACTGTTAACTGCAGTGTTGATACTTAAAATTTGGTATGTTATTTAAAGTAACTTTTTGGGTCTTCCTGTGAAGTTAATATTAACTGAAATGCTGTTACTTTTAACTCGATGTTATTTAAAGTAACATATTTGTTTGTAAAAAATAATAAACAGCGATCACCGTCACTGTTTAAAATAACTGTTATTTAAAAATCTCGTTTACTGTTTACAGTATTATTAAAAAATCACGGGATCGCTCATCTCTAATAGCTAAATATATCATATATACATATATATTAAGAAGCGCAAGATTTTAGTACGAAAAGACAATAAATCCAAAATAAACTAAGCCTAAGTTATTTGTGGCTAAACTATTCCAAAGTGAAGAAAGCCGACGAAGAAAATTTCGATTGGTATTAAAATACAGAATAGGGGTGAATATCCGCACTTAAAAAATACTATTTGGATAAGAGCAAGATACTGATAACTAACCATCACAGAAATGGAACAATTTTATAAACTTTTTGATATAATATACCTATCTCGGAAATTGTTACACATATGAAGTGAAATCTGCTTTAACGTAGAAATCATAAATTTTTTTTATTTTGAAGAGAAAATTTGTTAGATAGCACTAAGGAGAAAAGAATAACGCATACTACATATAGGCAAATCTTATAAATTTTTCTATTTTAAAAACTATAATACATATGTAGCTTTCAGCTTTACACGACCACAAAATAATTTTATAATATGTATTACCGCTTTAAAAACAATTTAGATAAATCAAAAGACTGAGCTTTATACCAATTAAGACCAACGTGAAGGTTATAATAGTTTCGATAAAACCCAATATAGCGATCTTGTTTTTCTTTAGGATTTTGCAATAGAATGGATTTTTTTTAGACGAGAGGTGTTTAAAGGTATTATGGAATAGAGATAAGATTATGCAAGGCTTAAGATCTTAAAATTTTAATTGATTTTTTTAGGCAAGATGTGTTTTAAAAGTAGATGAAGAGCTACTTTTTGTAAATAAACAAAAATTTCATAAAAGTAATTTCATGACAAAACTTTATCGTGTATATGAAACATGAGCGATATTTCTGTACCTGTGACTTTATATCTGTGACTTGAAAATCACTTGTCACTCTGGTAACATAAAATGTGAAGTAACTGTTACCGCGATATTGTTAATTTGATTTTGATACGTTATATTAACTGCAGTGTTGTTACTTTAAATTTATTATTTTATATAAAGAACATATGTAACATTTTTTATAAAAATTATTAGGTAAAACAATCCCTTTTCAGTACACAAGCCGATAAAAAAAAATTTCCTCTCAATCCAGTATTTATAATCTAGAAATTAAAAAAACGCAGAAACCATTTAAATTATGAAAAAAATATTAAATAATTATTTTTTTATTTTTGACAACAAATGATTATTTTTTTTTTTTTTAATTACTTATACTTTTTGATTTTTTTTACCGAAATAGTTATTTTTTATAATTGAAAAAAATAAATTATGACAAAAATACCTATATGTATTATTTTTTAAGTTAAATAAAAATACAATTATTTCTGCCAAAAAAATATAAAAATCAAAAAATAGTTATTATCTATATACATATGTATGTTTATACATATATATTTTAAACATAATTACATATTGTTCCTGCTATTTTATTTCTAGATTTTAAATACTGAATTGAAAGGAAATTTTTTACCAACAATTATTTTTCTTGGCAAGTGTAGTTGCTTGTGTACTGAAAAAAATGAGATAAAAAACTAATTAATTTTTGGAAAAAAAATTCAAAACCACAAATTTCAAAAGCACTGCATTTTCAAAAAATTTAATTTAATACCATTAAGAAGGTGTACATTCACTTGACTTTCTGATGTTTCCTTAAAAATATTCTTTTTTAATTCAAAGAAATTATTAATTTCCAGTCCGTGAAAATAAGTACTATTTGGATGAAAAAGTACCACTTGTTGGTACGAAAGAAGTTTTCACTTGTATCATCCCTGGTTTGAATCCAAGAAAAGTTCTCTTATTAATTTTTGCTACTGTAACAAAAGCAAAAATTTTATTTACACTCACTCAAGTTGAGAAATCAAGAAAACAGCGTTGCCAGACGAACATTTTTTTTAACAAAATTTTTTTTTATTTGTTTTTAAACGAAAAGAAAACAAACCAAAATCTTAAGAGATTTATTTCGTTAAAGTATGTTTATACAATAAATTAAGGCAATTTCAATCAAATCTTCATAGCTGTGCTCATTCATTTATTCAATTTAATGTTTTAAAGTTTAATTTATTAACAATGCAAATAAAATTAAAGAAGAAGAGCTTCAAAATCATAAAAATATTATCATCAAACCTCTTTTTACTGCTTTTAAATTTATGATTGTAATTTTTTAACCATCAGTAAAAGCCCGCTTACTTTGTGTTAGCTAAAAATATCACGTGGGAACATAACAACCAGATAAGTTTGGTTCAATATCGTCAACTTAGAAAAATATCGTCAAAATGGTCAAAACAACTTTTTGAAATCGTCAAAGAGTCATCAACCCTAAAATTTATGTTATTTGTTACTTAGTAATGAAAAAACTCGGCACACAAAGTGCTAACAAGTAGTTTCTTCAAAAACTTAAAGAGCAAAAATTTAAAATTTTAAGCAAAATAAACTAAAAATAAACAAAGGAAATCTGTATAAATATTTTACTCTTTTTTTTAAATGTATATTTCTGCCTCTGGTGTTCTTCTAAAAAAGCCATAAATCCTTAATTTTAAAAACTTGTCAAATTCAGGGAGAAAACCGTCAAACCTGGCAGCTATAGTTGTGACAGCATGAACGTTTTAACAATGCATTGTTGTAGTTGTATCCCTTATGCGGCCACCTTGTTAAATACATCGTGAATGTGATTCTTTAAAAATCATATTTGAATCACACCAAAAAAGGCTAGTACATGATACAAATCAGAGAACGGTTTGAATGCCATATATTAGGCTAGCGCAAGGCATATCCATACAAAGTGGCCGCAAGAAAATAATTAAGAGAGTCGTTCTCTTACTCTTTATTTTTTTATATGGAGTTTGGCACTAAACTTGAAATTATTTTTCAGTTTTAGTCAAGGCATATTCATACAAGGTAGCCGCAATAAAAAAATTAAGAGAGTCGTTCTCTTACTCTTTATTTTTTTTTCACATGGAGTTTGACACTAAACTCGAAAAATTTTTCAATTTTGGTGTCAAACTTCATATAAAAAAAATAAGGAGTAAGAGAACGACTCTCTCAATTTTTTTAATGCGACCACCTTATATGAATATGCCTTGGTTTTAGTGACGAACTTCATATAAAAAACAAGAGAACGGATCTCTTAATTTTTTTTTTTTTTTTTTTTTTTGCGGCCACCTTGTATGGATATGCCTTGGGCTAGTGAATGCATTCACAAAAAATGAGTGCGTTGTTGTCAATTCACATCATTTCAAAAAAGCAAAACACGGCACAATCACAACATGTGAAAGCAACGAAAACGATGCAGTGCATTGCTTGCCTTCTGCTTATACGTCAAAAGGCAATGAATACCCAGCTAAAGCAATGACTATAAGGTCCAAGCAACAAATATGTGAATAGTTTCGTTGCTAATTAGGTAAAACTAAACATTTTAAATATATCACCTAACTTACTCAAAAAAACATGTAGATTTACTTGTTTTAAGATCCAAAAATTCTTTTTTTAAAAAGTTGCTTTTCTCGCATCTTAAATGAAAAAAATTAACTAAACACCATTTTAATTGCAAATTGTTTAGCAACACAAATGTTAAATTAATATGGGATTTAAGTTTTTAAAAAACTAATAGCATCCCTCCAATGACAACCCCGTGCAAAATTCGTTGGTTTTCACTAAAATTTTTAATGATTAAGTTTATTTTTTCAAGTTACTTTTTTGCTCACTTTTTGCTAAGATAATATTTGTTTGTGAAAAATAACAAACTGTGATCACAGTCATTGTTTACAATAACAAACTGCGATCACGGTCACTGTTTTACAAATAACTTTCACTGGTCGTAGTATTCTGTAAAAATCATGGGGTCGCTCATCGCTCCAACTACTTTAATAAAGGGAATATGTGCCTTTTACATATGTATAATATAACCTGTGCCTTTTATTAAAAAATAAAAATGTCGCGTAGATTAAAACTTAATCAGATACAAATTAGGCAAAACAAACTTTTGACAAATTTCATATTTAATGCCGAAATAGTGAGCTTAAGCAAGGTTGCAAATATGTACATACATTATATTTTTCTCCCATAAAGTGGTCAAATCGAACGAAAAAAACAGGAATGAATATCCATGGTGTAACTTTGTTTAAATTAGAGATGAGCGATCCCGTGATTTTTAAAGAATGTAAATAGCAAACGTGATTTTTAGTTCACCGTTTTTTAAACAGTATCGGTGAGTGCTGTTTCTGATTTCTTACAAACATAACATGTTAAATCAAAAATAATATCGCACGTAATTATTAATTCATAGTAGAAAAAAATTTACTTTGCATAAGATATTTAATAATAATTAACACCACACTTTATTGTTACTTCACGGAAACACCAAATTTAAGGTAACAACACTGCAGTTAACAGTTGCTACACAAGATCGCCCAAAAATGTTACTTTGCCTAACATATCAAATTTAAAAAAACAACGAACCACAGGCTTTGGGGATTGAATGAACGAGGTTGTTTGCAAAATTAACTAAATTTAGTAACAACATCGCAGTTAATAGTTACTTCACAGTAACGCCCAAAAATGTTTCTTTGCATACATCAAAGAAACAATATCACAGTAGCAGTTACTTCACATTTTATGTCACTGTGGTTACCAGTAATTTTCCAGTCACAGGAACAGAAATATCGCTCATCTCTAGTTTGCATCATTAAAAGTTAAACTGGCATCACCTAGATTTTTATTTGGGTTGGCTATCGGAACATGTTGTTGCTGTTATATATTTATTAAAATGGTTGCTGCATTTTTAACTTTGATGTAAATATAATAGATACATATATTAAATAGGAAGTCTGTGTTTTAAACTTTTAAAAACACTTTTATTCTAAAAACCAAGAACACTAACATCAACTATGTACATTCAACTATCCTCGTCATCTACCGAATCCACTCACAAACGCCACTCACATTTGATTCTTTTTGTATTTTTAGTATGAGATAAATAAATAAGTTTTTTCTTTTCCCTTTTGCTTACAAATTTTTATCACTAAATGGAGCTCTTAGAGCATAGAATATATAAAGCTTTATCTCTTTATAAATTGTTATTGTTTCAAATCGAGTTTTCACGTGTTCTCTTGCTGCCGTCGAGTCAAATTCACACTTCTCTTTATTATTTATTTATATATTTTACTTTTCCTGTTGTATTCGTCGCGAATTCATCCAAAAAATCTTTTCAAACAACCACTCCATCCAAAAGCAAGAAACAAACTGTCAAAAACCTCAAATATAAACACGTAAAAAGCGAATTTCTAAATTCCGTTTTTGTACTCATTCATGACGGAATTAAGACAGGTGGTGTTAAAACCCTCGCTGCCGTTTGCAATTTACGGCTTTAAATGTCAAGTTTCTAGTATTTGTTATTTTAATTTCATATTTGGTGTGGATCACCCTCCACCTTTTAATAAATATGCCTTACTTGTATTCTTTTACAAAAATTGAATTAAACTGTCAGTAAGCAACAGTGATGAAAAAAGGGTCTTTCATTTGGGTATCAAAGAAATGTTTTGGGAGTACTTTTTTAAAGGCAAATCAAATTTTTTTTCTCTGTTTTACTTTAACCCACAAAAAATATATACAAAAAAGTATAGACATTTCAGGTGTTTTTAGTTTGTTCAACAGTAAACTGAAAATTTGATTTTTGGTTTATGTCCGTTAATATCATCCAATGCTGTTGAAAAAGTTTATTTTAAAAAGCTGACCTTTAATTTTGAAAAAATTCAGCTATCTTATCGCATCTCTATGAAAAAGTTTTTTGCCCGCCTTTAGTTACCAAGCATCAAGATAACAAGTGTATTTACAACTTTTTTTACACGCTATGCCCAAGAAATGTGTATATTAAAAATATTTGACAAGCCAACTACCGATAGGTTAATATTTTATCCTTTAAAAAAATTTAACATGTAACGACCACTGATTACATTGTTACCTAAGTATGAAATAATGAAAACCTATTACATAAACTCAAAAATATTTGTCGGAGTAATGGTTAAAATCCTATTGCCTAATGTAAGAACATCTTTTGTGATGGAGGATATTCTCAGAGCTATAGCTTTTTTCATCCACAAAAAAATATATTATATTTTCTGTATGCGCCACCTTTTTTCACTTTTTCAATTTATTTTTTTTTTTTATTTAAAATAGGTTTAAAAACAAAATTTTCATACAAAACCAGTATTTGAAATTTACTTAAAATTTAAAAATTTCTAATGAATAATCCCCTTAACCTTTTGCATGGTTTATAATAATGCACATAATTTACCATTTAATTTTTAGAGCAATTTTAAGTCCTTATAATGATATCTGGATCTTCTGATTGCACTTCCCCAGTGAAATCTTTTTGAAATTGTGTAATTGTGTTATTTTAGTAAGGTCGCTAATAATTACATTAATAGTTATGAATGAAAAAAAGATTACGGAAAAAGACTTTTATACAAAATATGTAAAAATAAACAATTTTGACAACCCAGCCTCGATTTATGCATGAAAAAAGTATATCAGCTGTGCTCGTAACACCACCTGGTCACATAACGTCATCATGCCTTGGAGTATACTTTGTAAGGTAATTGTTCCATGCTATGCATAGGGTGACTGATTTCACTTATGCATTATTTAAGCAATGTGTTGCAAAATACCTTGCCGTATTAACGTTTCTACCTGAGACCTTGGCAAGTAATGTTGGCTGTTTTTCTTGAAATGTATTACTTCACCATCTTCCAGTTCGAATTTTCCAAAATCTTCAACACACCGAACTTCAATATACAATGATTTTGGCGGACGAAGATCTCCAGTAAGATCAATACCATGGCCATCACCTACAGAACGCATATAAGATGCCAAAGATTTTGAATAATTGTTGAAAAATACAACTTCTGGTTCGCAGAGATTTACTTTAATATCAGAAGGCACAATTGGACCGAATTCCCACCGCAAGGCCTTGATGCGATGCAAACGTTGATGTAAATAAGTTAAAAGGCATCTCTTATTACGCTGCAATGCGGCATGGCGAAAATTAAGCAGAGGCCATAAAGTACGATCACCAGAAGTAGAGTAGTTGGCTCTAAAATAAATACATTTATATAGGTATATGTATGTACGTATATATAAAAACAATTTTAAATAAATACAGAATACCGCTAGCTATGCAATTTAAATTTTTAAAGCCAGAAACAAATGTCATCATACTAAAACAAATTCTAAATAGTTTGCCCTATTAGTAGTTGAGTTTAATTTTAATAATTTAAAAATGTATTAATATTTATGTTGAGGTTTAAACTTATTTTACTAAAAATTTTCCCGGCACTACGCTATGGGGACTATTGTACTATACCTATAAGGTCGTTTGCAAAAGCATATCTACAGAAGTACATTCGTCTAAGTTTTGTTTATTATCCACAATTGACATTATGCACCCGATAAGAAAATGGTACAAAGGAAAACATTACTAAAACTTAGCGTTTGTAATATAACCCTTGTTTATACGCGATTTGTAGGGTGATCGGGGGCTCGGTTAATAAATGGATTTAAATAAATAAATTTAAAAAAAATAATAAGTCAAAATAAATATGAAAATAATAATAAAAACTGCAACACGAGTTAGTTAGACGCAAAAGCTTAAATGTCGCGAATATTTTCTAAATATACTTATGTATGTATGTACACTTTGGTAAATTGTGTAGGATCGGCACTGGTAAAAGCAAAGGATACAGATCACTTCGAGTCCGCTTAATTCGGTCCCTTTTTGTTATCTAGAGGCAAACAGAGAGGATGGATAAAAGGAAAGAAGAAACTGAGAGGATAAAAAAAAAGAGTAGCATGCAGCAGACTTCCCAAGGTCTCTGGTGGGAATCAAACCCACGGCTCCCAGACTGGTAGACTCGTGCACCACTGATCTACCGGGGCACTATTGAATGTAACATTTTCATGTTTTTAATAGTATGGTTTTAAATTTTAGCTTACGATATGTTTATTGACTTACGCTTGAGCACAATTTTCCTCAAAAATTGCTTTTATTTCTTCCAAAACTTGCCTAACACCATCATCCTGAAAAGCAAAAAAATTAAAAATTTTCTTGGTTATAATACTTTTAATTTACTTACATCAAATGGTGGTATTGTTTGCGATGATCGTTCCAGTTCTTTTACTAATTCAAACGCCTTGTCAGCAAACATTTTGTTTAATTTACTCATATTTGTAAATATTAAATTTTTATTATTATTAAGGCGCCAAAACAAATGTTTATTCTTTTGCGATCAGCTGTTTTATAACAGCAAAAACAAGGTCTTATAACACTAACCACGGTGGAGTAGTATTTCAATAGTAGCATTTTTTTATATAAAGTTTGGCGTAACAGATGCCCAAATTCTATTACAATTTTTTTGCAAAAACAATTATAAACTACTGTTGACGTATAGAACCGCGAAGCAAAAATATATATACAGATGCTTTATTTAATACCACCTCATTTATAGATATTTGCCTTTAGCTTTTTTTTTAAGTCACAGGGTAACCTTTTAATTTAAAGTAAGTTCCGGATGTAATTTGGTGGCTCGAAAATTGATTGTGATACTTGCTATTTTATACTTGATATTCACAAGGAGACAAGACAAATTAATATGCCAGAAGTAATAATTGCTGGTATACCGGTCAATTTTCCCTTTGAACCCTATGAGGTTCAACGTGCCTATATGGAAAAGGTAATCATGTGTTTGCGTGACAGCACCAATGGTGTCCTTGAGTCTCCGACGGGCACTGGTAAGACATTAAGTCTTCTTTGCTCTTCATTGGCGTGGCTTCTTTCAAAAAAACAAGAAATTAAAGTAAACATACAAAAAACTATAACAGGTCAAAGCGAAACCAATAGGCATATACCAGAAACATTAGAAAAACTAGAAATGATAAATCAAGCAAAAAATAAAAGCAACTGGGGTGTACCGAAAATAATTTACGCTTCGCGAACACACTCTCAGTTGACGCAAGCTATGCAGGAGTTAAAGAGAACCTCGTACTCTTTTATGCGAGCTATTGTTTTAGGTTCCAGAGACCAACTCTGTATACATCCAGAGGTGATGCGCGAAAATGGAAACGCAAATAAAATTCAAATCTGTAAATTACGTGTACAAACACACACGTGTTCGTTCTACTCGCGGGTTGAGTCGCGTAAAGACCATCCAGATCTTAGGGATCCTCCTGTAATGGATATTGAAGATCTTATAAAAGTGGGACAAAAACTTAAAATGTGCCCCTATTATGGTTCAAAAGAGTTAGTTGAAGATGCCGATATCGTATTTATGCCGTACAATTATTTACTGGATCCGTCAGCACGCAAAGCCAATAAAATTGAACTTTCGAACGCAATTTGCATTCTGGATGAAGCACATAACATTGAAAAAATATGTGAAGAATCGGCGTCAGTGCAAATAAAATCATCGGATGTTGCCATGGCTATTGAAGACACCACTCACATCATGAAGGGGATCTCTTCGGGAGAAACACAGGATGCCGGCGATGAACAAAAAGATTTTACAATTGATGATTTGGCACTGCTCAAGGAAATGCTTTTGGAATTCGAAAAGGCAATAGACGATATCGTTGTAGAAAATAAACAAGAAGGAGCAACGTTTCCAGCGTCCTATATATTTGATTTACTTGCAAAAGCTAATGTAAGTCTTAACTTTAAGCTAAATTTTTGTATAAAAAAAAACTCATTTTGTTTTTAAAACAAGCGGCCTTATTCTGCCTAAAAATATATAAAAAATATATTTTTTCAATTTTAATATTAAGAAGCATAAGATGGTAGTACTATTCTATAGTAAAGAACACAGACGGAAAAAATTTCGATTCGAATCGAAATACAGGGGTGATTAAGTTGAATGCATATGTTGAAGCATTTTCATATTAAAATAACACCATAAAACTTTTAACAATCTGTTCATAAAAAATATTTTAGATAACATACGGTTCATCCAAAGCGGTAGTTGCTCTTCTAGACAAATTGGTGCAATTTATGACTATACAAACCCAAAATACATATGCACGAAAGGGTGGTAGTTATCAAAAGTTAATCGATCTACTAACTATAGTATTTAACAACAAAGAAGAAACTATACAAAAAGTTTACCGTAGTTTTAAAGTTCATGTACAGATTGAAGAAGTCAAACCACAGTACACAAAAGCAGCAAGCAAGGATGGTTGGCTTTCGAAGGGCAACACAACGTCTACCATTAAAACAGCTAAAGTCGTCAACTATTGGTGTTTCAATCCAGGATATGGGTAAATAAACTAAATTTTATTAAAAGCTAAGACTAAAATTTTATTATAACAGCATGGAACAGTTTTTGAATACAAATGTTCGAAGTGTGATTTTAACTAGTGGTACATTGGCGCCTCTAAGACCACTAATAGCTGAGTTGTCCATACCAATTGCCCAGCAATTAGAAAATCCTCACATTGTGAAATCGTCACAGGTTTATGTAAAAATAATCGGTTCGGGACCTGACCGTGAACAATTAATATCTAACTATCAAAATCGGTTAGTGGGTTTGGAAAATAACAAGATTGCATCATTAAATATTTTCTATATTTTTTTTTTTTTTTGCAACAGGGACAATCCAAAATATATCAATTCGTTGGGTTCAACCATACTAAACGTGGCCCGTATAGTACCCGATGGTTTATTAGTTTTTTTTCCTTCATATCCCTTACTCAATCAGTGTGTTAACTCATGGCAAGCTTCCGGGTTATGGGCCGACATATCGCGATATAAGCCCATTTTTGTAGAACCTAGAGGTAAAGAAGAATTCGTTACAGTAATGGAGTCATTTTATGAAAACGTTAAAAATTCAAAAGGGGCTTGTTTTATGGCTGTATGCCGTGGAAAAGTATCCGAAGGTCTTGATTTTACCGACCGCAATGGTCGTGCTGTTATTATAACTGGGTTACCCTTTCCACCTTTAAGAGATCCTAAAGTGATATTAAAAAAGAAATATTTAGATGACAATCGCACAAAAGAAAATGAGGTTGGTTTCTTATGATCTGCTAAGTAGTGCATATATATTTAAATTATTATAGAAATTATGTGTGTGCTCCTCTTTTTTATAAAGCTACTTACTGGACAAGCATGGTATGCCCTAGATGCGACACGTGCCGTTAATCAAGCTATAGGTCGTGTTATCCGCCACCGTAACGATTATGGTGCAATACTTTTGTGTGACGTTCGTTTTCAACAGTCATCTCAAGTACAGCAGCTATCTAAATGGATACGTGATATTTTAGGTACTGTACCAAAAAGTTCAACGTTTGGTCCGGTGGTTAAAGAGTTAAAAGATTTCTTTAAAAATGCCGAAAGATCTGTAAGTGGCTTATAAGCTTTAAATAACCTTAAAATATGGCTAACAAAAGTTTTAATTAGAAAATGTGCTTCAGAAAAAAAAACTAGAAAAGAAATGACGTACTAAATACTATTCAAGGTGTATTATAAATGTATACCTTTAATATTTTAAAATACATCTATGTATATATGGCAGTCAGAATCATCAAAAAATGAAAAAGCCATAAAACCTTTATATTGTATAGTTCTTAAACTTAATCAAAAGATTTTTCTTTGCCTTTTGTTAGGTTTTATTTAAGGTAGGATACACCCTTTGATGTCATAAAACTAATGATTTTATAAAAATAATTTTCAGATGCCAAAGCCTACAGAACGTTCTGTCGAATCTTTAATAACAGATTCTTGTGAGCAGGCTGATTCCGAAATCATTCGAAGTAAATATTTTGCAAATCCTAAAGAAATATTGCGAGCAAAATTACAATTTAATAACGATCACAGTAAGGCTAAGTAAGTAATTATAAAGAAAGTAGTTAAGTTATATTTCATTTATTTATTTATCAGGGGGCAATCAACGGCATTCGATTTAAATTGAAATTCTGCACGATCGATTGAATGCTGTAATCCGCCCCCAGGTATGTCTCAAAGGTTAATTCCTTTTAGAAGCGCAAAAAAATTACAAGGCGTGAGAATTGTGTATACTGTTGGAAGCGGGAAGAAAATGTGCACGTATATGTCTATCTATATGCTTAGACCACTTAAAATTAAAGAAAATTTTGCTTTCTACCAATATTTTGAAGTACATAATTATCGAATTAAATTTCAATTCCGAATGGAATTAATCTGTGACATACCCGTATATTTTCTAAAAAAAAAACAGGTTTGATTAATCATGTATGTGTCGTTAGCTAAAATGCAAAAAGCCGTAACTATTAAAATATTCAAAAGAGTCCGAGTGATTGCTGTGAAAACAATTAAACTGTTTGACAAAATTTTAAAAACGGTGTTGTTATTAACTTATGTTTATAGTTTTCATTTTACTAAGTTGTTTGTTTCTCCTTTAAAATTATTGGTGTTTTCCTTTCTGGCAAAAATGTTACATTAATGCTACCATTAGAGCGGGTTTATGTTCCATTCTAAAACTACAGGCAAGAGTGAAAACAGTTATCGTGTTCCTTTCTGAACATGTTGCACAAATAACTGGCAAGGGTGTAACATATCTTACCCCCAATTATATTGCAGTGTAACAAAGTACCACTTTTTACAGCTGTGTTATGTATGTAAATACTTTTTTATGCAGGCGTGTTTTTAACGCAGAGTGCAGTTTTTATTAAAATCAAGCAATTTTCTGTTCCATTAAAACAAAAAAATGGACAACTTTTTAAGTGTGTGTGTAAACTGATAAAAATGTTACACATACTTATTGTAACATTTTTTTTAGAATGGAAAACACCATATGTTTCTGTCATTTACGCTTTTTCCATTTTAACTTACGGTATCTGTGTATGTTTGTAATGCTAAGTACATACTACGCCTATTTTATGTCGACCAGCGTTGCCGTTTGGTTACAGTTATATTTTGTGTAACTTTTTGACCCTTCACGTAACATGTATAGTTTTAATGGTTTTGGTCTAATTTAAGTATCTTTTTGTACTATCCGTACAATAAGGTATAATTATTGGTGTTGAAGATATTTTTGAGATCTTTTAATGTACATTATTGATTATAAGCAAATTAGTAATTCATATAGAAACAGTTTTTGACATAGAGCAACCTGAAATAGGGAGTTTCATTGTGACCATTTGGTTAAAAATACTAAATACATTTTGAATAAAAAAAAGTAACTTTTTGCTATCTACCCTGGCAACGCTGATGTCGACACATTTCTGACATTTTTGTTTTTTGGTTGTTGCATTGCAAATCGACCACCGTCCGCATTAGGTGTGTTCCAGAAGGTTTTGTTCTTGTTCAGACAAATGAGAGTAAAAAAAAAATAACTCTAAATTTGTCAAAGCTACCCAAACTACCTGGAACACAAAAAACCATACTTTTACATGTTTAATGCTGCTTACTTTTAATATTAAAATCTATTTCAGTGATTTTATACGCTTAAAACCCATAACATTTTACAAACACAAGATTAACATCACTGGCAATAGCTGAAAAAGTAAATAAAAATGCCCAACGTATTCTTGAATTTTTAGGGCATAGTTACGTTAAACAACACGCATAAGAACAAAAACAATTGTATGGAAAAAACTAAAATTTAAAAAAATTTTCCATACATTTCGTTTTTGTTTTAAGGCGTTCCGTTTTAGGAAATAAGGGGGTTAAAGTTAATAAAAATCAGCTGGTTTTAAAGCTCTTGTCCGAACTTACCCGAAGAAAAAGTTCGGGCAATTTTGTACAGGAAATGAAAAATAATAACTGTCTTTTTTTGCACAAAAACTGCTACCTGGAACGCTTTTGGGTAGGTTTGGATATCTTTGTGTAAGTTCGGACTATTTGTTATGCATCTGGAACACAACTATTAACATCGAAAATTTTTTAAGAACGCAATGCCTCACCGAAAAATAACGAAAATGGCAGACGTTGCCATAAATATAACTTATTATGCTTGCTTACGATGGCTGGCATACACTGTACTTAGCATAAGTAAAATTTATATTTTTTTTTAGAGAAATAGAAAAAACCAACTCTATTGAATCATGGTCAGCTAACGACTATGCAATGGCTGCTGGACGGTCACAAAACTCTAAATTACCAGGTGCTATGGATTTTATGAGTCGTTTAGAATCTAATGTGTTAGCAATTGACTTTAATTCTTCTTGTACTGCAAGCAATTGTGATAATGGTAGCAGTTCCTCTTTTGCTTTAGTTAAAACTAATAAACGAAGTCGCAGTCCGTTAATTCAACCATCATCATCACTTAGCTCAAGTAGTTCGGAAATAATTAAAAAGAAAAAATATAAGTTAGTAGAAAATTCTTCAAGCTCAGCTTCCAGTATGCCTTTAAACTCAATATCATTGCCGCCATTAACGCCTTTTAATTCGCCTGCTGTCAAAAATACACAGATAAGCAATAATAATAATCAAACGGCTCCTGAAGACAGAGTTGAATTTTTAAAACTGGTAAGTTTAATTTAAATACATTTTCTGAGAGTTTGGAAGTTAACGATAAAACCTAATTTATCCAAACTTTTAGCTACGAAGTGTTTTATCACCATCAGATTATAGTGATTTTACCGCTGCTTTGATCTCCTATAAACGAGACGACACCATTGATTTTTTATTAAATCTCTTATTTCGGTTATTGGGCCAACCACATTTATTATATATATTACGTGACATGAGGAGATTTTTGAAAAGTGAACATCGGTCACAATTTGACGAACGGCTTGCTACAGATTTATCGTAAAACCTTTTCGCACAGCTTGTGTAAAGATTTTATTAATTTTATTTTATATAAACAGAACTTACTTGTTTGTTTTCAAACAACAACAAAATATTGACTATTTATTTTTTAGTTTCCTGTAATGGCATTTATAAAGACACAAAAAAAATATGTCAAGGAGCATGTTGTTGAAAATTTACCTATACGTTCTTCTCACGCCACTGCATGTTAAAGCATTGTTCGAATGTGTGGCGATTAAAAATACCAAATTGAGACAATTTTTCAATATCTGCACAGCATGCAATTCTGCGTATATCGGCCATGGCCTCATCGAATTCTTTTTTCCATGTATCCCAGTCTTGAGCGTTCATTTGTGATAGGAGCTGAGGTTCTGGGATATCTAAAGAAGCAATTAATCGATCAAACGCTTCGGCCACCGGCCCAACAGATAAATTTGCCCAATAGTTTTCGGGAAAGCGACGATTTTGACAAAACGGAGCAGAAAAACGAAGAACACAGGCCGACAAAGCAATTCCAAAGCGTTCAGCAGGCTCATAGAAGCGTTTTGTACGTGTTTTTTCGACAAAATCAGCAAGGCGAAGAAACGGTGTATACTTTTGTAAATGCATAAGAGACTCTTATGTGTCCATACATATTCGCCACCACCACCATTAATAGGCGCTATAGTTGCTGGTTGTAAGCAATTTGTTTCTTCTATCATTATTATTATTTTACTTATTGGTTTGTACAAGAGCAAAACATACTAAACAAAGCAACCCCAATTCTGCGACAAAAAAAAATCGTGTTTTTTATTTGTCATATACTCTATATATGTATATAACGGTAAAGTAACTATAAGGTCGTATCAAAAAAAATTGTTTTTACCTTTTACTTTTTTCTTTTTTTATACCTATAGAGTTTGACACTTTCCTGGTCATAAAAGAGAAATTGGAAACGTAAAGTGTCATACTTCATGAAAAAAAGAAAACGGATGTTTTGAAAAAGAGCGAGATATGCTACCTCCCAGGGGAAAACATTGCATACCAATCACATATCTTCAATTATGTCTGCCACACTTTGTGTTCACTTTGCGCTCGTATACAGCTGACCTTAGTTAATCAGCTGTGTAACGGTATTTCGGATGTTTAATTGTCAAAATTTGTTTTTGTTTATGTTTTTTTTTTACTAGCAGCAAATGTAGAATCTAAGAAATGCTCATAAAGAAGAAGAAAGAATTTGTGAGTTTTTGTTATCTGTCTTTGACATTCGTAGAACCGCTCCCACCTTTGTGCATACGCCTTGATGCTGGTTTACAAAGTGTATGACGAAAGTGTATGTAGATCCAAAAATAAACTTTTTTCACATGGTGAAATAATTAGAGATGGTTGCAGTTGAGTTGCAATTGTGGAATTTAATATTACGATTACAACTAGACATGTGAAAAAAATGTTATCTTCTACAATTTTGTGTTAGTTCGGTTGACAAAAACATCAAAAATTTCCACTCGTCAGTAGCAGTTGTCTGGTTTGGTTGTAATCAAGACACCAAATTTCATATTACAACTAAAATAATAGAGTTGGGTTGTAAACCATAATAGGGTACTAATCTAGGCGCATGCATTATAGTGAAAGGCATGATACAAAGAATCAGATAGTCTCGTGGGCTCAGCTGATTAGTGCCAAAATGTCAAAATTATGTTCTCCCTGTGAAAATAAAACAACAAAAATTATTACTCACCGTTTTTTTATAAGCTTTTGTTTGACACGTTGGTACTCATTTGCAGTTGTTGCAGGGACGAGATTACCTGATTAGTTGTAATATAAGCGGCAGCGGGCGGCAGCAGAATTGTCAGTATAAAAGATAAACATTTATTTACAAAACTGTTTATGCAAAAATTTTGACACATCACATATATTCTAATTTTGGCAACATTAGTTGTGTTCAATAACTTCAGTAATTACTAGCAACGAGAGAGTAAAACGAAATATTTTCAAAATTGCTCTCAAAAATATTTAAAAGTAAATGAACACTTTTACAGCCAAAACTTGCAAGCAAACGTATTTTGTTATTGTAAACTTATAAAAATTTAAAACTTAAATTTTTTTCAAAGCATAATGACAGAAAGACTGTTTAAATAATAGGTGTGTTCATTTACAGAAAATTATCACTTATTTTCGATAATTATTACTAGTAAGTGTTCACGTACACAAAAAAATTAGCAGCTAGAGAGCCAAAAAAGAGCGTAAAATGTTTAAAAACAAAAATGTTTCTGATAATTTCTGCTAGTAAAAATTTTACTATCAGAAATTAGTTGTGTTCAATAACTTTCCAGTAATTACTATATTTATTTATTTATAAAGCATAGGTACAATAACAAAATACATTTGCTTGCAAGTTTTGGCTATAAAGTGTTCATTTACTTTTAAATGTTTTTGAGAGCAATTTTGAAATATTTCTTTTTATTCTCTCGTTGCTAGTATTACAAGAAAGTTATTAGTTGTGTTCAATAACTTTCCAGTAATTACTAGCAACGAGAGAGTAAAAAGGAATATTTTCAAAAATGCTCTCAAAAATATTTAAAAGTAAATGAACACTTTTACAGTCAAAACTTGCAAGCAAATGTATTTTGTTATTGAAAACTTATAAAAATTTAAAACTTAAATTTTTTTTCAAAGCATAATGACAGAAAGACTGTTTGAATAATTTCTGATAGTAAAATTTTTACTAGCAGAAATTATCAGAAACATTTTTGTTTCTAAACATATTACGCTCTTTTTTGGTTCTCTAGCTGCTAATTTTTTGTGTACGTGAACACTTACTAGTAATAATTATCGAAAATTAGTGATAATTTTCTGTAAATGAACACACCTATTGAACACAACTATTGATTCAAGAATATACAATTGCGTTTTCCCTGTTATAAAACTTGTATGCTCATAATCATAAACTTATAGGAGGCTTATAAAAGGCTTATTTGACAGATGTCTATGGTATTATTGTCAAATATATAAGTATAATGGATGCGGGCATTAGTGTTTATGAGAGGCAAATAGTATTGCTACACAAGTACGATATATATTTAAAAAAATATTAATTTATAATTTCGTGCACATACACAGAAAAATATATAAAATTTTTTTTTAAACAAATTCTTGTTCAAAATAATTTAATTTTTAGTGAATTTATTGATTTGTCTCTAATAATATTTTAATTTGATTTTTATATAAAAAAAAATTATCGCAAAAACAAAACAAAATTTTTATCAATTAAGTTAAAGCAAAACTGTTTGTCTAAATTCACAATTTTCGTTGTTGGTTCTTAGTCAGACAAAATATTTACTGATTCTCTGAAACTCTTAACTGATCCTACAATTCATATTTTTCTGTGTAGGCTGCGTGTAAAGCCGAAGCAAAGTGTGCATGTTAGTAAATATTTGTCAGTTTTGATATGCATAAAATTTTATTAGCTTCAGTAGTCTAAAAGCTTCCTAAAGTTTAGAAGCAATGGACAACAGCAAAAAATCCTGCTGAAAAGAAAAAAAAACAAGATAGTACAACTTGATGACTTTTCAGCAAAATAAGCTATTTCTTTGGAAAACGTTTCACTTTCTTGGGGTCTACAGGTAGTAATATATGTTATAGCAATTGTCAAATTTGATTGATTTCATACAAATTGCGACGTGTAGATGTATCAATGCATTGCGGAATGATTGATTCAGCAATCGCCAATGCTGCGTATTTATTTATTCAAATTCGTAGTAATATACAAAATTAAAAATAGAATTTTACGATTAACATTCCTGCCTTGGAATCAAAAGATCAACCCCATGTTTTCTCTGCAAGTCATCCAAAATTGACCAATAAATTTTACTCACGCCACTGCATGTTAAAGCATTTTTCGAATGTGTGGCGATTGTAAATGCCAATATCAGACAATTTTTCCAAATCTGTACAGTAGGAAATTTTGCGTATATCAGTCATGGCCACATCAAACTTCTTTTTCCATGTATTCCAGTCTACAGCGTTCACTTGTGAAAGGAGGTCAGGACTTGGTATATCTAAAGTAGCAAATAACCGATCAAATGCTTCGGCCACCGGACCAACTGACAAATTTCCCCAATAATCCTCGGGAAAACGACAAGTTTTGCTAAACGGAGCTGGAAAGCGAAGTATACAGGCCGCCGTAAAAACTTGAAAGCGTTCAGCAGAATCATAGAAACGTTTTGCATGTGTTTTTTCTACAAAATCAATGAGACGAAAAAACGGTGTATACTTGTGAAAATGCACTATTTGCTCTCTATGTTTCCACACATATTCGCCGCCACTATCTGAAGCTACAGTTGCTGGTAGTAAGCAATTTGTTTCTTCCGTCATTTTTTATTTATTTTTGCTGTTACCTTATAAGTTAATCACCCCTATTTTTCTTAGAACATTTTGGATTTTCCGTCTCGTTGCACTTAAATCTTGTGCTTCCAAACATTAAAATTGCAAAAAAAAATTATTTCTATTTTGATATATGTAGGCGAATTTGCATGCGGTATCGTAATCGAAATGCAGAATCAACCCCAAAAGTTTTTCAATGTACAGTCCCGCACAAATATATTGGCACAAGTTTTTTTTTAATTTATTTTAACTTTACAGTCATTAAAAAGTTAAACTAGTAAAAAAGAAGTTAACTGAGCTGACTTATACAATGTAGTAACTAATACAAGTAAATTTAGATCAAATTAAATTTTTTTTAATTCATTTAATAAAGGTTTAACATTAAAAGTCACGATTTTAACGTACAAAAGTATTGTCACAATTAATTAAAGGCTTATTAATCTAGAGATTTTTCCAAAATATGCCACATTTAATACTTTGTGGGTAAGCCTTTTTGCTTAATAACTGCCTTTAGCTACTCTTCCTTTAACGCCTGTTGCAATTCTAATTTATTGAAATTGGCCGTTTTTTTCCGTCTGTCAAGTTCCTCCCAAAAATGCTTAATAAAATTGAGATCTGGGGACTATGGTGGGTTTGATAGGAGATGCGCCACGTTAAACATTAACCACATACGCACGTCAGGAGCTGAATGCTTGGGGCCATTGTCTGTTTGGAATGTAAATGAAGTTGGCAGTTTTAACTTTTCGGCACTTTCTTTAACGATTTCTTTTAGGATATTTAAAAAGACGGTCTTGTCCATAATGCCTTCAGTACACAAAAACCCGCAGACGGCATGCAGCCCCACACCATCCATATGCCGCATTGGGCTTTCTCTACACTTTGGTGCGACCGTCATTGCGAAAAATATTAAACTTACTTTCATCCGAAAATAGTACTTCATCCCAAAAACTAATAGGTTTGCTTACAAATTCTTTTGCGTATTTTAATTGCTTTGTTTGATTAACTGAAGAAACAAGAGGTTTACGTCTTGCAACTCGAGCAGTATAATTAGCTTCCTGTAGTACTCTTCAAACGGTCATGGGATTAACATTCTTAACCAACTCTTCTTGATCTTCAGCGGCAATTTCGGTAGACGACTTTTTGGGGTTTTTATTTATTTTTCGCACTATTTGCATTCTTTCACGATCAGTTAAGGATCTAAGACGGCCTGTTCGACTAGCACTTTGTAAATTTGTTACTCCTTTGAAACGATTAATAATACTGCGAATTGTGTAACGACTTCTTTCCATTATTTTACCAATCCCTGCATACGATTTGCTTAGATTATGCAGGTGTAGTATTATTTTTCGCTGAGATTCAGTGGTTTTTTTTTTTGTTTTGATCTCATTTTAGTGTCTTCAAATTATTTTTGAAATTTGTTCTGAAGCAAAATGTCACTAATGAAAATAACGGACAGTTTATGGTATATACCAGGGCACACTCAACCAGGTTATATTAAGAGCCCAGCTGATTAAAATCAATTTGACATTTTCACGTTATAAAAATTTAATTTTATATGGGAAGTCTTAATTTTTCTGACATTCTACCGTTCAAACACAAAAAGAAAATGCAGAGGGCGAATTTTTTAATTCGCCTTGTTTTTACCTTGTTGAACGCGCCTTGGTAAATACAAAAAAAATATCGCTTTAACTGCATTGCCAGATTTCTGAAAATATGGTCACATACCGGATTGTTGTTTGTGTGCCAAAACTGTTGTGCGACGAAATTATGCATTTTTCTGTTAGATGCTTTTACAAAAGTATGTTTAGTGGACCTTAATTTAAAAACCTAAGAAATTAGTTATTTAACGTAGGATCTATTTAATACCAACATTTTTTTCTAATTTATGTTTAGAACAGATTTAAATTGGCGCTAAACCCAAATTTCTTGCTATACCAATAGTTTTGTGCGGGACTGTATGTGTTAGGGTACACTAAACAAGGAAGTATCAAGGCGAATTCAAAAAATTCGCCCTCTGCATATCCTTTTTGTGTTTGAACGGTAGAATGTTAGAAAAATTAAAAAATTTATATAAAACTAAATGTTTATAACGTGAACATGTCAAATTTATATAAATCAGCTGGGCTCAGGGTACACTTATCAGGTAGGAGCGATTCTAGAAAAACAACTAAAACCGTTATAAGAATGTCAAACACAAATAACAAAAACTCACAAAATCTTTCTTCTTCTTTTTGAGGTTTTCTTACGATACTACAGTTGTTGTTTGTAAAAAAGGAAGAAAATACATAAACATAAAAAAAAATTGACATTAATATGACGAAATACCGTTACTCAGCTGTTTATCGGCTACCTGATATACGTTTACCCTGGCTGGGCTCTTGATTATGGGGGAATAATAAGGGGACCTCGTCGCTACAACAACAAATTTCAGTAAAAATTTTGCATGTTTTTTTTGTTGCTAAAATGTAGCTTAGTTCTCAAAAATGTTGCTATCACACATACACACAGTATGTTTAGTGGACCATAAGGCAATGATAGAAAATTTGCCAAAGTTACCCAAATTACCTGGAACACAAAAAACCAAATTTTGTACATTTTGAAGCACATGTGCCTTGCCTGGGACAAATATTTTTAATTGAATGTACAATTTTACTTATTTTACCATTTTTTTAGAAAAATATTAAATTAAAATAATTTTTATTTTGCAAAATGCCTAACTAAATTTTAAATTCTTAAAGAAAAAAAATCAGCTGTTTTAAAGTTCTTGTCGAAACTTACCCAAAGAAAAAGTTCGGGCAAATTTGTACAGGAAATAAAAAATTTGAATTAGAAGCAGCGGTGCCCAACAAGCGATGATTTATATATTAAATACCTATATTGATTCCGTTCACTATCTGTATTATAAATAAAACAATTCAATATTAGGCTGAGTTGTTCTTATTGTTGTTGTTTTTGTTTTGTTTTGCTCTCTTTGTTTTGGTTTTTGTTGGTGCTCGTGTTGTGTACCAGTTATACTCGATAAATGTTCGGTTGACAGCGACTTTTGGTTGGCATTGATTAAGAGACTGCAATTATTTCAAACGAAAGTGCGAACATACATTATAGAAAAATCTCAAGCTTACACAAAAAAAAAGAAGTCACATGCGTAAGAAAACGTAAAAGCTAAATTTACTTGGAATGAAAAACATTTTTATGTCTTATTAAAACTTGACGAATTTTAAACGATTTATCGCACTCATCACATGCCCATTTTTGTTGTTTTGGTATAACATTGTCATGCGAATTGCGCATATGTTTTGCTAAACTGTTTTTGGCCGAAAATGTTGTATTACATAAATTACAATGATATGCATGTGGATCTAAATGAAAACGTATGTGATCTAAAGCATCAGAAATTCGAGATATTTTGCGTTGACAACATGAAATATAACATTTTTCTCCTGGGTGTTTGTTGTAGAAATGGGCACGCAATAACGAGTAATATGAAAAAGTAGTTTTGCAAATTACGCACACTAGTTCTTTTTTCCACTTTGCAATTAAGGCATCATCTTCTAGAATTTTCTTTTTGCGTTGGCAACATGGAAACGAATCATATTCCATTTGTTTGCCTTTAAATTTATTTGTGGCTTGTAGTGCTTTGGCTCTTCTGCAGTAACATAGGTGTAAATGATAAGTGCTTCTAGTGTCACCATGAACCTGAAGCTGGTGTGAGCTTAAACCTTTACAGCTGCTAAAAGATTTACTACATTTCGAACACTTAAAAGTATAAGGCTTTTCATGAAGTTTAAAATGTTCTAAAATACTTTTCTGATCGTTTAGGGTTGTATTGCAACAATTTATATAAGAACGTTGTTCTGGATGTTGTGTCGAAAAATGTTCATTCATGTGTGCACAACTTTTTAACTTTGTAGTGCATTTAGGACACCTAATACTGGCTCCCCATTTTGAAAGGTCGTCTTCTTCTTCTACATCTGTGCTATTCTCGTTGGAGAACATTGCTTTTGACAATTTATTTGTGTCTGATTCATTTTCGTCATATGTAGAATCTTCTTCTTTTATATCGACAATATCAATAGCAGGCATATGAATTTGCATTGGTATTTTTGATAAATGTGAGGTCAAATTCAAATTAAATTCGGTAGCTTCTTTTACTGAACAATTTTCAATGTTATTACCATTTTTATTTTTGAAATTAGGTTCATTTAGTTTATATGTTGAATTAACTTTAGTTTCTTCTTCTGATTCGCTTTTAATATCATAATTTTTCCCATGTTCCTCTTGTTCATTTTTAGCAATACTATGCTCTTGTTCTAACCTTTTACTTAAATAAGTTTTATGAAGCTTTTGTGTGTGCCTTTCTAAATGTGACCGGGTTTTAAATATTTTATAACAGTATTTGCATGTCCATTTCAGTAATGGGTGTTGTCGTGTATTACACCATAAAAAGAAAGCACACGTTTTTATGTTCAGTTCCAAATTCATTCTGCTTTATTTCTTTTCTTATAAACTAATTGACAGTATAGAGGCTTGCCAGATTATTTACACATATAAAAAGAGATTATTACAAGGTTGTTACATGCAATATACATCACGCCCCTTATAAAAAAAAGGTGTTGTGATATTATTCCTTTCTATTAGTGCAGATAATTTTTTTTTGTTTCAATCAGTGTACGTACTTTTATAAAATTGTTCCTTTTTAATTATTTATAAATATATATATATATATAGTTAGATAAGTGTTATTATGTACATATATAAACATACTAGTTTACACTAAGTTATAATTAGTTTGTTTACTTTAATTAATTTTATACTACATAATTTAGACTTTTAAATTTCATTAAGTGAGTTAATCAAATTCTAACTCTTTTAGCCCTTTAGGCCTTACTACCTTTCCATCCTGACGAGGTCTTAAGATTCTCTTCGATGTGCCTTCACAAACTACATCAGAATTTTTGCTATTGTCGGAGATATCAGGAACCGTTGCAACATTATCACTTGCATCACCTGACAAAGTTTTATCATTGGTATTACTAAAATCAACATTGTGATCTGGTTCTGACTCTGGATCTATTTTTAGATTTCGAATTTGATCCAAATGCCTTTTGATCTCTCTGTTGTTTCGTGATATAATGCACAGATAAGATTGTTCTCCTAACCTTTTCTTAACCCTTGCTGGAGACCAGCTTGCCTTATTACAATCTGTATAATCTCTGATTAACACTTGCTGGCCTTCACTGAATTGCAAATCTCGTTTACCTTTATGATGAAGAACACTTTTCTCTTGATAACTTTTTATCTTATCTTTTGTCGATGGTGGTCTTAAATTACTGAAACGAGTTTTTAGCGATCGTCCCAAGAAAAGTTTCGCTGGTGATTCACCAGTGGAGCAATGAGGTGTGTTACGGTAATCAATTAAAAATCGGTTTATTAATATTTCAAGACAGGAATTTTTATTTTCCTTAAGGTTAGCTAAGATTGATTTTTTGACGGTTTTTACAAGATTTTCGGCTTGCCCATTTGTGGACGGATGTCCAGGAGCGGTCAAAATGTGTTTAATGTTGTTAATTTTCAAAAAATTCTTAAATTCATTTGATGTGAACTGACGTCCATTATCACTTACAATGGTATCTACCAATCCAAACCTACAAAACAACTCTCTAAGTTTGCTAATAGTAAAATGTGACGTGATATCTTTAGTCATAAAAACTTCAACCCATTTTGACAAAGAATCAATTACGATTAATAAGTAAAAACTTTTAATAGGTCCTGCAAAGTCTATATGAATGCGACTCCAAACTGATTCAGTTGGGCTCCAGGGTATTAAAAGTGCCTTTTGAGGATTGGACTGGAGCTCCTGACATGCGCGGCAACTTCGAATAAGTTTTTCAATATCCTTGTTGATACTTGGCCACCAAACATAAGATCGAGCTAAAGCTTTAGTTTTAACAATTCCAAAATGTGAGCTATGCAAACTTTCCAAAATCGTGTCACGTAATTTGTATGGAACTATTGTGCGGTACCCCCATAATACACAATCATACTCAACAGACAGCTCGTTTGCCTTTTCACGAAAAGGTTTGAATTCATCGCCTTGTAATTTATGAACCGTGCCCATGTTTATAGCATTAGCGACTTTTGACAAAATAATATCACGTCTTGTTTCCCTGGCAACGCTCTTAAAATTAAGGTCAAGCCTATTTTCCTTTTCTATCAAATTGACGTAATTATATTCAACGTAGTCCCTACTTAGTGGAGTTTGGGGCATTCTAGAAAGACTGTCGGCATAATTTAATGTTCCCTTTACATGTTCTACTGAATAGGTAAATCCCGACAGGGTCAGGGCCCAGCGTTGTAGACGAGCGGACGCCATCAATGGCAACCCCTTATTTTCCCCAAAAATTGTCAACAACGGCTTATGGTCTGTTTCCAATGTAAAATGATTACCTAACAAATATTGCCTTAACTTAGTCACACAAAATATTATTGCCAGAGCCTCTTTTTCTAAAGTACTATAATTTGCCTCCGATCTTGTGAGTGCCCTTGATACAAAAGCTATTGGTTTAATGGTATTATTAGGGAAAACATGTGATAATACGCCTGCCACCGCTGTGTTACATGCGTCCGTCGTTAGCACTATTGGGAGGTCAGGGTTAAAATGTACCAGAACCTGGTCTGAGGTGATATCACGCTTCAGCTTTTCATACGCCTCTTGACAATCGTTAGACCATACAAACTTCACGTCCTTTTTTAACAGATTGTAAAGAGGTCCCATTTTTTCTGCAAAGCGGTCAATAAACTTGGAATAATAATTAAGCATTCCTATTATAGCTCTAAGCTCCGAAACATTTTCCGGTGGAGGTGCATTCGCTATGGAAGTAACACGATCTTCATTTTTACTTAAGCCATCTTTATCTATGCTGAACCCCAAGTATGATATTTTACGTTCAAAAAACTTACATTTATTTAGGTTTAACTTTAATCCCGTATTGCGCAATTTGAGCAAAACCATTTCCAAATTCTGTATATGCTCTTGTAAACTGCTACCAGTCACCGTAATATCATCCTGATATACTACCATACCTGGTATTTCCCTTAACACACCCTCTATTGTCTTCTGAAAAATCGCAGCAGCCGTTTTTATGCCAAATGGCAACCTTTTCATTTTTAAGGTTCCTATATGTGTACTTAGTGTACACAAAAGCTGGGAATTTTCTTCTAATAAAAGCTGGTTGTAGGCGTTTGACAAGTCTAATTTTGTAAATAAACAACCTCCTTGCAATGCTGCAAAGATTTCCTCAATTCGGGGCAGGGGGTATTTAAAATCAGTTAAATGCTTATTGATTGTGACTTTAAAATCACCGCATAAGCGCAAACTACCATCTGGTTTCAAAATCGGAACGATCGGTGTTCCCCAATCGGAATTATCCACAGGTTCTAAAATATCGTTTTCAATTAAATCACGAAGTTGTTTTTCTACTTGAGGTTTCCATGTAAGTGGTAATGGGCGAGGCTTAAAGAACACAGGTTTTGCATTTTCATTAATCGATAAAGAAATTTTAGCCCCCTTATAGGCTCCTAAACTGTCACTAAAAACATCTTCGAATTTGCTTTTAATCTGTTCACTAATAACTCTTAAATCACGTTCCTCAAAAACAGCATTAATTTGCTTTAACTCAAAGTTAAAGGCTCTCAAAAATGTTCTTCCTAACAAAGGTGGATTGTCAGTATTTGTCACAACCACAACAATATTTTTTGTAATACCTTGATAAGTGACATTAGCAACGTACTCACCGAAAATTGAAATATTGTTGCCGCTGTAGCTGATATACGAAGTTTTACACGGGTAAATAAGTTTTTCGTTTACATTTATTTTACGCAACAGCGATCTTGGCAACAATGTACAGGATGCCCCTGTGTCACATATAGCTTCTAGCTGGTGTCCATTTATAGATACAGGTAGTTTGTAAAGGCTCATCGAATTTTCTTTTTCAACACTAAATATAGAAAAATTATAAAATTTATCAAGTTCAACTAAATCAGAATTATCCGATACATAATTTACATTTTTCTTTGAATGACAAACTGATGCTAAGTGGCCAATTTTGCCGCAAGAGTGGCATTTACTTTTCTTGAATTTACAATCGGATGATATGTGGTTCCGCCATCCACAGTGAGAGCATTCCCTTGATTTAACTTTGTGCTTGCTGCCGCTGGTACGATCGCTGCTATTGTTGACTCTGTCATTGCTTCTGCTAACTGCGCTGCTATTTTTCAAACCTTTTTGGACCACACTGTTTCTTTTCCATGTGTTACGCTTAATGAAGTTAACGTCGTCTCTTTCGCACACAATATTTGCTGACTTAAATTTAGTTTCCAAAATCAATGCTTTTCTGAGAGCTTCGGTTAAACATAACCTCTCATCTTCTTCACACATTCTTTCGAATGTTCTAGATGGCAGTCCCATTATGAATTTATCCAGTATAAAGGCATCCAAGTGTGCGCCGAATTTGCAATTCAAAGCAAGTTTCTTTATACGCGCATACCAATTAGACACAGTTTCATTTTCCCCCATTATGGCATTGTGAAAATTTTTACGCTCTTGAAATATAATTGTCGGGGGCGTAAAATGTGTTCTTAGGATGTCACACAAGTCTTTATATGTTTTAGTTACGGGAGTTTGCGGATTGCATAAACTATGCAATACTCCGTACGCCTCCGCACCAATGGATTTAAGTAATAATGATTTCTTAATGTTGTCGTTTGTACAATCAATTTCACAAAAGTGAATCTCTAAACGCTCGTGCCACAATTGCCATTTGTCAATATTTGGAACAAACTCTGGAACTGTCTGTGCCTGTACCAATGTAATTGGCGCGATGTTGCTAGCACTATTATTACTTGCATTGTTGTTGTTTTGCATTTTTGTATTTATAATAAACTGTATTTACAGTATTGCTTTGTTTTAATTTTTATGTAATTTTTGTATTTATAAGAAACTGTATTTACAGTATTGCTTTGTTTTAATTTTTATGTAATTATATGTAAAAAAAAATTTTTAACTCGTCGCCATTTGTCGTGTATTACACCATAAAAAGAAAGCACACGTTTTTATGTTCAGTTCCAAATTCATTCTGCTTTATTTCTTTTCTTATAAACTAATTGACAGTATAGAGGCTTGCCAGATTATTTACACATATAAAAAGAGATTATTACAAGGTTGTTACATGCAATATACATCAGGTGTGCTTTATGTTTTCTTCGTACATGTCTTCTTAAGCTTCCATACTGTGAAAATGATGCTTGACATGTTTCACATTTAAAAGGATTTTCATCTTTCTGGTTATGAAAAACAAGCATATGATCAACGAGTTTTCGCGGCTCGTCAAATTTTTCCGTGCAACAAATTACACAAAACTGGTGGGTGGGATGTTTTTGTTGAAAATGTAATTGTATCTTAATAAAGCTGGAAAACAAATCTTTGCACACAGAGCATTCTAACCGTCCTTCCAATCTTTCTTTAACAATATTATTTTCTTCTTTATGTTTTTTGGAATCAGATGACTTTAAGACTCGCTTGGTCGAGTCAATCAAATCACTATCAGATATGTCAAAAGTAGACGTCTCATCTGTCTTTTCATCATAAATAATAATTTTTGGATTGTCTGGTTGCACTTGTGCATTCAGGACCCATTCTTGAAAGTTATGAAAGTTACTGATATGATGCCAGCATTCGAAGCATATAATCCCAGAATCCAAAAGCTAATTTTAAAGAAAAACAAGATAGTTAAAAGCTTAAATTCAAATGAAAATTTACAAGTACTGTAGGATAGTAAAAAAATCAGGTAAAATACATTAGTGAAATAGCATACTCCTTTCATTCGTTGACCACCTGGGGCCATCAAGAGCCTTTCAGTTAAAAAAAAAAAACGTATAAAAAAAGTCAAAAAAAAAAAACAAAATTTTACTTAAAAGAAATAAGCAAAATTAATACGCAACTGGCAAACAACTTGATGCTGGTAGTGTTATTACTGAATGCAATGGCGTTCTTTCTAATGTGATCAGGTGTTCTCTGCGTACCTTGACATAATGGTAATTATAATGCATGACATATTTTTTATCCTAAAAAAAATTTCGAAGCTTTTAATTGAAATTAACAATTTAGAGCTAAAAATATTTTAGCTCAAGTTAAAAAATAAACCCTTTTTTTAATTTTTGGTTACAGCATATGCTTCTAAAGGCTAAAGTTGGTTTCTATGATTCGGTAAAAAAAAGTACCAAAAAGTAAAAAATTTTTACACTTTTTTAAAAAAATATATTGCTCCACTTTAATTTTACGCAAAAGTTTTAAACAACACCAGTTGTTCATCAAATCTAAGCACACTAATTTTTTATAAAAAAGAAAACAAACGATTAAAAAATCTAAGCCAAATATGCACATAAATGCACCTCAATGGTGCGTAAAGTTTTGGGTACATTACAAGTTGGTATTAAAGTTAAACTTTATGTTTGAGTTGTGTGGTTTGATTGTATTGTGCAAACATCCTATAGTCGCTAAAAAAAAAAAGTCATCCATACAAGAGAAAAAACTTAAATATGTACATACATATGTTTAAAATATGCTAATTTTTAATAATTGTTGAACTAATTGTTTTAATACAAATTTTTGCTTTTTAGTCGGCTAGTATCGGTAGAAACATCTGCTTTTTTTCAAATTAAAGTTTCTTTCAACAATAACGGAAAATAATAATTTCTTCTAATAAAATGAAATTATATGAACTTAAGCCAAACTAAAAAGCAAAAATTTGTATGTTTAAAATAATTATAAAATTGTTCACTTTTAAAATATTTAGCATAAAAAAAAAACTAATTTTGTATTAAGACAACAAAACTATTGTGAAATTTTATAACAACATGACAATAGAACAAATAGACTATTTTATTCCGGGTTTGAAGTCAAAAGCTATTCTTTTTTTAATAGAACACTTTACAAACATTGCAAATTTGTATGGGCGATGCTATATCCGGGCTTATATTTAACAAATTTTTCTTTTAAATAAAAAAATAATAATAGAAATACCTTGTGAAAGGTTTGCGGTCGATAGCTCTAACAGTTATCGAAGACATTTCGTATCAAAAATTTAATTAAATAAAATTTTAATAACTATACAATTATTTTTCCCCAAAATCGTATAGCCATTGTTGCATTATTACTTACATATTTAAGGGCGTTTGAAGTCGATAGCTGCTATAGTTTCCGATATACAGCTTATAAAAATTTTATAAAAAAAAATTATATATAATATATATGAATACAATAAAAGTTATAGTTTCCGATATATACCGGATCAAAAATTAAATGAACATTTTCCATTGTATGGAGGCTACCGCTACCCCAAAATAATTTTTTGCCCAAAATGTAGGCAGTATCGTATAATTACTTTTTGTAGCACATTAAGTCAATTGCCCTTATAGTTTTTAAGATATAGCGTTTAAAAAATTTCATAATTTTTAATTTGTATAGGGGCTACCCCTTCCCCTGCTCCTATTCAAGTTTTCCAAAATGAACGTATCATATTGGAACTACTTTATAGCTTCTTTAGTTTTCAGATTAAGAGAATTAAGAGATGCACAAAATTTTCGCAATTTTAGGGGGGATATTACTTCCCCTGGTCCCATCAAAAAAATTTACCCCGTCGCTTTTGAAGTATTTTTGCAAAATTTTGTGACAGCAGTGGCTATACTTTCTGATATATATAGGGATGTTTGCATAGATTTTACCCTGAAAAAAATGGGCGATCGCATTATTTTGAATATACATATGTATATATATATATGTATATATATATATATAATATATATATATATATATATATATATATATATATATATATATATATATATATATATATATATATATATACATATATGCTTTGTGGGATCGCAAATTACAAACGGAATGACAAACACATATACCCTTTTCACTATTTCAAGGAAATAAATTAAATTTTTGTATAAGAAATCCTAATAGTTTTTTTCGTTGTTTTTGAATAGGATTTTTTGTTCATGCTCATTTAAACGAACTTTATGCGAAAAAATATACACCTTAATATGCAAAATGAAAAATCAAAGTTCTGTATTTAAAAAATATTTCAACAAAGTTTCTTAAAACCCACGATTAATTTACATCCAAAAACGCCAGTACACTTTTTTCGGATTTTTAGTAATTATTATACCGTGGATATTAAAACATGTTTTTAATATGCTCGTTTTTATATCCAAAAATTCTTTCTTTAGTAAAAGTACTTGGTTTTCCCTCACATCTAAAATGCAGAAAAAAATAGCAATGACAACCCTATATAAAATTTATTGGCTTTTCACTAAAATTCGAAGTGATTTAAGTTAGCTAATTCTGGTTCTTTACACTTCTTTATCACTTTTTTACTAAGAGTAGATAGATAAAACGTAAACAGCCCTAATGAATCCAATTTTGCACGCTATGCGAACTGAGTAGTCCGTAGCATTTTATAATGTGTATAATTTTTTTCTTATTTCGGCAGATAGTCTAGATATTTATAACCTTGCTTCGAAGAGCCTGCGGTCCCTCTTTAGCTCTATGCTAAAGCTGCCTTTTAACGATTGGCCAAATCGTCAATCAAATTGGGGCTAGGACCTTAGGCTGCATTAATATAAAGTTTGATTCGTTTATTTATTTACGATTTTGACAAAAAATTAATAAAGGATTTATTGCAATTGTCAATTCCTTAAAAACTGAGTGCCTATTTTTGTGTAATAGGGGTTTAATAGCAGTTTTACAGTTTTATACAATCAAAAAAATTAAACATTATTACAAAATTTTTTAAATACTCTGTTAAATGACATACCGAATGATGAAAATATTTAACTGCAACCTTATAAACTGCGCTTGCTTGGCCATTGTCATCATATAAATATTCAATTTTATTACAAGTAAAATTGCATAAGCGACACAAGGATTTTGTATCCATTTACCACAGTACTATTATAAATTTGAAAACAATTGAATTTAAATAATATTAAAGAATAATTTGAAGGTGGAAATTTGCAACATAATTCACAATGTGTTGTTAAAGCATCAGCTGATTATTATGTTCTTTGCTCCAACCCATAGATGCCAGATTTGACAAATTATCGTCATATTGACCATGGGGAAATCAATACCAGGTGGTCTCGTCCGGGAGGAGAACTTTTGACTCTCCTACATTTTTATATATGAAGTTTGACAATTTGGTTCAAATTATTTTCCCACCCTGTTGTCAAACTCCATATATAAAAAAGAAAAAAGTTGGGGAGTCAAAAGTGGTAACATTGTTAGTGTGAAAGACATATTTAAAAGTCACATGACAAATTTTCAATTAGAGCGCGTTCTATTTTTATCTGACAAAGCATGTGTCATTAGCTGTTTTTAGAACAACAACAAGGAAAAGTAAGTTGTTTATTTTGGTTTGGAGAATATGTCAGATGTAATTACATAATAATAATAATAATAATTTATTTAGTAGTATGTAACATACTTTAAAATTTCATATACATTAAATATTCACATATCAATTTTTCTTTATAAGATACTTAAAAATTTTATAATTTCTTTTCTAAATACATTAATATTTCTTTCATTTCTAATATAAGATTGTAATTTATTATATTCACTTAAGCCTTTGTAAAATAGCGATCTTTGCATTGTGTTGTTTGATATTTGTTGTATCCTAAAGTGTTCAGAATTGCGTACGTGCGAAAGCAAAAATTGTAAACCATCTGTAAAATGATAATTTTGACAGGCATACGCAATTACATGTGGATTGCAAAAGTGGCAAGTCATGTGTAAAATACATCTCGTATAAAACTACCTTAAGCGGATGCACGGGACTTCCTGACAGTGTGACCTTATTAGCTTTTTTCGAGCTAAATTTAGCTGCATTTTTCTTCATTTAGCCCGAAATATTTACATTTAGCTTTAATCTTTTCTTGAGGTTTTTTTGAAATCATTTAGCTTTTTTAGTAGTTTTATTTAGTTTTAGTAAGTTTTATTTGGAGCAAGATAAAAAGATAAAAATTTGTCATAGTTTTTTTTCAATTATTTGGAGCATCAAGCTCCAAATTTTCTTCGAATTTACAACATCACAGTTGCCGAATCATTGTTTTGTTTAATAGTTTACTTTTAGCGACATTTAAAAAATGCAATTCAACACAAAAAAAACGTAAGAATTTGTTTCCCAATTTTAAAGAAAAAAATCGAAATGCTTCACAAACAGTTTTTTCCGTTTTTTGGTTAAATTTTAATGTTTTTTGTTAAAAATTCAAACCAAACAGGACCAAAATAATTTTTTAAGAAAAAACAGGCACAAAGTTCAATATATTGATAGTATTAAACTATGTTTGTTTAAATTCTTTGTACATTTTGTTTTTTTTTTAGCAGAACAGTCATTTTTAAATTTTTTTAAAAACAAAAAAAAATATTTTTTAATAATGATAATTATTATTTTTATAATTGATCTTTATAGATATTTTTAAAAAATACAAATATTTTTTATTTTTTTTAATTCATTTTTTACACAGTTATTGCACAGATGCGCCTTGGTAGATTTTGTGTCAAGGTGCATGCATACAGGTGGGAGCGGTTCTGCAAGAATAACTATAACTGATGTACGAATGTCAGAAACAAATAACAAAAACTCACAAATTCTTTTTTTTTTCTCTTTGGTGGCTTTCACACAAGACTAATTGTGCTGGCATAAAATCGCAGTTTGTTGGCTTTTTCGGTGAAGAGAGGCACAATTTTTTCAACCAGCTTCAACCCCGCACAAGCAGAACAAAACTAGCACATACACGCTAATTAACGAAAGGCAAATGTGAAATAAACAGGGTCAAAAATAAAAGTTAAAATTTGACTTTTATTTTTTAAGTCAAAAATAAAAGTTAAAATCTGACTTTTATTTTTTTTGGTCAAAAATAAAAGTTAAAATCTGACTTTTATTTTTTCGGTCAAAAATAAAAGTTAAAATTAGACTTTTATTTTTTAAGTCAAAAATAAAAGTTAAACGTAATTTGTATTTTCAGAGCAAAATATGCAAAACACCAACTCCTTAACTTTCTAGCCAATAACCGTTTTTATATACATATGTACCAGGGTACACTTATCAGGTAGGAGCGGTTCTACAAAAACAACTAAAACCGTCATAAGAATGTCAGAGACAAATAACAAAAACTTACAAAATCTTTCTTCTTCTTTTTGAGCTTTTCTCACGATACTACAGTTGTTGTTTGTATAAAAGGAACAAAATACATAAACATAAACAAAATTTGGCATTAATATAACGAAATACCGTTACTCAGCTGTTTATCTGAGGCTACCTGATAAGTGTACCCTGATATGTACTCTATTTTATTTTTTTTTTCTTTTTGTTTTAACACAAATACAACATGTACTTATAATTCTAAAAATAAAAACTGTGTTAATATTTAATTAATATTTTATTTAACTTTTTTAACATCTGCTTTCAATAGGAACAAAAGTAAAATTTTAACTTTTATTTCTGACTTAAAAAATAAAAGTCAAATTTTAACTTTAATTTTTGACTTAAAAAATAAAAGTCAAATTTTAACTTTTATTTTTGACTTAAAAAATAAAAGTCAAATTTTAACTATTTCTGACCGAAAGAATAAAAGTCAAAAAATAACTATTATATATTGACTTTTTTGAAAAAAGTCAAAAAAATTAAAGTCTTTTAAGTTTATTATTCCTTTGCATAACAGCATCAATATGCTGTATTCAAATATCTGATAGACAAATTATATCCACCTGACTTTTTGATTTCAAATTTTAAAAATAACTGTTATTTTCGGTCCCTGGAAATAAACAAAGAAAATACTAACAAACACAAAGCTGTGTATACGTGCACAATTTTATGCCAGCATAATTAGTCTAGTGAAAATACGAAAGAACACATGTTGTGCGGATTAAAAATTAGTCTAGTGTGAAAACCCTCATTGTTAGTAAAAAAGAAAAAAAAACATAAACAAATTTTGACAACTACACATCCGAAATACCGTTACTTAGCTGATAAACCGAGGCCACCTGTGATGAATTTGCCTTGATTGTGTACAAACTTGCTCGGTTAGAACATTTTTCAGTGGCAACGCTGATGAGCATAGCTTTATAAACAAAAAATTTAAAAATCTCTGCGTTAATTTTCTTAAACCACCGACTAATCTGTGATTAAAAATTGAAACTATGCAAAGTGCAGAAAATTTAATAAAACTCATCAAATCAATTAAAATTCATACTAAAATTTTTAAAAATTCAACACAAAACGATAATTTTCAGGAATGGACTGCCGTTTCCAAGGAATGTAAAATTACAATATCAGAAGCACAGGATCAATGGAATTTGCTTCTTATTGAATATATCGAATATTTAAGAAGCAATAAAGAGTTCAAATTGGCTCAGTATATGGATTTTTTACAGCCCTACTTATTTACGATAAAGTATGTATATACAGCAAAAATAGACTGAATGAACTGGTTTATATTAGGGTAAAACATTCGTATCATTGGCGATCATTGGTTCACATTTAGGGAATTTAATCGTCATTTGCATGCGTTAATAAATGTTCGATGAATCCACCATTTCCCTTTATTTGTGAAAGAAAGTTTAAAACCAATGAAAAATCCATTATATTATGCTAACACGTGTATTAGAATTTCTAAACTAGAGATTTACAACAGCATTTAATGTTTTTTTAATGCTATTTAATATTATAAATGAAATATAATTTTGGCATGTATTTAAAAATCCATTTTAAGAAATAAGCGCAAGAAAAATCATGAAAAAACGACTGGAAATACTTTAATCTAGTATTGCTGGGTTCCTGCATATACATTTGTATGTATACATATCGAGCCTTTGGCGCAATACCGTAATAATTCAACACATCGTGAACTGAGAAAAATGCATTTGAAGTTTTTAAATCATGCCAAAGATGAAATATAAAATATTACGAACAAGAAAAAAAGATCAAATTATGCAATTGTGTTTTTGTGCCTAAAACGTAGCAAAAAATAATACTTATTGCTTTATTCTTGTTTCGCAATTTGTTTTCTGTTAGTAAATTTCTTGTCATAAAGGAAATATTTCATTATTGCAAATAAATATTGTTGGAAGTACCTAAAGGCAATAAAGGCATTTTCCACTGTAGAATCTCAACAGTTAGAGATTGAACTATATTTCCCCGAAGATAATTTCTTCATACCCAGCTAAAAAATTCAAATTTTGAGTTACTACAGTATTGCACCAAAGGCTCGATTAGCACATATTAGGAACTGGTAAATCGACTTAGATTTTAGTCGAAAATCGATTTTGAACCAAAAAAAAAAAAATTCGCCCTCTGCATTTCTTTTTGTGTTTGAACGGTAGAATGTCAGAAAAATTAAAAATTCTATATAAAAATAATTTTTATTTCGTATAAATGTCACATTGATTTTAATCAGCTGGGCTCTTAATATTACCTGGTTGAATGTGCCTTGGGTAGGGAGAGACACTAATACAGGTAGTATCAAGGCCTTCTACATTTTCCATTTTTGTTTGAGAAGGTGAATGCCAAAAAAATTAGAATTCCGTTTAAAATTAATAAATTTTCACTTTCTGAAATATCTATCATTAGCTGGGTTCAAGGCACATTCAACAAGGTAAACTCTAGGCGAATTAAAAAAATTCGCTCTCTGCATTTCTTTTTTGTGTTTGAGCGGTAGAATGTCAGAAAAATTAAAAATTTCATCAAGGCACATTCAACAAGGTAAACTCAAGGCGAATTCAAAAAATTCGCCCTCTGCATTTCCTTTTTGTGTTTGAACGGTAGAATGTCAGAAAAAATTAAAAATTCCATATAAAATTAATTTTTATTTCGTATAAATGTCAAATTGATTTTAATCAGCTGGGTTCTTAATATTTCCTGGGTGAATGTGCCTTGAATTTCATATAAAATTAAATTTTTATAACGTATAAATGTCAAATTGATTTTAATCAGCTGGGTTCTTAATATTCAGCCTTATTGTGTTTGGCGTTGTCGTATCGAACTTTGTCGAATTCGATACAAAAACGACAAGAGTGCTATTTATTTAACATTGGCGTATTTGTTAGACGGTACCAAAAAACCAAAAACGACTACGCCAACGCCAACCGCAATACGGGTGATTACCTGGTTGAATGTGCCTTGCTTGCACCTATAAAAACTAACTTACAATGTTTAATTTTAAGTGATGGTGATGGTATTGATGAAGACGAACTTTTGAACGTTATCGAAACCAAGAAGTTTGAGAAAATCGACAAACAAGATAATACGCGTTTAAAAATTGTGGAGAAAACTGCAAAAAAGCCGGTGGTCCTTCAACACAAAGTAAAAAACGGGCGAGTCGATAAAATAGAAATGCCTTTCCAAATAACAAATCAGAAGACACAAGACACAGCAAATGAGTCAAATAATAAAAACAGTTTTTATACAGATATGACTTCATTGGAGCTAATATTTTTGGGGTACGCAAAGCAATTGCAAATGATGCCAATATCGCTGCAACTTAAAACCAAGAGAAAAATAGCCGATATAATGGATGAAGCTGAACTTCAAATGATGAGTTAAAGTTAGCCACATAAATTAAACATTAAGTTACTATAAATTTTAAAACAATACATTAAAGGTTGTTTATTAGGAATTAACCAAGGAAAGACAAAAAAGTTTGTGTGCCAAATTTGATCAGTTTGAACACTATTATGCTTCCCTTTCTTTGAAATGCGTCAAAACGTGCATTTGTTTTATGCAAGTAAATTTTTTGGTTTTCTCATTATTGTATCTTTGTCGAGATTCCTAAAAATGATCATATATAATTGATAGAGCCCGGCCTGGGTTGGGCTTTGTCTTTTCGTACTGAATGAAATCTTGTGCTTCTCAATATTAAAATAAGAAAATATATTTTTTATTTCAATTTCGATATATGCCTAATTGCATGCGGAATGTAATCGAAATGCAGAATGAAGGCGATAAAACTCATGACCATGCGCATGTATATCTGGTGGCATTAGTTTATCAGCAAAATAACATTTATTTCGATAAATATATGTCAAATTTGTCTGCTAATGTATATTTCTCCTCTTTTACAAACTATACTGTAGTAATCATGATACAACCATGGTGGAATAAATATGGGGGATTTCATGTCAAGTGACCCAACTTTTAAAACCGATGTCTTTCGATTGGAAAGAAATTTGGACCAAAGTAAGTTCTTGCAGAGAGTAGTTTAGACACAATTTTTTAGCACGATCGGTTAAGAACTCTCTGAGCTAGAGGGGTTCAAAATTTGACGTTTTCGGCATAAAGGTGTTTTTTCTCATACATGTAGTTTATTACCTTTTGCTTTTAACAAAATTCGTCCAAAATACTTTCGATAGTTTTTTTTTCAATCTTTCAGAAAAAAATATTTTTAAAATTAAAAAAAATTTTTTTTTATAAAATAATTAGAAAAAAAATTTTTTTTCCAAAAGTGCCCATTTTTTTTTTTTTTTTTTGCTCAAAAGAAAGCTTAGGTCTTTTGCTTGAAGAACTTGGAGGTCGCTTAGTGGGATGCGAGTGGGATATCTATAAAAATTAATGTTTTGTAACTCAAGGTAGGGATTTTCCAATTTTCGCGTATATTCTATTTTGATTTTTATCCTATTTATGTAAAATTATCTCTTAAGCAAAAAAAAAAAATTATTTATGCTAAGAAACAAAACAATTTAACCTTTCCGACGGTATGCATTGAAAATATTAATAAAATGTGTTCAGACATTGCCATATAAAAGTGATTTTATTCCAGAGGACTACCATTTTGTTGGTAATACAGTGTCGAGTGTATGAGACTTTATTTGGTACTTCCATACCAACGGAAAGGTTAAATTATTTTGTTTCTTAGCATAAATAATTTTTTTTTTTTTGCTTAAGAGATAATTTTACATAAATAGGATAAAAATCAAAATAGAATATACGCGAAAATTGGAAAATCCCTACCTTGGGTTACAAAACATTAATTTTTATAGATATCCCACTCGCATCCCACTAAGCGACCTCCAAGTTCTTCAAGCAAAAGACCTAAGCTTTCTTTTGAGCAAAAAAAAAAAAAAAAAAATGGGCACTTTTGGAAAAAAAAATTTTTTTCTAATTATTTTATAAAAAAAAAATAAAAAAAAAATTTTTTTAATTTTAAAAATATTTTTTTCTGAAAGATTGAAAAAAAATCTATCGAAAGTATTTTGGACGAATTTTTTTAAAAGCAAAAGGTAATAAACTACATGTATGAGAAAAAACACCTATATGCCGAAAACGTCAAATTTTGAACCCCTCTAGCTCAAAGAGTTCTTGACCGATCGTGCTAAAAAATTGTGTCTAAACTACTCTCTGCAAGAACTTACTTTGGTCCAAATTTCTTTCCAATCGAAAAAAAAAAGTTGGGTCACTTGACATGAAATCCCCCATATGTTAAACATACCTTGGATACAACTAATGGTTTAAAAGCATATTTCGTAAATAAAAGTCAGCTGATCAGTTACTCCTACCTTGTTAAATATACCTTGATACCATGACTCAATAATTTATCCAGGTGGTGTTGATTTTGCAACAGCAAAATTTCGTTTTTGTTGTATTTTTCGTTGGCTCAGTTGTCAAAAAAAGATATGTAAATGTAAACAATTTTGACTACCCAGCCTCGATTTATGCATGAAAAAAGTAGATCAGCTGTGTACGTAACACCACCTGGTACACATAATTTCACCATGCTTGCTACAGCTGTTGTTTGTAAAAAAACTGATTAAGGCCACCTGTATACATGCGCCTTGGCTCTACTTCTTCCAATACCGACAACGACGTTTTTTATATTATTTTTTTGTTTAAGTTTTAAAATATTTACACATCTTTTTTTATTTGTTTAAACAATTTAAGCAAAAAATTTATTTTTGTATAAACCAACTAACTAATGGCCGCAGCAAACGCAACCCCAAACAGTTCGTCAATGGTAACAAAAATCAACAAAACTCAATACACTTTATCTGTTAATCCTAAATTGCAACCATTGCAGCCGCACGTTGTTGATTTGTCAAAAGTAACTACAATATTTTTTGATTTGGATAACACTTTAATTCCTACAAGATCTGGTGATTATAAAGCTTGTCGCAAGGTGAGTAGCCAATGTGTCGAAATTTCCTGCTTAACAGCTCGTCCAAAAATTTGCGAATCATTTTTTCGAATTCTAGGTATGTACATACATATATATGTACATTTTTACATTTTACATACATATGTACGTACTAGCTAAACCCCGGTGTGCTTCGCTACTCCGAATTGTTATTATTTAAAACATTGTTAAACCAATTTTTTGAATCTTATTCAAATTTTCCTACTAATTCCCAAATAAATACATTTTTAGTATTTCTTTGTGCTTCTTTCATGGTTCTTGTAGTAATATGTGCTTTTTAAATAAATATTTATATAGAAGTAGCGAGATCAAAAATATTTATGTTTGCAAAGAAATGATATTTTCAAACAGTATAATAAAAAAGTCTCTAAATTTTGATAAAATGATAAAATTTAAGTTAATATTAGGTGCTATTGCAAGAAAAATGATTTGAAAACTGAGCATGCCTACTTTTGTTATCTTGTTTACTTTTAATGATATTTTCTCTTTAGTAATTACACCTATATTGAGTATTTATATTATAGTTGCAATTATCTTCCAAAATATTTCTACTAGCAACAACTTAATGCAATAAATATTAAAGAAACAAAACAAAAAACGATTAACGGTAACGCGTTTCTTTCCAAAAATAACGTTTTTCATCATTACTTCGCGACCGTTGAAACCAGTGCCTCGTTTCTGTAAGGTATGTATGTGAGAAGTTCTTTAGTCGAGAAATTTATGGTCGCCCTGTCAAGGACAAAATGAATCAAAGAAAAACAATTATAAATTTTTAAATGTTAACTTGTAATATATTTAAATTATATGACTCGCCCTGTTAATAACTGGAACACTTCTATAATCTTATAAAATTTCTCGATGCGACAACTTCTCGCAAGTTACAGAAACGAGGCACAGATAGCTGAAAATTTTAGTTTAAATTAAAAATTAAGTGCATTCTACTTTGAAAAAAAGTTCAGATAAAATAATCACACTAAACATTTTTTTCTATTGTCAAATTTTGTCGCGTGCATCATTGTAAGTGAATTTTTTAAAATTTATAGGAATGTACTAACTAACGCATATTTACATTTATGTAGATGAGTGAAACTAATGTGTATAAAAAAGAAAACATCGAAAAAGTACTGGGAAAAAAATTAATAAATATATAATATACCTATATATGTATGTAATATTTAATGTATTTTTTATTTAAAAAATAATTTAGAAAATATTAAATAACTATAATGGTAAATTATGTCGCGTTCCAAATGTCGTGTGCCCAACCAAAACTAAACCTAAAATAAAATAAAACATCTTTAATTAATACATCTTTTTAGGAAGCCATATTATCTTTTTTTGTTTTTTGCTTAAAAAATTGTATTCCAATTCGCAGATTATTGCATTTTCTAGATGCAGTCAAAAGTAACTTCCATTTTTGTAGCGTGCGTGTCCGCATATTTACAGCTCGTATATTAAAAACAAAAGACTTGAGAAAATTGTTGTTTTACATTATACCTATATACTGCTACTAAAATGCTTTTAAATAAATATCAAAAAACAGACTTTTCGGATTTCTATATATATTTCACCTTAAAGGCGTACGGATGTCGCGTTCTTCATCCTGGAAATGCCCATATGTCATGTGGGAAAAAATATCCCCTTAATTTCATTAATATGTAGACCTAATTTACGTTTCCCCGTTTTTTTTTCTATTTTAGCATCAAACAATTTCTTCGCCAGTTGATGTTTTATTGTTGTAGAATACTTTACAACCTTCTCATAAATTTCGTTAAAATTAAGAAAGAATCAAAGATTTGTACAAAATGTATCCCTTAAAAAAAGTATCAGAAAGGTATTCATTTATTCCAAAGGTATCCAACACGATTTGAAGTACGTTTTTATCCAAGGCGAATTCATACAAGGTGAACGCAGGGCGAAAAATTCGTACCTATAATGTCAAACACATATATGGCATCATTAAAAAAAACACAAATTATTTGTATATGACATCATAAAAAAACACAAATTATTTGCAGAAGAAAAAGGTGAATAAAAGTAATTTTACATATTGTGAAGAAAATTGCACGAGCAAAAAATAGTCAGCTGATCTGTCGAGACCACCTTCTCTATGAATTCGCCTTGGGTTTTTATCTTAATTGGCTTAAAAGTTACAAAATGTACGTTTAAAAGTATTAATTTTTACCCCTTGAAGTTTTAAGAAAAGTACCAATAAGGGCTTTTTTTTTGAGACTCGTCTAACGCATTTAAAATGTTTTTATTTTTATACCAAAATAAAAAATTATAGGTTTTGAAGCCACTCGAATGCAATAAGTGCATTTAAATTATACACGTGCACCATTAGAACAAATGAGTATTGCAAAAGCAGATATACCTTGTACATCCATGTACATACTAGTTGTTTTTGGTATTAATGTATGAATAAGTGTAACTGATATTGTATGGTTTTGCTATTGCGCACTCACTCTACTCTTATAAACAAATATTGTTGTTTATGATTTTGCATTAAGTGCGTAATGTATTTGTTTTTTTTTATGCTGAATAACAATTGCATCATGCATGTTTTCTTATAACTGTTGATACACCAAATAAACAAGATCGTTTATATAAAGGGTTCAGAATGAAACAAAAATTTGATTTTTAAAGTGTTTAAAAATGAATAAAATAAATTTAAAAAAAAAAACATTTTTTATCTCAAGCTCAAAAATTAAAATAAAATAATGTATGTATATTTATTTTGTATTTTTTATTAATTTAAATTTAAATTTTAAATTTGACTTTAATATGTATAGTTACGATGCAGTTTTATTTTTTTTAGCTAAATGTGTTTAATTTATTTAAATAAAATTTAAAAAATAGAAAAACTGGCTCATGTAGCCAGAATAAGGAAAACAACGAAAATACTTATAGTTAAACATCATTATTTGTATGTATCTGTTTCAGTGAAACATAGAAAAACAAATTTGTTACTCTTGCTCTCATTTTACCAAACCACACCATATTTAATTAGAGAAAACACCAATACACACTTATAACAAAAACACGAAGCTACTTATCAATACGCACTAAAAGCTGAAAAACACACAAACTGGGGTTAAAAGATATAACTTTGCAAGTGTTTAATTTAAATATATATTTTTTATTCTCTCATGCGCTCTCTTTATTGCACAAAAATTGTTACCTGGAAGGGTTTTAGGTAAATTTGAATAAATTTTGAATAAGCCCGGCCTATTTCGTTAATCATCTGGAATACAACTTATAATTAAAATTGTTTCATAAGTGTTAATACATATGTACATATGTATGTATGTATGTATGTATATACAAATTTTTAAGTTAGATTAAAAAGCATTAATAAATATGTAAAGAAAAGGAAATAAAGAAATGATTTTGTGCTGAATCAAGTTTTATGGGATGTGAGGTAAGTTGTTGGGGTGATATAGAAGACACAGGAGAAATCGTAGCTGATTTCGGTGATGCATTACAATCGAATAATATCGGAATTACTTAATTTAAAAAAAAAATATTGTTCTAAGCTATAACAATTTCAAAAATTAACTTAAAAGCCGAAAAAATTGAATTTATTATAACATTGAAAAAGTTCATCTAAGTAATTATAAATTAGTGAATTGTTTTAAATTTTTTTTTATTAACTAACCATAGCAGCACAAAGCCTTCCATAATTATTAATTACATATTTCACTGTTTTTCTTTTTTTTTTTTTTTGTTAAATTCTTATTCTTAATACTTACTTGATCTCTGAACTTATCTGTTATTTATAAGTAAGTACCTATTTGAACCTTTTTTTTAAAGGTATCGGAGCTTCTTGAAATACAATATGGTTTTGAAAAAGAAGAAGCAATTTATGTCACACAAAATTTTTTGAAAGCATTTAGACGCTGTCCAGATAATAAGCAAACGCCTTTGGATACTTGGCGTATACACTTGTGGCGTGAATCTTTACTTCCTCAGTACAAACATTGGGCCAAATCCATTTATTCTTTGTGGCTCGAAATTAGATATTGTTTTTTATCAATACCAGACGATTACATTAAAATGTTGGAACGTTTTCGTGAACATAATTACCGCCTGGCTTTAATTACAAATGGTCCCTCTAATGCCCAGTGGGAAAAGATACGGAAATTACAAGTTCAATCCCTTTTTGATTGCGTTTTAGTATCGGACGATTTGCCATGGGAAAAACCAAATCCAAATATATTTTATGCAACTTGTAAATATTTGCATGTTCAACCAGAACAGTGTGTTATGATTGGTGATAAATTAGAAAGTGATATAAAAGGCGGTAATTTAGCTGGTCTTGCTGCGACATTTTGGATTCCACTTGCACCCGCCGCCGCTGAAAATTTAAAAGATGATAATAATGATGATCGTAAACCTACACATATTCTTAGGAATATTATAGACTTGTATAAATATTTTGATGTTCTCAAACAGCATAAGCAAGAACAAAGTGATAAAGTACCTGTATATAATAGTCAAAGAAGTAGCAAATATCAAAGAACCGGATCCTTGCCAATAATTGATTATTTAATAAGTTGTGAAACTGATAATAGTTCAGATGATAGCTCTGATAGTATAAATTAAATATGTATCTGATAGCTCTTATTTTACATAAATTTATAAATATGTATATCCAATTAAAAATAAACAGAAGGCATATTTCTTATTTAGCAATCTATGTCTGTTTTAATAATTACATGTGAGTGATGGATGGATGGAGTGATGGAGAGATATATTGGTAGGTCAAAAGATAAATTACGTTACTGTTCTAACAATCACCACGTGATCCCTAAATACTAACTAGTCATGCAGGCCCTTGACACTGCTATTACCCCTTCCTTTTAATCTTAAATGTGCCAATTAATTTTTTTGGTCACGGAGAGTAAAGATAATTAGGGCCTAATTCAGGGAACACTTAACCAGGTAACATCAAGGCGAATTCAAAAAATTCGCCTTCTGCATTTCCTTTTTGTGTTTAAACGTGAGAATCAGGGTACACCAAGGCACATTCAACAAGGTAAACCCAAGGCGAATTCAAAAAATTCGCCCTATGCATTTCTTTTTTGTGTTTGAACGGTAGAATGTCAGAAAATTAAAATTTCATATAAAATTGAATTTTTATAACGTGAAAATGTCAAATTGATTTTTATCAGCTGGGCCCTTAATATTACCTTGTTGAGTGTGCCCTGCCCTTTGCATTCCTTTTTGAGTTTGATAAAGTAAATGCCAAAAAAAAATTAAATTTCAAACAAAATTAATTAATCTGCTAATCACTTTCACAAATTTTAAAAACGAATTCATAATCAGCTGAGCTCTTAACACTACCTGTATTAGTGTACCCTGACCCTGGGTACATTACGCGCCGTCCAAATTAGCAATAAATATCTTAGCAATAAGGCAATAACGTCGGAAGAATAACGGGAAATTATTGCTTATTGACTCGCCTATGTTAAGGGTATGGGAACACGTACATGTCTTAATTCATCATAAAAAAAACAAACCAAATCAGAAAATCATCGTTTTTTTAACATATTTATTGCTAATGAAGACTAGGGATTAATACAGGTACATGATACAAAGAACCCGGAAGTCTCGTCAGCCCAGCTGATTAGTAACAAGATGTCAAAATTATGCTCTCCCTGTGAAAATAAAACAATAAAATTTATTACTCATCGTTTTTTTTCTATGAGCTTTTGTTTGACACGTTGGTACTAATATGTAGTTGTTGATGGGACGAGATTACCTGATTAGTTGCATTTTGACATTTTAGCACTAATCTGCTGGGCCGACGAGACTACCTGGTTTTTCGTATCATGATATAGTGCATGGTGAAATTATGTATACCAGGCATAGATGCCAGATTTGACGATTTATCGTCATTTTGACGTTTTTTGGTTACAAAAAATGGCTTTTAAAGATTGGACGATTTTTGCCTTAAATATGATGATTTTTATAAAGGTGTTTAGCTAAAACCTAAAGATTTAGTTTGAGTAGGTATGACTCTAAAATATCATATAATCTCGAATCAGTGGTACCAAATGAAAGGTGTATAAAGGTCCTTCAGCAGTAATACTCTACGGCACAACACACCTAAAATATACCATATGTATTTATGTACACTATACATATATCTATATCCTTTGTATTCGGCTTTAAAGAAAAAACCAAGTTTCTTTCGCTTTGAAACCCCATTTTTTACACCTGAGCCAACGAAAATGATACTTTTATTCAACACAATTTTGTTGTTGTAAAAACACCACCACGTGATGCATTATTCCGCCGTGCTACAGTGCTATCAAGGTGAGTAAAATTTTCGTTTTTAGTGTGGTTTTCGTTGGTTTATGTGTCAAGATAGATATGTAAAAGAAAACAACTTTGACAACCCAGCCTTGATATATGAATGAATAACGTTGATCAGCTATGTTTGTAACACCTCCTGATCAATAATTTCACCATGAGTGCTATTTTATGTAACGAATAGCTTCTGTACTCGGTAGCTCAGTTATTCATTATCCTAAAGACTCGCCATTTTGTTTTGCGAACTTCACCACTTGGGTGCATAAAAAAAATTTCGGTGATATTGTCAAGTAACAAAAGATATTTTAAAGTCTTAAATATTTTTAGTATGTGTAATTAAATCGTTAAAAAATTGACTACGTACAATACGCTTTGTAAATGATCAATATCGTTAATATTTATACAAATATGTAACAACTTACACAAAACGAAAGATTTGTAATTGCATACGGGACGGTCTGTGATGTGAAAAAAATTTGTGTGTTAATAGTGTGTGTGAGTTTAAAAAAATGTCTTCGCCTTAAGTGTGGTGAAAAAGTATACAAGAATTTAACATGCAAAATATCTTAAACTGTTTTTTTTTAAGATTTTAATTAAAATATAAAAAAACCAAACTTTCCAAAAACTTTTCCACTATAAACATGGTCATAAGTAATGAAAAATTCAATGTCTTATTGCCTTCGCATTAAGTCTTCCAATTTGCGAAAATTGCTGCTTATATTTTTGCAAAATTAAAAAATAGTATTATTTTGGTTTGTAACCTGAAAAATAATTATAATTTTTTTTGTTATGTACATATAAACATGTTAATGTTAGGTTTTTTTTACTTCGAAAACATTGTTTTAATTAAAATGTAAGTTAATTAAATATTACCAAGTTAATAAGGAATTTTAATTCCAACCTCTTTGATAACAAAAATTATAAAAAAATTTGTATTCTTTAATCAAAATTTTTTATAAATGCACCTTATATGGTACATTACTTTTTGGTGTAACGATATTTTTGCACGACAAAATATTAAAAAGGTTTAAAAAAATTAGATTTGAAAAATCTTTTTCTATGGCTTAATAGTAATTACAAAGCAATATGTATATGTAGGTATTCAGTCGAAAATTAAAATTATCGAGCCTAAGAATTTCAAAATATACCTACTAATAAATAGGTATAACCTGGCGTAACGTTACAAAAAACGTAGGGACGTTTTGACTCTGCGAATTGGGCAAGTCTTTAAACTCAAAACTTCTTTGTTACGATTTAAACTAACAAATTTAATTTGCAAGTTTTTAAATAAAATCTTTTTTCCTTGTTTTTTGGCAACTAAAATCTGGCGTTAAGTTACTTAAATTCCTTCTAAATTTTTTCCTGAAAAACAAATGAGATAAATCTTGGTAAATTACATAGAAACCATATTTTACTAAAATTGGGTTAACAGCACAGGAGCGAATATAACTAACCCGACACATTTTCACACGCAAAAATATTTTATAATCTATAGTAAACCCATGAGTGTTTTGTTATTTTAAATTTTTTATTGTTATTTTACAGGAAACACTATTAAACTCAAGTTATACCTATATATTTTTAACCAAAAGTTATTCAAAAAAACATCAGAATAACATGAGCCATGCCTTCGGCACGCCCTGGCAGTCTAAAAGATCCGGAAATAGCCGAGTTATTTAATAAACATGATCCTGAAAAGATATTTGAAGATTTACGCGAAATTGGCCATGGATCTTTTGGTGCAGTTTACTATGCACGATGTAATCTTACCAAAGAAATTGTGGCCATCAAAAAAATGTCCTATACAGGCAAACAAAGTCTGGAAAAGTGGCAAGATATTCTCAAAGAAATCAGGTAATAATTCATAATAAAGATTTATATTTGAGCGTGTACATGTGAATGTATTGGGTACAAGAATGCATTTTAACCAATTTTTAGATGATTTTATACCCTTAATTAATTGATAGGGTTATGTATTAGTGTGTCGCTCCGTTTGTAGTTTCTACAATAGCCAAATATATCTATGTAGGTATATACATATCTCGTTAAATTAGGCCAATATTACCAAAAAGATAAATTGGGTAAACTTTTTGCTTAGATAGGAGCAAGACAATCGATTGCCCCATATTTACATACATTTTATGAAATTATAATGCGCTACATCTGCAAAACTTACAGCTACCAAATTTAAACCTACTATGTAGTAGGTTTTAGTAAGAAGTGAAGTGCAAAGAAAGTAAAAAAATTAATGGTTTAATTCCCGATCCTCTGTCGGGAATAGACTTCGAACTTATTACGAATAATGGACCTGTTCGTAAATGAATGCATCACTACACTATTCACAATGGGCCTGAGGGCCTCCGAGTGGAGGTGGCGAGTTGGACTCGCCATTACCCTTCGTAACCTAACCCTAACCTAAATGCATCACTACACTGCATTACGACTTTTAGATTTACCTCAAAAACATCTTTTTAAAAATATATAACTGTTGCATTATTTCAAACTTTATTTCAGTTTACTTAAAAGTTTGCGCTCGTGATACCCTATTTAATAAAAAGCATTATTAGTATGTATTAGAGAACGGAAGGAATGATTTTGTTTTTATTGCCTATGCAAACCTTAATTGCTATTGCATTGCTTTTATTCAACAATAATTACTAGTGCTATTGCAGTGCAACCATTTCTATTTTTTGATGATTGGCTTTTATACACTCGCATTGAAAAAATGCCGTTACATGTTAAGCAATGAGTTTTAAAGATGAAGAACTAAATATATAAAAACTATTCACTGTCTTTGTAAAACATTCGTTGCCAGCGTTGAAAAAAAAATTTTAGAAAAATTATTAAAAAAATTGTTTTCTTTCAAAACACAAAACTTAAGCACCGAGTTTTATTTGACAAGAAATATTCATGACCTAAAGACAAAACAAAATAGTCTACAAAATAAAAAGAAACAACAGGTCAACGATAAAATATTTAACAAAATTTTTAAATTTTGTAAAAAATATTAACATTTGGCCTTACTTTCTCTTTATTAATTAAATACACAAAAAAAATAAGGTGATATGTTTTAAATGTTTAGCTTTACTTAATCAGCAACGAAAGGCGAATTTACGATAGGAAAAAGGTAAACAAATGTGATTAATAAAAGTGATAACTATTTTATATTTTGTTTAAGATTTATTGTGCAAAAGAATTTTACAATAAATAAAGAATAACCATTGCTTATCACTAAATGTATAAAAGAAAATCAAAATAGCTAATAGCAAAAAATTGTTTGTTGGGTTTTTGAAGGAACTCTTGAATGTTTTGTTTTGTTTATAGTAATTCTCAATAAGTTTATTAAAATTACTATATAAAGGCAAAAAATATTCATGAGGTTTTTAAGAATTTGGTTAAAGTCTACTGACGATTTGGTGCATATAGGCAAACTTGACTTACAACAAACCCTATAAATTGATTTTTTTTAAATAATAAGAAATTTTAAAGTGAGTGCTTTCTCACCCAAAATTTTTTTAATTTTTACCCTATTTATATGTGCTCACAGTGCTTTTGATAATTCAAGAGTTGGCGTCACTGAGTTATATTAATAAAAAAAAAATCAGAACACGGGTTTCTACAAAATTTTTTTAGATCTTTGTTAAGTCATTTACTTTTCAACGAAAAAAACAAAAGCAAATGCCAAAGGCCCCTATTTTTTTTACAACTTAACTCTATTTTGTGTCATGATTACAATTAAACCAAACAACTGCTATTGACGAATTGTAATTTCTTGATATTTTTGACAACTAAACTTACACAAAAATGTAAAAGATAATAATTTTTTCACAGGTTTGGTTGTAATCGTAATATCAAATTTCACAAATACAACTCAACTGAGTTGAGCGGTAAACCGTAATAGAGAAAACGATATTGGTCTTAAAACACCTCAAGCCCATTTTGAAAAATGTACCAGCAACAAGAACAAAAACATACGTTTTCTATATTTTTATTGGCACAAAAAAGAAAGTAATGACGTTTAGGTATTGGATTTTTTTAGCTTAGTTTTAGAAGTGGGATTTCAGTGAAACCCATGGTAAATTATGGATCGTTTTTCAAAAAAATTTTGTGTTTATCTATTTAAAATTTATTTAAGCCAAGGGATAACAACCTTTTTGGTTAAAGATCTTCCAGTCGGACCTTCTCGCAATTAAAAATTACAGGTTCTGTTTAAAAACGTATTTGGGCGTATTTTACATTCCAATACTCACTTTTTACAAATAATGTGATTTCATGATGATGTCATAAGACTTTAAATATACACATGCGAATTTTTGTTGATCTAGTAATACTTTTGTCAATTACAATCGATTAAACTAATTCTGGAAGAACTTTTGTTTAGGGGTTATGTAAAATTGGATTGATCAACATTATCTGTATTCGCGACTAGGGAATGTTAAGTAAGCAAAGCCGAAATTCGATTTTACGATCAACTATTTTAATCTCGATTTTCAAAGTCGATTAATCGAAGCTCATAATCGATTATAATTCATAGTCGATTTTTATTATGATGCTATAATAAAAAGAATATATGTATATCCTTAAACATGATTTTAAGTACGTTCATTAAACTCTCCCCAAGAAAGAAAGGTATTATTGGAAAAGGTGCACGTACCTATTTAACAAATTACAAAGAACGCAGGTCATAAATAAATAAATTCGGATAGTTTAACTTCCTTTATCTATTATAATATCAATGTATAAAATGAAAACAGTCTTTTCAATCGTTAAAAGAGAATGCATTTTTTTTTAATTTTTTCAGTGAAGTGTAACAAATTTAAAAATAATACACTAACGCTTCATATTGACACCAGTTTTAGTGCAGATAGTTTGAAATAATTTGTTTTAAAAAAATAATTCTCAACTTTCTAGTATTCTAACATTTTTAGGTCAAATCTATTTTTTGGGCTCAATAATCGATTTCAGTATAAAATGGTTATCAAAAAGTCGACTACAAGAAATCGATTTTTTTGGGGACAAAATCGATTTTCGACTAAAATTAAAGTCGATTTACCTTTCCCTACTCGCGACCTGTGCTTTGTTTACAAGAAATACGTTAACACCCAACCCGACAGGCGGGCATCCCTTTAGTTTTTTCTAAATGTGATACATCCAGGTATACACATATGTATATGGTAAGGGTAAAACCATACTATATATCAGAAATTTAAAAGAATATTTTTGTTTTTAAATATTTAAAAAAATTGGTCGGCTTCGTAGGATTTTTGGTAGGTTTTGTAAACAAACTTGCTCGGATAGAAAACTTTTCAGTGGGAAAGCTGGCCATAGGCAAGATATACTATAACATTTGTGTTGGATTTGTGTTCTTTAGGCTCTCCTAAGAAACTTACTCTTATTGTTCATTCCACATTTCTGTTAGTGTGGTTTGAACAACAATCGATAACACAATTAGCCTTTTTTTAAGTGTACGTAAATTAAGAGAAAACATTTAGGCGCGGCGAAATCTGAAAAAAAGGATATGGATTAAAAAATTTGCTATCCTATGTTCTTAAGAACTATTTATTTTTTATCTCGGTAAATAGTTCACATATTTGGAAGTGATGTGTTTTCTAGTTTCTAATAGCTTAACCTTTCTTATAGGCTTTAGTGTATTTCTAAAATATATGTATGTATATATACTTAATGTTTTTTAAAATAATTCCCTTTTAATTTTTAAAGATTTCTACGTCAATTGAATCATCCAAATACGATTGAGTATAAGGGATGCTATCTACGCGAATCCACAGCATGGCTGGTTATGGAATATTGTGTAGGTTCTGCTTCAGACATCATCGAAGTGCATAAAAAACCACTGCATGAGGATGAAATTGCTGCCATATGCGATGGTGTCTTAAATGGACTCAGTTATTTGCACAGTCTGGGTCGCATACACCGTGATATTAAGGCTGGCAACATTCTTTTGACTGATAATGGTGTGGTAAAATTAGCCGATTTTGGTAGTGCCGCCATCAAATGTCCAGCTAATAGTTTTGTGGGCACACCTTACTGGATGGCACCTGAAGTGATTTTAGCTATGGATGAAGGGCAATATGATGGAAAAGTTGATGTTTGGTCGTTGGGTATAACCTGCATTGAATTAGCCGAACGAAAGCCTCCATATTTTAATATGAATGCCATGTCAGCACTATATCACATAGCTCAAAATGAGTCACCAACATTGCCGGTAAGATGCTTTATAGTTTTCGCGTAATTTTATACTTTAATGAACTTAATTTTTATAACAGAAAAATGATTGGACAGATACATTTTGTGATTTTGTTGATTTGTGCCTCAGAAAGAATCCTGCTGAACGTCCTTCATCAACGAAACTATTAGCTGATCCCTATGTAACACGACTACGTTCGGATACTGTGCTACTGGAACTTATTGCACGAACGAAAGCAGCTGTTAGGGAATTGGATAATTTGAATTACCGAAAAATGAAAAAGATTCTTATGGTTGATACCTGCGAGACTGAAAGCACAGTTGGTGATACAGACGATACACAAGATGAGCATGCCGGAGGCGATAGTAGCAAGAGTAATAGTATAACGTCGGAACATTCTATACAATCCGTGGGTCTATCGGCTGGCAGTAGTCAAGTAGTACATAATATCCAATTTACTTATGGGTTCACTAAAATAATTTTGCTAATTAAACAATTAATTTTTTTCAGAGCTCTTCGTCAAATTCAATACCAGCTCATAATCATCATGGCGGTGGGGGTATGCATCCATATCAGCATCAACAGCCGCAACATTTAGGTGCCATGAACTATCACCATCCACACCATCAACAAATTCATCATCATCATCAGCAACAACACCAGCAGCAGCAACATGGGCAACACCAACAGGCTATTAGTGGCGCTGTTTCACGTAATTCTTCACGTCATCGCAACTTGCCTCCATTGCCTAGCATTATGCACAGCATGAATAATAATGTTACACCCACAAATTCTACAGCTGTGGTGCCAGCTCCAATGAATCATATGCAACATATGCAGAGTCACCATCAACAACAACATTCAATTTTACCCATGTCTATGGGTGGAGGAGTTGGTATACAACAACAGCAACAGTCATGTATGGCTGGAGATCGTATGTCACAACAACATCAACAACCACCTCCAATTCAGCCTCGCTACCTTTCCTCTCCGGCTGCTGCAGCTGCTGTTTATGCTGCGACGTCATCTAACAATGAGCATGGTCCTAATAATTTTGCCACAATACGCACCACAAGTATAGTCACTAAACAACAGAAGGAACACATGCAGGTTTGAAATCCCTTATTGTATAACGCCCAGTAACATACACTTTCTTAATTAGCACTTTTCATACTACCTGTATTAATGTACCCTGGCTGATACGTTTTATAATTTGATTTACAAAATTTAAGATACGAATGCTTGAAACTAATTTTTATTTTTTTATTGCAACGCAAACTTTCAAAGTGCCACTAAGTTTTTTTATATGTATTCACAATATCTTACAACTATTATTTTAGTAGTTTTTATGCATAATAGGATTTGTTAGCACATAGTTTTAAGTTTGTTAAAAACTTTGTTAATTTGTTGAACAACCATTACACATGCCAATATATGTATATGAATGTCTGTATTCCAGGAGGAGATGCATGAGCAAATGTCTGGATACAAGCGAATGCGTCGTGAACATCAAGCCGCTTTACTCAAACTCGAAGAGAAATGCAAAGTTGAAATGGAAGCTCATAAAAATGCCTTGGATAAGGAATATGATAATTTGTTGCATAATTTTACTAGAGAATTGGAAAGGCTAGAGGTAAGTGAAATATATAGGTTTTCAAAGTAGTGCAGTGATTACAATATGTATGTCTGTATAAATACAAGATCAAACATCAGCAAGACTTAGAGAAGCGTATGAAGCAAACAACAGCTGCAGAGAAAAAATTATACAAAGAAATTTCTCTTAAACAAGAATGTGATCGCAAAGCTTTCGACTTAAATCGTAAAAAAGAATATAAGGCCAATAAGGAAAGATGGAAACGTGAATTATCGATGGATGAGTCGACGCCAAAACGTCAAAGGGACTTAACATTGCAATCACAAAAGGACAACCTTAAACAAGCTGAGGCTCAAGAAGAACAACGTCTGTTGACATTACAAAAGAAATATATTGAATTGGAAATGCGTAAATTCAAACGGAGGCGTTTAATAATGTTGCATGAGTTAGAGGATCAATTGTTAAGAGATGTAAGTATTACAATATGAATAAAAAAAAAACTTTACAAGAAACTAATTATATTCATTAATTTTCCACTTTTAAATTTCTACATTTAGGAGCTTTCTAAAAAACAACAACAGCTTGAACAAGCACATGGCATTTTGTTAAAACATCACGAAAAAACACAGGAACTGGAATATAGACAGCAAAAAAGTGTACATCAATTAAGAGAAGAACAAGTAAATTTTAATTTTATATTTTTATGTCTGCAATTTATGATTGATATTAACCAAACATTTTCTTAGATTAATAAACAACATGATACTGAACTGCAAAATCAAAAGGATTACATGGAACGTGTTAAAAAAGATTTGCTACGCAAACATGCCTTGGAAATACGCCAACATCCAAAAAGCCTTAAGGTAAATAAATTTCTATATTTAAACTTTTATAAAATTTATTAACACATTTTAAATAACCAGCAAAAGGAGTTGCAAATTCGTAAACAATTTCGAGAGACCTGTAAAACTCAAACCAAACAGTATAAACGCTATAAGGCCCAGATATTGCAAACAACGCCAAAGGAGCAACAAAAAGAAGTCATCAAACAGTTGAAAGAGGAAAAACATCGTAAACTAACGCTGTTGGGTGAACAAGTAAATAATTTGAAAATTTATAAAATATTCTTAATTAATATGTAAAATATATTCTCTTAATAGTACGAACAAAGTATCGCTGATATGTTCCAAAGTCAAAGCTATAAGTTAGATGAAAGTCAAGTGATCGAGTGCCAACGGACCAACGAAATGTTGGAATATGAATTAGAAGTTCTTACTGTCTATCAAAATAAGAATAAAAAACAAGCTCAAGAGCAAAGAGATCGCGAGCGCAAAGAATTAGAGAATCGTGTGGCAGTACGCCGTAGTGTTTTAGAAAGTAAAGTAAGTTGTTAGCTTTTGCATTACATATTTAAACAAAAAAAAAATATTTTAAATGTTTGTGTATGTGTTTTAACCAATTTTGAATTTTTTTGTTAATTGTAGATGGATGCGGAACTACAACAGTTTAATCAAGAACGTGCCGAAAGGTTAAGATTGATGCATGAAAAACATGTTAAAGAACTTGAGGCGTTTGATGAAGAATCAGTTACTTTAGGTTTCAGGTAATTTGAATATTTTTATGGAAAGTAAGTTCTAGTATGCAGATCACCAATAATTTAAGTGAAAACAGATTAAAGAATTGCCACAACATGCTGAAAAAAATGTTTAATATTTGCCGCAATCTTTCATAACTTGATTATATTCAATATAAACTGGTTCGTAGGTTAGTGAAAGGTTATGAAAGGAGAGAGAAACCCTGTGGCCAATATGCACATTGTGACTTTCTACAGATTAATATTATTTTATATTTAAAAATATAATAAGCAGGGGATATAAAGAGGAGAAATAAAAAAGAGAAAAAACCCTGTCCCCATTCAAAATTTTATTTTGACATAAAGTAGAAAGCAAAATCTCCATACTGTCAAATAAAGAAGAAAATTGTGTGCTTTGATAGCAAAATTAAGAATAAAATACTTTTTCTTTCCGAAAAACATAATAGATAAAGAATAATTATTTTAGATTTGGGGAAAAAAGAGTAAATGTGGGTGGTTTAGTCTCATTTGAAGGTGGTTCTTAGGCTATAAAAACCAAAAAGCGTTATAGGTAGGTAAAAAAAAAACAAAAAAGTGTGTGTACTTTATTTCAAACTAGAAAAAAATGGTTACTCTAATTAAGTGCCAACATATGGGTATTCCCATATTATCGTACGTGGCATTCGTTCGCCTACTGAATGTTGCAGATTTTGCAAAAATAGTGGTAACTGAAAAATAATTTTGTCAATATGTTACATTCGGAAGGTAATGTAATTTCAAAAAAATATCAAGGTTCCCATGTCCGCCATAATATCGGGCGAAATAAGTTCATATCGTACGTGACATGAAGCGGAAATGATTTTGGGGTGCATGTACAAATATGCGAGAATCTGCGAATTGTGAAAGTTTTTTTCTTTTATTTAAATTCTTACACTAAGCCAAACATTGTTCCTTTTCAATCCGCAATTTTTTCATAAAAAAAGGTTTTGGATGATTTTGAAATTAAAAAATTTTTTATATTGTTTGTGACATACTGTACGTGACAAATTTTTCTTCAGGTGATAAAATATATGTTTTGAAAATATATCCATAAATTAAAATTAAAAACAAATATTTTTTTCAATGGTAAAAGCAATATTAAGTTAAATTCTTTATGTTTTATTTCTCCTAACGGATACTGTTCACTGCTGTTGTAACATTCATTTTTAAGTATAATTGCAATGATACAAATACCTGGGTTTAGTTCTCTAGTTAATAGAAAATAGTTATTTGCAATTTCTCATTAATAATCAAAGAGATTTATCAGTTTAAATTATTATATTTGCCCTTTTAAATTTTCAAAAACCTATAAATACATTTACATATTGAAATTGAAATGTTATTTTCCTCTTTGGCATATTAAAGAAAATTCGGGGTTGTTTTTATTTTCAGTCTTGGTTGACATGTTTATGGAAATGCCCATATAAAATGAAATATGCAGGTTAAGATAACTTTCGTTTATTGGAATTATTTGCCCTAATTAAGCATACAACGATTATTATATCGGGTGGTTAAATTTTAAGGGCCGATGTTAATTTTGAATAAAACATAAATTACTTAGGAAATTATTGATTTCTTTTTATTGTGATAATATTGATATGGTATGGCCGCGACCTCGTTAAGGCATAATTAAGGTTCTATGCCGTTAATGTGCCGAATTATCTCATCCATTAGGTCTTGAATTGCTGATGGCTTATCGACGTACACCTTTTCTTTCGTATAACCTCAAAGAAAGAAGTCCAAAAGTGTCAAATACATGATAATGGCGGCCAATTGTCGCGCATAATAGCCATTGTTTCGTTAGCTGTGTAGCAAGTGGCACCGTCTATTAAAATCACATATCGTCAACATCCATATCTTCCAATTCGGACCATAAAATGTTCGTTATCATCCCACCATTAACAGTAACTGCCTGATCGGCCTCATTTTGGAAAAAATACGCCCCGATAATACTGCCAGCCCATAGACCGCACCAAACAGCCACTTTTTGTGAGTGCATTGGGTTTTCGGCAATCACTCTTTGATTATTATTCGCCCAAATGCTGCACTCCTGCTTATTGACGAATCCACTGCGGTAAAAATGTGCCTCATCACTGAAAATGATTTTTTTCGAAAATTGGTCATCCACGGTTGCCATTTCTTGCCACTATTCCGACTATTGACGACGTTTGAAATGCGCAAGAGGCTTTAGTTCTTGAGTCAGTTGCACCTTGTAAGTGTGTTAAAACAAATCTTTTAGCATAATGTTCATCAACGACGAGCGTGAGAGGTGCAAATTTTGGGCACGACGACGAGTTGAGGTGGACGGCTCTTCAGCCTCACTATCGCGAACAGCAGCAATATTTTCTGCATTACGAGCTTTACAAGCATCCACTAGTGTTTTCAAATCTCCCACAGACCCGGTTTGCTCAAATTTCTGCACGATTTTCCGATTGTACGCACATTTGGACGATTAAATCACGAAGTTTACGATATGCATTTTGATTTGAACGCCCATTTTCATAATAAGCCTGTATAACTTAAACGTGTTGCTCAATTGTGTATCTTTTCATGGTTCAAATTGAGTTAGTCTGAAATTGAGAAATTTCAAATGAAATGCAGAAAAAAAACTTGACGTTTAGGTGTGGTTCACATTCAACATCGGCCCTTAAAATGTAACCACTTTTATATAAGTATATATTTATAGGGGATAGTATACTTCTTAAAATACATAAAAATGTAAATCTTTCTGCAAGCTTAAAAACGTAAATTTTTTTTAATAAATTTATTATTTCTATTTTAAAAACATTTTTACAGCGCCTTAGCTATTGCGGAAGGATCACGCGAAACCTACCCTGACGAAGAGGGTAGTTTATCGGGTTCAATGATAAGTTTAGCGCATAGTAATAGTTCAATAAGTTTTCCGGCTGGCTCCCTATAGCATAGAAAAGTTAACAATATTTTTATAACAAATGGATTTAATGATAGTATAATTAATACGATGACTAATAATAATAAAAACAAAAATAATATAATAACACCACCAATACAGTAGTATCTGCATAAAGTAGTATTGCAAAGGCAAGACAATTTTTGGGAAATATGTAACATTAAATAGGCGTTATTATCAACAGCGTTAAAAATTGCAGCACCAAAATAAAGAGTTTGTTTACATATTGTATGTATGTATATGAATATTGGTGTAATCTAAACGACAACAGAAGCAATAACAACAGCAATAAAATCAAAAAAGGCCAAAACATTAAAAGAATGTAAATTCCAAAATGTCACTTGTTATATTAATGGAAAAATTTTTACAGTAATAATAAAACGAGACATCTCGTTCGATGGATGACGATTCTGATAAAAAAAAAAGTGCTAACAAGTGGGGAAAAAAATACAAACAAACTGTCGTTAATATTCGTTTGTCTATACGCAATAATCTGTATTTAAGTATGTGCATATACTGGATCATATACACATAAAAAGTTCATTCGTTTACTCAAAGTTTTTAAAAATTTTTGTATATTTTTACTGGATTGCGTTCGTTTACACAAAATCCAGTAAATGAGAACACAAATTGAGAGCGCAAAGTGACAGTTGTCTTACTGAGTATTTAAACATTTTTACTGGACAAAATTTTACTAGTAAAAATTACTAGTAAAATAAAACATATGTTTTCTGATGTAAACAAAAAAATGAAATAACAAACAGCTAACAAATTGAATAACGAAAAAAATTAAATGGTATAAAAAGTAATTTAATGTTCACAGGCGAAACAATGGAACAGCTTAGAAATATAGCTAGTACTTTAAGTTTAGGGGAAAGAGTAAATGTAACCAAGCATGGCTATGTTTTGCAAAATGCAGTATTGTATCTAATAGAATCGTCATCTGAAAGCAAAGATGAAGAAGATATCAGTTTGTTTAAAATGTTAAAAAAAAAGACAGGATTTTTTCACCCCAACTTGTGTTTGAGAAAGGAAAGAGTATTACGCAATCCTGTTAAAAGCTACTTCCATGACACGGTCCCGACCTATACGGATGTTTAGTTTCGAACACATTTTAGAATATCCAAATCAATTTTGTTGCGGCTTTTTCTTCTTAAGATTTACTTTTTACTTGGGTACTCGGTGCAGTCACTTATTACCAAAAATTTAATATTCGTGTTTTTTTTACTAACGCTAAGTCTTTCCCTAGCAGTATGTATTGCTCCAGGTAACGTACAAAGGAATAGTCTGAGACTCAACTTAAATTATACCGACAGACTCAGAATCACTTCCTTAGCCAATTTAAGCATATCTGTCTGACTGGGTGTCCATATATTCGTGTGCTCAAAATAAAGGTAGCATTTCTGAAAAAAAAAAATTTGCCAAAGGGAGCAAGCCCATTGTTTGTGGTGGTGATCGTAATAGACTTTAACCCCAAAACCATGTTAACCCCACTCACAGAAGTCAGCTTGTTTTTGCCTAAAAAAATTTAATGCATTTTTTGAGTATTCAAATAATTGCAATATATTTTAACCTATCAGCTGTTTTGAGTAGGTAAACTTTTGTTAAAATTTTCCGTTCGCGTACTTTTTACTTAAAAAATTTTAAGTGAGAGAAATTTGGTAAAATTACTCAGTATTTGCTAAGTTACTGGACTTTACTGGGAAAGTAAACGAATGAACTTAAAAATTTCCATAAAAATATTTGATGAAAAAATCCAACCTTTCACATTTACATATACATAAACAATAATAAAATACAATCACATCAAATAAAAGAGAATAACTAAGTAATAACCTATAAATTATAAAAAATGTATGTAAGTCTTTTAGATTTTGTGAAACCAGAAATTAAGAAAAAGGAGCAAAACTAAAAAGGTTGGAAAATAAAATCATGCCTACATAATAATTAAATTTTTAATTAATAAATATAAATAAAATGTTTACCGAAAACTAATATGTTATGTATATTTTATGTTTAAGTTAAAAAAAAACTAAATTTTAATTAAAATTTTTAATTTTTCCTTTTATTTGTTCTTTGTTTTATTAATTTAAAACAGAAATTAGGCAATCAAATCAAATATTCTTAACTTAATTATTCAGAATAAAAATATAAAATAAAAAATACACTTGCAACACGTAGACCTACGTACATACATATTATCGATTATCTACATCAGGGGTTGTCAAAATTCTCATTTAATGAAATGCGTCTGTATTGGATAAGAGAAAATTGCCCAGCAAACAAAAAACTAAGCATTGCAAATGTGATGAATTTTCCTTTTTAAAGCAAAATGGAAATGAACTTAAAAAAAGTTATTAAAATTAAATAAAAAATATGCCTCAGTTATTACAGAATTAGACAATTTTTTTTCACACATATTCCATTGGGCGAGTTCAATTTACAGTTAAAACTTAAAAAATTAAGTGTATTTAGGTATTATAAATTAAGTTTTCCAAATTCAAGATTTTGTAACAATTTCTTATTAACATTCTTTAATTTTTTTAATATAAAGGTTTTTTTGCTTAATATAAAACATTTTCCTCTTTTCCTCCTTTAATTTATTTATTTCTTTGTGAAAAAGGTCATAATGCCTTTTAATTGAAAATGTTTTCTTTGTTTTAAATGTTTGGTAACATAAAATGCATTGCATGTTACCAAAAGCATTTTTAATGACAAAACAAAAATTTTTGTCTTCCATTATACTATTTTGTTTGCTGGTTTATTTTGAAATTAAATCAAAGCTGAAAAAACAACAAAGCTGAAAAAAAAACAGTAAGCATCCGCCCATGTGCACTCGTTAACACTCAATTAACGACTGAAATCAAACTGAAATAAAAGAGAACAAGCGTCGGTGTGAGTTTGTTTTTATTGTTTTTGTAGCACAATTGTGCACTAAAAATGAATTTTTGACAACCCATGATCTACATATATATATATATATAATTATACAAGTATAATAAAAAAAACCTTTGTATGTAATTTCTTTTATAGGAATTCTCTAATATAACTTTTATTATTTTACAGGTAGGAAAAAATAAAATAACAGTAAATCGAAATAGAACATAAAAAAAAAAACAAAACCAAATCAATGTATCGTATCAATTATTAGACAACAAGAATAAAACCTACAAATAATAATAATAAAAATAAAATATTAATATATTTGCTACAAGTAAACAAAATACGCATATGTATTTGTTTATACATATATGTATACATACATAATATACTCCCCTCTCACATGAATAGGCGCAGTGTTTCATCAATCAATTTTAGCTTGCTGCTGTTAAGATAATTCATGGAAAGGATTATGCATATTGTGCCTTAAATAATTGCTCAGCCCTGTGTTAAACTTATTTCCAAACTTATATTTTAAAAACTAAAATTTACGGTCAACACTTTCATTTTTGTGTTAGTAGACATTTGCAAACATAAAAATTTCCAAGTTTCCGTCTCGTGTAGACTATTAAGTAACGTAAAATGTAAAGTATATGACATGTTTTGAAAATCACGTGATTTCAAACCACTTGCTATTTTAAAATTACAATTCTGATTTTAAGTTACTTATTCAATAAGTTTATTGTAAAACTCAAAATTAGGTTATTGAAAATATAAGCAAGCAATTCTTAACTTAGCCTAACTGCTTTAAAATTCCAAAATTTTAAAAATTTTCTTGTGATTTCAAATCACTTTTGCAAAAAGTGATTTTTAAAACATGCCTGTATCTTTGCATTACTTGAATTGGTGCAATAGTAATTTATGGTAATTTTAACTAGATTTAACTACAAAAATATTTTAAAAATTCTAAAAACAAGAAAAAAAATATTTTTCTAGCAGTTGTAGTGGAAGTAAGGGCGGTAAAAATCATTAACGTTAGAGATAAATGTGATGATGATTGGGATCGTCCGATCGGGAAATTTCTATCAAAACTTAAAAAAAAATGCCAAGGTTGTTAGGAATAACTTAAGAAATTAAGGAAAATATGGAAAAGCCGTAAAAGGTATGCAAGCAATCGCTACAATTGCTTCAGAGAGTCGAAAGTTTTTTAGAATAGCCTTCAAGTGCTAGTGTTTAACCGTTGAATGGATAAAAAACAGCAGAATAAAAGTGAATTATATTGCAGTAAAGAAATATCATAAAACCAGCAACTTTTTTTAAATTTTCTTTGTTAATATTACCTTTCTCAAATGTTTAACCTTTAATTTAAAGTACACCATAATTCTACCCATGAGTTATCTTAGAGGAGCAATCTAAAATTGCAACTATTCTTGTGAAGAGAAGTATATAACTTAAACGAATATTATCAATTAATTTAATTGAATAAAAAACCAACAAACAAAAAGAAAATAAAAATAATCACTATCAAAATTGTTTAATTAATAACTTTTTTAATTATTTACCTATAGGATAGGTTAGAGAGAACAGGAAAATATAAAGCGCACTTGGGTCCGTTTATTCAGCAGAATCGTGAAAAAAATATGCAATATCACATTTTTTTTGTGCATCGTATTTGCTTATAATGTTGTTATTCGTCCGTTTCAGAGCTTCTGCGAGATTTCGGCTTGGATTTGTTCGGGCATATTTTTGCATATTTTACATAAAATTTACAAAAATGGATTTTTTACTTTTATTTCCATGCGGAATCGCAATCGAAATGCAGAATAATCCCCTATATTTTAGTCCATTAGCCTCTTTTTTATCTCTTTCGCTTTGACTTTGAAGTTTTGCATTTAAAATTTGAAATTATTTTCGAAATTTACCATAACGCGTACTTTTCAAAACACCAAACAAAAATTTTTTTGGCTTTAAAAATGTGTTGGTATTCAAACCGACTTGCTTCTAGTTAAGCCCAAAATATTTAGAAATAAAGTTGATTATAAAACAAAAATCAATTAAATAATTTCTTATATTAAATTAAATAAAAAATATGTATGTATGTATATGCAAACATTTTATAATAGTTTTGTTTATTAAATTAAACTGTCCAAGAAAGTGTGTTTATTGATGATTTTAGTAGTGGCTATAAGAATTTCAACATTATTGTCCTCTTGCTGCGCTAGAAAACGTAACGCAGCGATTTCAGCAAATGTACAACCACCAACTATAAATACTAATACAACACGTGGAATGTTTAGCATTGATCCTTCACTAGGCGTTGACGAATGACGCCCGCCAATGCCAACTAGTGGAGCTTGGAAATCTTCAAAAGTTGGACCAGGCAAATTGTTAATTTGGCTTTTAAGTGATTGCCACCCTAAAGGTTTAAGAGATTGTTCTACAATACGTGCAGTAAGAGGAGCATAAAAGCTATGAACATAACTTATGTCTTTGGGATTCACTTCAACAGCATCATCCACGGTTAAATTTAATGTCTGCAAAAAATTTAAAATTATTCTTTATTTTAAATGTTTCGCCTTTTTTACCTTTCTTAATACTGCATATGTCCTTGACTCGGATTGTGTGTATAAAACTCGAGCTTTTTCCAAGTTACTTATTTTTAAAAGAACATCAACACCATAGACGTGTGCTAGTTCACGTTTATAATAATTTAAAACCTGACAAGTAAACAGAACAAGTTTATTTACAGTTCTAAATAAAAAGTACTCTTCTTTGAGAACAGGGGTGATAATTACATACAAGGTGGGCCAACAAAAGATATCACCCTATTAGAAGATGCTCTTATTTTTGCAAATGGCGGCCAGTTTTGAATCTGGGGGCAAATTACGACATTCGTTCTAAGAGTGGCCGGCCCTGAAGTACTTGCTTTTTCAAATAAAGTTTCCTTTAACATTAATGAAATATTAATTTCATTTAAGTAAAAAGAGTTTAAAGCTAAAAACTTGTCTTAAAAATAATTTTTAAAAATTTTTCAATAATCGATTTTAGTTTAAGGCCGTTGGCAAAAGGTATATTTCAAAAAATCGATTTTAAGGGGTTCAAAATCGATATTCGACTATAGTCGAAGACGATTTATATTTAAAGCAAGTATTGACAAAAGGGTCTGCGCAGTTGACTTTAGTCGCTCAATTTTCCAAGCATAGTTTTTTTTTAAATCAGCACTGTACTAATTTTAAATAATGTGTTATTAAATTATGCTGCGAAAATACTTGTATAGTGGAATCAATAGGTACGTGAAATTTTTTTAAATATTCGCCATTCGCCGATGGAAAATTTAAAACAATAACAAATAATCGCACCATTATGCTAAATGCTCTCATAAATTATAACCTACCTTTTCCTTAAATCCAGATGCCGCAGCACATTGAACTGCCATTAACCGAAAAACATTACTTAAGTCTAACTTCTTTGCGATCAAATCCTCTATGTAAGGGCTTGGTTTATCGATATCTTCACACATCATAAATTCTTGTTCGGCAGCCAAATCATCTGTAAATTTATATGCGTCCAACTGTGTGCGTATTAATTCTCCAATCGTAGTATGATTTGACACAGATTGCTTTTGGGCCAATAGAGCCGGTAGTTTATCTACCAAACGTTTCATATCTTGAACAGATTTTTCCTGGGAGCTGGCATCAGTCTGAGCACTAATTTCTTTAGCATTGCGTGCTAAAACTTTTCCTACTTCATTAAAGTTTTTGTTACGTAACTCAGCATAAAGTTTATCACTAGAATTAAGCACGAAAGTTTTCTTTTCCGCTGTCAAATGAGCCGGCGATGAATCATTCTCCAAGCGGGTTGCAAAAAGCTCTGCAGGCATTGTCAGCTGATTTTGTTTTATTCCAAAGAATTCATCCAATAAGCCTTCGTAAGTCAATTGGGTAGCAAATGCACTTAAAATATCAATTGTACGATCTAATATTATTATTTGATCTATCGTGCCCTTCTCACCATTTGATAACATTTTTTCCTCTGCTCCCAGCTGTTTAGCTCTTTCCCATATACCTTGAGCCATAAATCCCTTACCGTAGATTTTTGGTATTCTTCCATAGATACGCTGCAACTGCACTAAGCCTACAGCTGCTTGATACAAAGCTGTGGGATCGCCGTCAATAGTCACATCTCTAAATGCATTGGCACACTCCATCGACACTACATCCTTATCAACTGGATAAAAATTCCATGTTAATTCCTCTAATAAACCAAAATATTCATAAACTCCTTTTTGCTCTAATTGTTTTAAGCACAGACAAGAACGTCTGGGTACAAACAATATGTGAAACGCACGGGTCTTTTCTGTATTTTTTATCACTTGTGCTGCTACCTCGTCAACAACGGCTACCAAAGGTCGAAGTATATAAATAATATTGCTAGCATCCTTGGGAAATCTGGTGTCATTTCCTAACTTAAGCAATTTAATACCCCTGTCAGAGAAAAGGCTCGGAGCGGCTATGAGACCAATGACGCCTAATAATGCATCATCAAGTACGATAACTTTGCTGCCTTCAACTTTTTCGAGAAAGTCAACTAATTCACGGCAAGCGGATTCCTGCAATAACTGCAAGTTGACGCGTTGCCCTTGAAGATATGAAAACATTAACAAGATTAAAAATTTTCACAGTAGAAACACACAATAAAAATATTTCCCCAAAAAAAAACAAACGTCAATTTCATGGTACAATTACCATAAGGTAAAGTAAGGTAATTGTACCATGGTCAATTTTTAATAACAATTATAACGGTGGTGTAATTACATTTAGTTAAGATGCAGTATTATGCATTAAACACATTCAAGCTACAAGAACACAGGAACACACGAACAGAAAAGTTCCTTGCTAAATTTGTGTCGGACTGGCTGCTACTGAAATATTTACTAGACTACCACTACAAAATAAATATATGAGCAATATGACTTTCTGTGGTGCCACCTAAAGTCTTTTTGTACTGTTTAAGCTATATTTTTTGCATCTTACCGTATTGGCAGCACTAATCTGTTATCTGTCGCGAATAAAAATAGAAATTAGTTTAATTTCGACCACGCCACAAAATTAGCATTGACAGCAACCCGTAGTTGTGTTGCATTGTAGCAATTAAAAAATTATTCTCATAAGCACACGTGTATTCTATTTTTGGCTGGTTGTGTTCGGTAGCCTGTAGCGAGGAATGTATTTAATGCTTTATTCTGGGTAAGAACTTTGCAACATGTTTTTGCAACCAGGCATATGTCATTGTTGGTTGCATAGTTTGTAGTATTGTTTATATGTTAAAGTTTCATGCAAGGCGAATTCATACAAGGTGAACGCAGGGCGAAAATTTCGTACCTATAATGTCAAACATGGCATCATTAAAAAAACACAAATTATTTGTATATGGCATCATTAAAAAAAATAACATAAATTATTTGCAAAAGAAAAACGTGAAAAAAACTAATTTTACACTGTTTTTTTTCGCACAAAGCACAAGAACGCGTTATTTGGTTTTGCTGTTTGTTAATTAAAAACACTTTTTTAAATTTGTAGTTTAAAAATCTAACCGACGCGTAATTTTTTTTATATCAAGAAGAAGCACATAGACAAACTTTTGACATATGAAGAAATTGCACGAGCAAAAAATAGTTAGCTGATCTGTCGAGACTACCTTCTCTTTGAATTAGCCTTAAGTTTCATGTAGCATAAAAGGTCGCAAATGGGTATTAAAAAAATATACAAACGAAATGAAAACTTATATACTATATATAAAGATCGGCGGCTTGGGATAAGCCGATTTCTAGCTTAAAAATTGTCAGTGGCGGCGTCTATCAAAATTCGTCGGCAACTTGGCTTAGTTCGGCGCAGGTCTCTAGCGAACACCTTGTTAAATTCAGTAAAAGAAATAAATGTCAATATTTTTACCACAAATAACAAACTGTTTGTTGTTTAATAATTGTTTATAAAAATATGAATCCTCAGAAATTTGAAAGAGATTTATGTCGTATCTGTTTAGATGTGAACGTAGTTTTAAACTGGAACGAATTATTTAACGATGATACAACATACAAAGATTGCTACTACAAAATTACCCAATTGCAAATTTCTGGTTAGTATTCACTTCTAAAATACATATGTATGTATAAATTATGATTATGAAATTCTATTACATCGATTAACCAATCCTCACGAAGATGTTGATACATTTTCTTCAATGTTATGCCAAGTTTGTGTAAGTGGCTTGCAGAGTGCTCATGCCTTGGTTTTAAAAGCAAAAGAATCGCATAGATATTTTTTACAAGAAATCAATCTTAGCTTACCAATTGAAGGTTCTACCAACATTAAAGACGATATCAAATATACACCAACCGAATTTGAAACAGTTTTAATGGAAAAATTGGAAGTGAAACCTTTAATACCAGGTCACTTTAAAAGTAAAAATTCCATTGCAGAGTTGAAATCTCAACTAAGGAAAGATAAATGTGGTAAATTAGAAGCATATAAAAAAAGATTTGACAAAAATAAATTTAAGAAACTTTTGGCAAAAATATCTAAAGCTGGTAAAAACATCGACAAAAAGCTCCTGAAACTTAAATATTTAAAATACAATTTGAGTGCACCACCTAAACAATCTCAAAAAAAATCCACAAGAAAAATTATATCCACTAAACAAATTGAAGACGAACACCTTATTGAAATACCGATAATGTATGACAAAGTTATTGAGCAGAAAAATAAAAGTACAAATTCTTTAAAAGATTGCCCCTCTGGTAAAGCGGAGAATTTTCGGGGAAATCATGAGACGGAAGTTAAGAAAAAATATCAGAATATAAAAAAACCAAAAATGTGTTCCATATGCTGTAAGTAAATCAAAAATTATAAACAAAATATAAGAGCTCGACCTAATAATTTTCTGTTTTTGTTTCAAATATAAACACTTAAGGCCTTATTCATAAAAAAATGTATGCTAACTAACGAGCTGCTATATTTTACCTTGCTAAAATTTACACACAAAATTGTTAGCAGCTAATAAGTTAACACAAGGTTGCTATGAATAAAGCTGTTAACGTTTTTTAAGAATCCTCTTTTAATATCATATGTAAACCATATAAGTTTTGAGCCACTGCGCAACCCAAACTCCATACAAAAGTTGAATGATTCATAACTGAAAAATATTCTTCCCTACACTAGCCAAATTGAATGGGTTTTTAATATTCGCTTTAACTTTTCATCTGCACTCTTTGATTGATTCTTAAGTTGTATGTTTAAATATCGTCTATTAAACTTAAAATATTTATAAATTTTTTTAACCGTTGGTTTTAATACTTTAATTATTTTATCGAGCTTAAGTTTAATCGTTTATTTGTATTATTTTTATGTTTTTTTTATTATTATCTAAAAAATATCGTAAATAAAATACTCAAGCTCAAAGTCCAGTTCTTATTATAAAAAAATCAATTTATTTTTCCAATATTTCGACTTTCTTCGAAAGTCATTTGTTTTTTGTGTTGTCTATTTTGCTATTGATTTGTATACTGTTGTTATTTATTGATATACTTGCTATGTTTAATTATAATGTTAAATATGTTTTTATAAAATGTTGTAGATATTACCGGATGATGACTTTCGAAGAAAGTCGAAATATTGGAAAAATAAATTGATTTTTTATAATAAGAACTGGACCTCGAGCTTGAGTATTTTATTTACAACAATTGAAAGGTCGAAAAAACACATCATTAAAAATCTAAAAAATATCTTTCAAAAACCATGGCCAATAAAGTACAAAAATAAAGAATATTCATTTACCATTTAAAAATCCTATTATTAAAATTGATAATTTTGAGTTGTGACTGTTTATGTTTTAGTTAAAGCTATAAAAATATTTAACAAAATATATTTTTAATACTTTTTTAAAATTTACGTTGCTGAAGCCAAAATATTGCACGGCGAATCTGCTTTACAACTGCACGAGAAAACACATATGGAAAAAAGAGAACGTAAAGAAACTTGCAAAGAGTGTGGTCTTAAATTTTACGATAAAAGAACTCTTTATTCTCACAGAAGCATTCACAAAGAAAATCGAGAAAAAAGTCATAAGTGTGAGTTTTGTAAGAAAGCTTTTTACAGTAAAGGATGTCTTAATATACATCGAAGAATTCATTTGGGCCAAATGATACCATGCACCTTATGTTCAAAGCAATATTATCGACAAATAGATTTAGACAGACATATGGGCTCACATTCTGCAACAGCAATAAATTCGGAAACGAAAAAAAGAGTAAGTAGATAATGTAAAACCATTATATTTTAAAAAAAGATACACCTTTACATATGTACATAGTCAATAAGTATGCATTTGCTAATAAAAAACAAGTAAGAGCGCTATATTCGGCTGTGCCGAATCTTATATACCCTTCACATTAGCCTTTCGAAATCCCAAAATTTTTTTTATTTTTAAATAGGGGTTGGTGTCATTTTCTAACGCTCAACGGGTGTTTACGGGGAAGTTGTAGGGGTTTTTATCCTAATTTTTTTTAAATTGTGTATGGCATCCCCCTTAGGGCGCGGAGATAAGGGGTAAGTATGTTCTAGGAACAAGTTTGGAAGAAGAAACTAATGGGGGTCGGTCGTACACTTTACTGCTTTAAGACCAACGCTGAGAATAGTTGTGGGCGTTTTCATATCATTTTTGTAAATTTTGTATGGCAACCCTCTTTGGCGTGGAGATAAGGGGTAAGTATGTTCTAGGAGTATGTTTGGGAGGGGAAACTAATAGAGGTCGGTCGTACACTTAATTGCTCTAAGGCCGACCTGAAGAAGTTGTGGGCATTTGCATATCATTTTTGTAAATTTTGTATGGCAACCCCATTAAGGCGTGAAGATAGGGGGTTGGTATGTTTTAGGTAAATGTTTGGGTGAAGAAACTAATGGGGATCGGTCGTACACTTTATTGCTCTAAGGCCGACTCTGAAGAAGTTGTGGGCATTTTCATATCATTTTTGTAAATTTTGTATGGCAACCCCCTTTGGGCGTGGCGTTATTGCTTATGTTCAGAAATAAAAAATGCACGTCTAGCCCCAGCGTATTTTTAAAAGGTAACGTGATAGAAAAATTATAATTTGTTGGACTGAGGACACTTCTTATAAACGAAAACGCCATTACTTTAGAAATAACATTAATATTTTAAGTATTTCAGACCTGATTGATTATTTTATGTTTAGAAATAAGTCAGATAACCGGCTCCTTGAAAAATGGCCCCAAAGTAAAAATTAAAATTGGCCCCAGTTCAACTACAGCTCTTATAGTGTAAAGACCTCTCAAGCTAGCAAGCGCTTATCAAAGTTTATCTCTTTTTTTTTAAGTTCTCTTAAAAAAAAAATTATAATAAAACTTATCCAAAATGGACAAACCCCCAGATGGTGGTGGGTTATTCCACCCACCTGTTGCAATTGACAAAGATAAATCTTTGAAACTAACAACTCCGGGCCCTAAATATCTAGTGATGTTGCGAAAAAATAGTACGGAATCTCTTGCAAAGGTATCCCCTTTTTTAATCAAGAAGGTTATCGATACCATCTGCGGAGGTGAAGTTACATCTTGTAATAAACTGCGGAATGGATCCATCATAATTAAAACAAAAAATCTTGCCCAAGCAAGTAAGTTAATACAATTAACATCGCTTTCGGCTGGAATTGAAGTAGAAATCACCGAGCACAATTCCCTCAATTATTCGAAGGGAGTAATCTACTCAAACGACCTACGTGGTATTCCCGAAAGTGAAATCCTCGAAGAGTTGAAACCTCAAAATATTGGTAAAGTAGAAAAGATAATGAAGAAAAATACAGAGGGAAACCTAGAAGAAACCGGTCTCGTCATCCTCACCTTCAACTCTACCTCGCTCCCCTCAGAGATCGCAATTGGTTATGAGAGAGTAAGAATTCGTACTTACATTCCTTTACCCCTTCGTTGTAAAACATGCTTTCGTTACGGACACATAGCCAAAGCATGCAAAAATATAAAACTTTGTGCCAACTGCTCTGAGCAGTTCCATTTAGGTGAAAACGAAGAAATGTGTACACTAACAAAATCATGCATTAACTGCAAAGAATTAAACCTCGACTTTAATCACTCCACCCTAGATAAAAAATGCCCAATTTTTTTGAAGGAAAAAGAGATTCAGACAATAGTTACCCAAGAAAAAGTAAGTAAAAAGAAAGCAACAAGCATCTATAAAGAACGTCATCCCAGTTCAAATGTTACCTACTCATCAGTAATAAAGAGCCAACCGATCTCCCAAAGCACAACTTTCCAGGCCAAACTGGAACCAGCTAAAGTTACAAATACCATCACTTCGCAACGAAGTTTGCAAGATTATTCCAATATTATATCAGATGTGGACTTTTCAGAAAACGAAATAAATAATATGGAAACACAAAGCGTATCGTCTCTTTCTGGATCAGATAATAAGCAAACAACATCAGACACACAACAAACATTCCTTCTTCCAAAAAATATATCAAAACATACTAAAAACAAAATTAAAAAGAAATTAATAACTGGCAACAAGAAGAAATAAACTTACAATGGCATTTAAAAATCTTATTCTCTACGACCCGTTATTCTATACTCTCAATTTTATAATCTCTTATATACATATTTGTAAAATTATACCTTTTACTAAATACTATTTACAACTAACCCTGAAATCTTTAAAAATTACTAAAACGGTAAAACAAAAAAAGTATATACTCATCATAGGAACACATCATATTCTCTTATACTAACCTCAGATTTCTCTATGTCACCCTACCTACAACCAATCCTAAATCTCAATTTCAGTTACGTGTGGCATTTGACTGTTAAACTGAGTATTTTGTACACACTCTGCAGGCACATTAACATTTCCGTAGTTCTCTTAAAATACGACCGCATTAACCCATTTAGACACAGAACCCTCCCTAGTAGTAAAGTAAAGACGACATGATTTTTACAATTATTCAATGGAACATGAATGGTTATATTAACAACTATAACGAACTACTAATAGTTATAAAGAAATATCATCCAAATATAGTTACAATTCAGGAATCCCACGTTCACTCTTTGGCAAATATACCAATCCCTATAAACTACAAATTATATTCAACCAACACTTCAACCACAAGATACGGTGGTGTCGCCATACTAATCCACAACTCAGTGGAACATAGAATCGTTAGTTTATAGAACGACTTCGATACAGTTTGCTTAGAGGTTAAATCTGGGCTAAAATTCAATATCGTCAGTGCATACATTCCCCCTCAACTAAAAATACAGACCCAAAACCTTGAAAATGTTTTTGGAAACTTAACCTCCCATACTATAATAACTGGAGACTTTAACGCCTGGCATACACATTGGGGATCAAGCGTAAACAACCAAAGAGGCAAAATAATAGAAAACTTTCTAAACCGATCTGAGTTCATTGTTTTAAACAATGGGTCCCCAACGCACTTAAACACACACGGCTCTTTAACACATGTTGACCTTACCTTTTGTACTCCCTCCCTAGCATTGCTAGCCGATTGGAAAACTGATGAAAGCCTTAACGGCAGTGACCATTTTCCGATAATGACATCCCTGTATTTTGAATATAATAACACCCCTGAAGTACACTGCAGACCAAAGTTTATGACCCACAGGGCTGACTGGTTGAACTTTCGAACCAAATGCGCAGAATTTTGTTCTAGGACAACAGTTGATTCTAACGTAAATAAAGAGGCAGCTAATATTCGTAAAACTATAGTCCCAGCCGCAAACCTTTCTATACCCCAGTCTACACCTAACTTGCCACATCGGACAGTCCCTTGGTGGAATAAAAATCTCCAGGAACTAAAACGAAAGAGAAATACAGCCTTGAACTATTTTAAAAGAAACATAAACACCGAAAACCTGATAAAATACAGAAAACTAAACGCAGAATTTAAAAGGGAAATTAAAAGAGCTAAATATGATTCTTTACATGAATTTACAATGAATATTAATCCTTCTACCCCAACTGGACAAATTTGGAGCATAATAAAAAATCTCACTGGCTACAGAACTTCTAAATTTATTCACAGCTTACAAACTGACAACCTTTCCTTAACCACAGACAAAGCTGAGATAGCAAATATATTATGCAATTTCTGGTCGAATATGGCCTCAGATAACAACTTTCCGCAGCAATTTAGAAACAACAAGAAAATGACCATCACCAACATACAAACATTGACACTTACACCGACAACCACTGTTATTGAACAGGACATAGCCATGACAGAGCTGAATTCGGTCCTTAACAGCCTAAGGGGAAAAACCCCAGGCCTAGACCGAATTTCATATTCTATGTTGAAGGAGCTACCATATGACATGAGGAAGAGGGTTCTTGGACACTACAACAATATACTTAACAACTGTATACCGCAGCAATATAAGACAAGCATTATAGTTCCGATCCTTAAACCCAAAATGGACAAAACGGCTACCAACTCATATCGACCTATATCTCTAAACCCTTGTATATCGAAGCTTCTGGACAAAATTATAGCAAATAGGCTATGGTGGCTTGTCACGGTTAACAAGCTTCTCGATAGTCACCAACTTGGATTTAAGAGAGGCAAATCAACAATTGATTCCCTACTTTATGTAGACTATCAAATTGCGAACTGCCTTTCCTTAAGAAAACATATGACTTTAATATCCCTAGACTTCGAGAAGGCTTTCGACAAAATCGGCATACACGCTGTCATAGACCAACTGATTCAGTGGAAAGTGGGACCAAAGATTTTCAACTACATAGTCAACTTTATGACGAACAGAAAAATATTGGTTAGAGTAGGCAAGTACTACTCTAGATGCATGCCCTTACAAAATGGCATCCCCCAAGGGTCACCATTATCAGTGATCCTATTTTTGATAGCATATAATAAACTCTGTACCAAGATATCTCTATTTAAGGAAGTAGACTATATAGCCTATGCTGACGACTTCCATCTTTTAATTAGATCTGACTCAAAACGGAACCCCATTATCGACCTTCAGAACCTCTTCCATACAATTGAAGAATGGTGCAAGTACTCCGGGGCAGCTTTATCGGGCTCTAAATCAAAAAGTCTACACATATGCAGGAAAAAACATTGTACTAGCACGATACTTTTCAATAACAGTCAACCGGTGGCTGTTGAAAACCTCAAGATTCTCGGACTTTCTTTGAACAAAAAATACAATTGGAAAACCCAAATAGACGACCTAGTAGTATCCTTATCCAAACAACTTAATATTATTAAATGTCTTTCAAGTCCTAAGTTCAATTGCAACACCTTTACACTGGTATCGATCGTTAAAACGCTTCTGTTGTCGAAAATAAACTACGCTCTACCCTTTTTTGGGAGCGCACCACCATCACTGCTTAAAGGCCTTAAGTCTAAGATTTCAACAGCTATACGGTTTGCACTAGGTGCTTTTCGAACAACACCTGTATCCAACATGCTGTTTGAAAGTAACCTACTACCATTTGACCAACAAAGGGATATAGCGACAGCCCGCTTAATAAAAACACTGTACAACAATAGAGATACACCCCTTAACAAAATAATTTTGAAAATAATTAAATCGAAAAAGACCCCTAAAGTACCATCGGTTTTGTACAGAATTATTGAAACTGCAAAGAAGCTTGATATACCCGTTCAGAGGCCCTTTACTAATCTGAAGCCAAGACCGCTATGGCATTATCGACAAGAGGCTATAGACGTTTCTCTTAGTAGATTCCCAAAATCCTCCACAAATTCAACAACATATAGTAAAATGTTTGAGGAAATACGTAACAAGAATAAAGAACATGTTTTTATCTATACTGACGCCTCCAAAACGAAGGACGTAGTAAGCTACGGTATAACAACGCAAAATGACGTCATTAAACAATCTTTACTACCCTGTTTTACTACCATATTTACAGCTGAAATAATAGCCATTCTGGAAGCAATAAAAACCATTAAAAACAATTCTGGATATTTCGCAATTTGCACCGATTCCCTTTCTGCTCTAAACGCAATAGCAAATGTTTCGAGTAACAACTACTATGCCCACATAATAAGAAATATACTTATTGAGAAGTCCCCCAATATAACGCTCATCTGGACCCCAGGTCATTGTGGTATTAAAGGGAACGAACTCGCGGATAAAACAGCAATCCAGGCCTCAAAATACCCCCTTTTTTCAACCCCAAACTTTAATACAAACGACATAAACAACTTTACAAGAACACTCCTCTCCAACAAAAATAGCTTGTTTATGCACACTTCTAATTGGTACAAAATGATAAACTGTAGGGAACTTAGCATCGACAATTTCCTGAGAAGTAGGGATAAAAATCTTAACAGAAGAGACATAATTAAACTTGAAAGACTTCGCTTAGGACACTCTAGACTCTCCCACGGTCAACTCATTAATATAACAACCCCGCCAGTATGTAATTGCAACATTCCATTACCTTTAATTCTTAAACACATCTTTACCTCATGTCCTAAATTCCAAAGACAACGCAGAAATATTTTCCTAAACACAAAAAATCCTTTACAACTGATCTCAAACCCAACCCCCGAATCCATAAAAAAAATCATTTTATTCTTACGTGAAACTAAACTGTATAATATAATCTAACAATATTGTATATAAAAAACATGTATATAAAATAACAAAACATTGCTTTTAAGAGCCTAAGGTCCCAGTAACCATGGCCTCAATATCATTAGTCCCTAATTTGTAATTATGTACTAATGCTAAATAAATAAATAAAATAAAAAAAAAAATTGGCCCTAAATTTTATATTGAAAGCAACAACACAAAAATCTTTCTTTTATAAAATTGGGGTGATGATTCATTTTAGGATTCATCCCAAAATTTTTAAATGTTCGGGATCATTTTTTATTTTTAAATTTTTCATTTTTAATTCTTACTTGGGGTAATTTTTTAAGGAGCCGTGCAATTACATATTTAAAATAAAAGTCAGTTACGTGCTGTCAACTTATTACCATCGATATAACGTGTCTGTAACATATTAAAATTCTTTTAGTCAAGATACTTTGTTCGCTGCGACCATTGTGGCAAATCTATGCTAAGTACGAGTTTCAAGTCTCACACAGCAGTTCATCTTAATGACCCTTTACTGAAATGTTCCATTTGCAATAAAGAGTTCTACAGTCGTAAAAGGTATAACAAAAAAACATGTAGTTTTTTAATAAAAAAATATTACATACATTAGCATATTATATATACATATGAATATGAAAAAAAATTAATACATAAAATTAATTTTTATTTTCTAATGTGTAGCTGTGTTCTTCATGTAAAAAAGGTCCATCAAAAAACTAATGATGATTACGACAACTTTATAATAAAATTATGGAAAAATCGGATATCACATTTGTTTTTAAAAGAAAAGGCGGTTATTCAAAGTGATTCATAATAATGATATAATAGAAATTAAATTATTATAAGATTCATTAAAAATAGTATGTAACTCTAGGCTAAAAAAAAAATTTTTGTTATTTAATTGATATTCATATGTATGCATATACAAATAAACATAATTATTTTGTTTTTTTACAAATTAAATCAATGAATAAATGAACAATGGAATTTTTTTTTTACTTTTGTGATAAAATGCCTTAGTAGACTACTATATAAATGTAATTGTAATTATTCATTTGAGCCTTTTCTATACATATCTTATAAAAATTTTTATTTATTCGGCTTCAAGGTAATTTTTGAAATTGTGATAGCTTAGAATAAAAATACTATTAATAATAAAGTTGTTTCGATATTAGCCGAGAGTAATATATTTTTAAAGCCAGCTACGATTTCTCGTCGGTACTCTTTCTACTCGGTGCTACTATAGGTTGAATCAGCGTTGTCAACTTATTGAGATGGCAGCGCGCTGTTCACCTTATTTAAACGCGCCAAAAACCGTTAAAAAATTTTTTTGCGAGCTATTTAAAGTTAAAACGCGCTAAATTAAAAGCGCTAAAATTACAAAATCAATATGCATGTACAATTTTTTGCTCAAAATCATGTTTTGTTCAAAAATTTCCACATACGTATGTATGTACATACATACATGTATCTTTTTTAAGCGTTACAAGATATGTTTAGTAAGCAATTTACCGGAAATAGCATATTTCAAAAATACGAATTATATATTTCATTAGTCTATTAAAGACATGCAGCAAGATTTGGCAGTCTTAAAGTTGCACTAAACCGGTATTTGTTTATTATGCACGAACATCTTGACGAAATAAATTCATGCCTAGACAAATATCAAAATCCAAATAAAACAAATCCGGTATTTTTATACAGAGTTTTTTCAAAGATTTAATTCACCTAAAAACTGTCAAAATTTTATTTACATGCATATTTTACCGTTTTACATGCAGCCTAGCCTGTGTGCACAAAAGTATAAATTATAAATTAAAATTTTTTTTTAAATGCTTATCGCACTTGTGCAACAATATTGTTGTAAATTTAAATACTAAAAGTTTTTATAAGAGGAAAAACACACTTTCTTTCTGTTTCAATAATACATATTTGCAAAAAAAAATACTGCGTTAATTGTTGGTTTTCTGCAGAGAACGATTTTTAAGCTAAAATTTTTTTTAACTTGTATATACATATTTACATAAAAATAAAAGACTCAGAGATGCAGCCTTACTTGAGGAAGCATTTTTAGCTCAAATACGCACATAAATAAAAACCCATTTTAAGGAAGTGCAGAACTGTTGCATAAGTTACATTTTTCGAATGTAAAATCATATATAAATAAACCATTATTTTTAATAAAATCTTTTTCCATGTAGTATTAAGTTATCTAAATATTTAAATAAATTAAATGCTGCAAAAAATTTGCTGTGCACAGAAAGAAAAAGCACATACATATATGAAATATGTATAAATAAACCATAAAAATTATAAAATAAAACTCTTCTTTAATAAAGTTCCTTTAGTCAAAAACAAAATTTTTGGATTAATGCCGTTTACTCTTAAACCAATTTTTTTAAGCTTTCATCAAGTAGGGTTTCAAACTTAAATCAATCCTTCTTTTGTTTTAATGTAGCTAAAAGTAAACAATTCGTACTGGAAAAAACGTACTTGGGTTTAAAAAATCCGTACTTGATTTAAGCTTGATTTAATTAAGTAAAGATTACTTGGTTTATTTTTTGTGTGAGGAGGTCATCGTCAGCTTTAGCAACAATTTTTAAAAAGTAAAAAATAGTAGTAAAAAAAATTTGCTTGCAAAAGTTATAAGAAAGGAAATGTTTATATTTTTGAGTCTAAGAGAAATATAAAAACAAAAAATAATTATTTCTTGACAAAAAATAAAAATTGAAAAATAGTTTTGACTTGCAGTCTCAGTTTAAATTTTCCATATCTTGAAACAATATTCAATATTTACAAATAATTAAACTATGTACAAGAAAGTTCAACAGAAAAGAGACCGAACTATAACAAAATCTTCTGAAACACACCTAAAGTGGAAATAAAAAGTCTATAAGCGTTTGCTTTTTAATTTGGCTATTGCATATTTTCTGGTTTTGTTGCATTTAATTAAATGCAGAAATAAAAACTGGCATTATAAATGAATCACCGATGTCATTGTTTTGTTTGTATTGCGCAACGATTTACACTTGGTTGAAGTGTTGTAATAAATTTTAGGTTTATATCACATAAAAAGCTAGATTTAAAAAGAACATTAAAATCGCATTTTAGATCAGAAAATTCCTTCTTTAGTAGGAGTGGTTTTTCCCCACATATTAAATGCAGAAAAAGTCAAGTTTTACATCAACTTCAAAATAACACCTTAGTATGGAAATTTTTTAGCATCGAAAATGTTGATTTTATGCGGTTTAAATTTGGCAAAAATAAATAGCATCCCTCCAATGACAACCCTATGTAAAATTCATTGGTTTTTCCTCAAAATTTGAAGTGATTCAAGTAAGCTAGTTCTGGGGTTTTTCTACTTCTTTTTCCTCGCTTTTTTTACTGGGCTCTATAATTTCTTTTTATTAGAAGAAATTAATATTTTCCGTTAATGTTGAAAGAAACTTTTATTTGAAAAAAGCAGGTTAGTAACGGTAGAAAAACCTGCTTTTTTTAAATAAAAGTTTCTTTCAATATTAACGGAAAATATTAATTTCTTCTATTAAAAAAAATTATATGAATTTAAGCCAAATTAAAAAGCAAACGTTTGTATTAAAAACAGTTCAACAATAAATAAAAACAGCGTAAAAAGTGTATTTTAAGTTGTTTATAAAAATTATGGCACAATTAATCTTGTGCCATGATAAACATGAATAACGATAGCATTGTTATCGAAAAAAAACAAAAGTGGCTAAAAACTATTAAAAGTACTATCGTTTGTTTTGCAGCTCTAATAGTGCTCAAAACATTTTTTTAATATAAAAATACTTGCGTCTGTTGTACAATTGATTAATGCTTTTTTATTTTTGAGGTTGTTCTGATAAAGCTTGCTATTGATTATTCGGAACATGGAAAGCTGCGTTATATTAGATAAAAGTCTTTGTCGTGTTTGTTTAGAGGAAAAGAGTGTATTTAATTGGAATGAAGAAATCGAACATTGTAGTAAAAGCTACAAAGATTGCTACTACAAATACACTGGATTAAATGAAGATGGTAAAAGAATTCGGCATAACTAACAAGAGCGCTATATTCGGCTGTGCCGAATCCTATATAGGGGTTTTTACCCTAATTGTTTCTTAATTTGTATGGTAACCCCCCTAGGGGGAAAGTTTGTTCTAGGAAAAATAAGTTGGGTCCGCGGGGACCCTAGAAGCTGTAGGGATTTATTACAATTTCTCAAACTTTGTATGGGAGCCCCCTTAGGCCATGGAGTTTGGGGCTAAGTGTGTTCTGGAAATATGTTTGGGTGGGGAAACTAATGGGAGTCGGTCGTATACTTAATTACTCTAATGCCGACTCTGGGGAAGTTATAGACGTTTTTACATAATTTTCGTAAATTTTATATGAAAAACCCCGGTTTGTGATGGTGATAGGGGGTAGGTGTGTTCTAGGAATGTTTTGAGAGGGGTCTGTGATATATTTTATCCTTCTAAAGGCGAATCCGGGGAAATGGAAGGGTTTTTTTTTAAATTTATAGTTTGACAACCCTGCTAGGGAGTGAGTATGTTACACAGAAATGTTTGGGAGGAAAATTTAGTAGGGGGCGGTCTTACATTTGACCTTTGTAAGGAGCATCCTGGAAGCTGTGAGAGCTATTTAACTTTGCATGGCAAAGATAGGGGATAGGGCGGAGATAGGGTGCATGTATGTTTCACAAAAATGTTCGTGAGGAAAAATTAATGGGAGTCGGTCTTGCATTCCACCCGTGTAAGGAGAACTCCGGGACAGTTGTAGAGGTATTTATGTACAAACTTTAGAGAAATAAACAGAGTTGTCTTGGTTGCTGGCTTTTATCTGTCAGTTAACAGACAATTTTACTGAATTGCAATAGCAAAATTCTAGTATACCTGTTGCTTTAATTCCACAAACAGGTCCCACAAATATCAAGGGGCTTTAGAAACTTGATTTTAACAGATTAACGGACAGCTGGACATTGCTTAAACAACTTTCCTATCTATAAGGATCAAGAAAATATATACTTTATTGGGCCCTAAATGGTTTTTTAAGAAGTTACAAACGAAATGACAAGCTTACCTATACATACATACATAAATGTGTACTCTTGTCACTAATGTGAAGGGTATAAAAATCACAGGAATTTTTTATTTTTATTTAGCTGCAGATCCATTTTCACAAGGTATATGTGATGTATGTTCAAACGGATTTCATAATGCACATTTGTTATTCGAAAAGGCGTTGAAGTCTTTTAAAACTCTTCAAAATGCTTTATCACTAAGGGGAAAAAATTTGGACAGTTTAAGCAATAGTGATGATTTTAATACAGTTGATATATTCAAAGTTGAAACTTTCGAAGAATATAATATAAATGAGGACAGAGAAGAGGAAACTTGTGTGAATGATGAAGACGAATGCCATCGCAAGAACATTAAAGAGGAAATATTAATGAGTGAAAATTGTAGCATTGATAACGATATAAAAGACTGCAAATCACACACCAAAGATTTACTGCGACAGAAAAAAAACAACACGAGTTCTGATTCAAAACTATTACCTAAAAAGCAAGGCAGACGTCATCAAAAGTATATGTGCGCTTATTGTTGTAAGTATATGTTTTCAGTAGGGGTTTTTATATAACTACTAGCTACTTTATTAATTTTATGTATTATTTAACAATTTGTATAGGTTTACTGTCTCTCTTAGTAAAAATTAGTTAATGTTAGTTTAAAGAGAATAGCTCAAGCAAAAACAAATTCCAGCTTTTGTTCGTTTTTTTTCTGAGGTAATAGAACTTGTTTGCGATATTTTGATTTACATATGTATATGATTTTAATTTATTGTTGATAAAATTAGCATTTCATTTGTCTGGTAAGAATATTAAAAAGGCTACCTTCAGGAATCCGTTTTACCTACTAATTTGGTACCATTATCTAAGGTGACGGAATAATGCATGGGTTATATTATGCATAAACATTTTTTTAAATAAATTTATTTCCAAAACACCCGTGCAGATTATAATGATGTCTGGATTAAATCCTAAGGAAAATCTGTAGTACTATTACTTAAAAAATAGTTTAAGATTGTTTCACCCAGTTCGATGTGAGCATTTTTATATATACATACATACTTGCATAAATATATAAATGTGTATATTGTTACCTTAATGCAGAAAGGCCCTAACTCGTATTTTTAAATCGAGATTTTTTTTTTTGCTAATTGTGATATATGCGCACATCATTTATCGAAATAATTGAAAATCTGGGCTTAAAGAAAAATACGCGTTATGGCTTCTCTATATTAAGGCAACGATATATTTAACGAATAGCTTTAATTGTCACCGAAAAATCCTCGTTGAAAAATCATGAAGCCACACACAGTAAAACTAGAGAACGCAAGTACACTTGTGCTCAATGCGGCATTAAATTATACACAAAAGTAGCATTAAAAAGCCATATGGAAGTTCATTTAGAAAACCGGGAAAAACGATATAAATGCGAATTTTGCGATAAAGCTTTCTATAGTCGTGGAGCTTGCAACGTTCACAGACGTATACATTTAGGGCAGATGATACCATGTCCGATATGTTCTAAAAAATATTGTCGCCAAGTTGATTTAGATAAACATTTGCCGACACATTCAGTAGCCCCTGCACAGGAAAAGGTTGAAAAGGTATGTGTATTACTTTATTATTTCAAAGAAAAAAAAAAACAATTTAAAAATTTTATGTTTTGATCACAGTTGAATTATACAGTAGAGTGTCAAATTTGCAAAAAGACTGTTGCTACCAGAAGATGGAAGGAGCATAGAGCTGTCCACCTGAATCAACCAGTAGCAAAGTGTAAAATTTGTGAAAAAGATTTCTTTTCAAGAGACAAGTAATTTTGAGTTAAAACAAATAACATATGTGTGTAGGTTATTTAACTTATCTATTATTTTCTTTTCTTTTATAGATGCGCCAAGCATTTAAAACGATTTCATCGCAAGACCAAAGATGAATATAATGAACTTATTCACTGCTATGAGGATTGCGCAAGACGTTTTTCTAATTTAATGATAAAGCAACAAAGTATTGTACAATCTATAAAAAAAAACAAATCTACCTAATTAAATAGAAAACTTTTTAAATAGTCTATTCGACATTAAGTGCCTAATTACGTAAAACGCAACGCATAATAACAAAAACAATTGTATGGAAAAAAATAAAATTTAAAAAACTTTTCCATATATTTTGTTTTTGTTTTAGGGCGTTGCGTTTAAGGAAATAGGGGGGTAAGATTTAAAATATAAAAAGTTGGTACCCATAAATATATTCTTCATTTGTAGTTTCTATAATACTTATTTATCGATTCCCGTTTTTTAGAATCAAGTTTCCAGGGCCAAATCAAATCCTTTTATCAGAAATATTGCTGGACGACCGCTTCAAAAACGCCTAAATGATAAATAATCAATTATTTATTTATTTTTTTGGCCACCACAGGTCGGCATGTAAAATTATAAAGGTTTACCCTAAGTTTACGATTTTGATGCAAGCCTTAACTTTGAGCAACGATGCTTTTAGATAATATTTTAGATATGAACTAATAAAAAAAGCGTTTTCTATAAAGAAAGTGTATGTGGAGTTGTTGTGACAATTTATTAAGCATATAAAACGACATAGTATTTTTTTAGAACTATTTTTGTATGAAAGACAACAAAACCAATGTGAAATTTTATAACCATGACAATAGGACAAATAGAACACCTTGTGAACAGGAAAACAGTTTTTTTAGTACAAAACAATTTTGTACATAAAAACAAAACTCAAAACTCGAAAAAAAATTTTCCAAGAACCGGAAAACGTTTTTTATTTTGTTTGTAAAAAAAATTATTTATATTTATAGTAATAATAAATCAATTTGAAAACAAAATATTGAATATACATCCCAGCAAAAAAAATTGATGCGATTTTTTACAGACCACATTTAAATCACATCTAAAGATGCTATTGCATATTTTCTGGTTTTGTTGCATTTAATTAAATGCAGAAATAAAAACTGGCATTATAAATGAATCACCGATGTCATTGTTTTGTTTGTATTGCGCAACGATTTACACTTGGTTAAGGTGTTGTAATAAATTTTAGGTTTATATCACATAAAAAGCTAGATTTAAAAAGAACATTAAAATCGCATTTTAGATCAGAAAATTCCTTCCTTAGTAGGAGTGGTTTTTCCCCACATATTAAATGCAGAAAAAGTCAAGTTTTACATCAACTTCAAAATAACACCTTTGTATAGAAATTTTTTAGCATCGAAAATGTTGATTTTATGCGGTTTAAATTTGGCAAAAATAAATAGCATCCCTCCAATGACAACCCTATGTAAAATTCATTGGTTTTTCCTCAAAATTTGAAGTGATTCAAGTAAGCTAGTTCTGGGTTTTTTCTACTTCTTTTTCCTCGTTTTTTTACTGGGATACAAAGTATTTAAAAAAACTAAAAACAAAAAATCAAACCGAATAAAAAGGTTTTCAGTTTTGTTTTTATGTTCACAACTATTTTGTACGTAAAAAAACTTTTCTTTTTAATTTCTTCAATTTCGAACATATATAAAAAGTTTTTTTTTATTTTGTGTACAAATGTATTATATTTTTTAAAAAAAACATAAAATTTTGTGTTTTTGGTTTGTATTTTTTGTTCTCAGTTTTTTAAACTAATTTGTTCAATTTTCCTGTGATAATTTTATTGAGAATTATAAATAATGTATGTAAATACAAATAATATTCCTGTATTCAAATTTCAATTGAATTTGGGTTAAATAGAGAATATTTACTACCAATCATCAGTACCGAACAAAGAGTGCTGATGAGGAGCTGTAGCGGGCTCTGAAAATGCATTTCATTCGGCTAGTGTCGGGTAACTAAACTTTTTCAAGAGAATTCTTCAATAAAAATCTTATCATAATAAAATTGAATAAATTAGCCTGATAAACTATAGAGAAAATTTAGAAATCAAAAATTGTTCAAAAAATACGCTAAAATAAAAAATTGTATCAAAGTAAAAAACTTTTTCCGTTCCTTGGTTTAAAGTATGTTTTAAATTGTTTATGATTCTGATACATTGAAAAACATAGTGGGGTTTTTTGGATTGAGTCTGTCTTTAACAAGCAGATGTGTTTAAAAGGTGACATAGAACGTACAACAATAAGAATAATATAAAAAAACATTAAAAGAAAAGGATTAAAAATTGGCAGCAAAAAACTGGTTACCAAATTGCTATATTTATAAAAAATCTACAGGCGGCTTGATCACTTTGCCGTCGTCTACATCTTATAGACTTTGCGTTTTATGCTTTTATCGAAGGTTTATTTTTCGATAATATTGCTATAGCAAAATCAACGATAGTACCTAAAAACAAGTTGCTATCGATTGTTTTGTAACTCTATAAATTATTCCTATATAAACAATAATTGGTTTACATTTATTTATTTTAAAAAATCGGAATGGAATGTGAGGATTTCAACAATTATATTTGCCGTGTTTGCATGGATGAAGATGTGATTTTAGATTGGAGTAATACCTTAGGTGAATATAATGATACGACATATAAAGATTGTTACTACAAGTACACTCAAATAAAATACGAAGGTTTGTAGAAATACAAAATAAAACGCTTAATAGATTTTTACTCTTGGTGATAAAAGTAGGTAGTAAGTTTGGTATTAATGATAAACCTGATAAATAACACAACAACAAAAATTATTGAAGATTAGGCAAAGATTACCAAACTTGGCACTTTATCACTAAGAGTGAAAACCCCTTTTAGTCTAGTTCAGCAACGCGCTTTCAAATAAAAGAGGTTATGCAGAAAATTAAAAAATAAAGAAATTTAAAGTGGAAATGGCTCAGTTTTCATGTTGTGGGCCAATAAAGCTTTGATATAAACGTTCGGCTTAAACCTAGTTAAAAAATTAATCTAACCCGACCATATACCCTACACCACATACATATATATGTATGTATTAGAGGTCTGCTTGACTACACCCAAATGCCGTTTAAATACATTCGTTTGTTTTTCAACAACATAGTGTTTTTCATTCAATGTTAAACAAACTAAATAAATGAACCCACAAGCAAAAGCAAATAAAAAACAACTTCAACCGAAAACAAAATATTACCCATACATTCATATAAATAAATACTGAATAGAATGTGTGAATATTGCTGTATGATTGGTGTAAAAAATTATTATTCATTTGTGTTTGCAAATTTGTCGTTATTGTTGTTGTTAAACATTCATTAATTTGAAAAAACACCTGAATGTTTTTATAAAAACTCTAACTGTAATGAGACTTTGCTATGTTTTTGTATTTTCAAGTGTGTTTTATACACATTCAAAACGAAAACTGTAAAATTAATGTGTTCTTCTTGTATCATTGAGTGTAACACACAATACATTCTTTCTTGTGTTGTTACTGGCTTAACTTTATTTATCTCCCATAGAATGAAAAATGTTTGAATGAATATTGTTTTTGTTGTGTATAGGCAATTAAATGAATATAGTCATGCAGATGTCTAGTATGTATATATGGGCGATATATAAAAAAATAGACCGATAAAATTAGTATTCAGTATAATAGTTGATGGCAAAAAGATTGACACATATATTGAAAATTATGTTGAGCAAGAGTAATATTCAAACCAGTTAAAGACCAAAATGTTTATTCCGGGAGGATAGTTTTATGGGGGCTATATCAAAAAATGAACTGATTATTATATTTTTGTTTAGTATACCTACTAGGTGAAAATATTATAATAGAGACATATGCAAAAATTAAAAAAAAAAATGTCAAAGAACTTATCTGGGGCAAATTCCATCTTCAAAATTGCGTTTTGTACTTTAATTACAAGAATACATAGACATCCAGCCGGACAAACGGACGGACATGCTTAAATAGGATCAGCAAGTGATTTTGAGTCGATCGGTATACTTTAAGTTGGGTCTCAAACCATTATTTTTGGGCGTTACAAACACCAAACGCATAAACCCCTGACACGTATGTACATATGTATGAACAGTATTAAAAAAAAATTATAAAAACGATTGCTTGCATGGCAGCGACTGCTCTATATTTTTCCAAAGGGCATCATTTTTCTTTAGGCAAGTAGCCGCTGTTCGTCATATCATAGAAAAGATAATCCATGCGCCTGGCCGAAAGCCAGCTATGCGTAAAGGTTTTTGTAACCGAAACATGTGTTCGATATACATAGGAGAAACCCTTTCGTAAGCGAAGCAGGTATTCGTTATACAACAAAAAAAGATAATCCTTGACCACGGCCGAAGGTAAGCTATTCGGAAACACTTTTTTAAGTGAAGCATGTGTGTTTTTTGCGCCCCGCCGAAGACCGACTATGCGGAGTAGCTAAGTATGTAGTAAGCAAAGCCAAAGTTCGTTATTTAATGAAGTTTTAAATGTAATTCACTGCGTAACATTGTTTTGTAAAATCTTTTAAAAATTGAACTAGCATCTAAAAAGTTATAAATTTACCTAATTCTTTATATCCAAAAAGATATATAAAAAAGCTTTTAAATAATACCAAAACTGGTCACTAACGTTTAGAAATATAGTGGGAAACCCCTTTATATCCATATACCAGTATATATGTATATACATATAAAATTCCTAAAGATCAATAACTTAAATACTGCACTGTTCTTGTTTTAAATTTTCTATCACCCTGAATAACTTTTTTTTTTTTGAAATGTGTTGGTAAACCAGACTTAATCCAAATATAATTAAAACGAAAATTCGACACCGTTTTTTTTTTTTTTTGTTTGTCTAGAAGCTGATTGCTTTTCGACAATGCTGTGTAAAAACTGTTCAAAAGGATTAGAAGACATGCATGCTTTGATTTTACAAGCATTCGATTCGTATAATTTTTTTTTGGATGTAAATTGTGTTGATTCTGCAAATGGTAAAATCCCATATTTAAAAGGGATCAAAGTTGTGGGAAAAAGTGAAACAATTATCGAAGAAGATATCATCAGTTGCGATTCGAAAGATTTTCAAACAGTAATTGTTCAAAACATAGATGTAGAATCGGAAAATTTTTCTGAGGATGAAACCGGTAATGCTGAGTTTTTAGAAATATGTCCAGTGGAATTGCAAGAAGATGATACATCAAAGTCCGACCAATTCGATCTCAATCGAGTCTTAAAAACAAAGAATTGGAAAGAAAATTCACTACGAACAGTTAAAGCATCTAAAAAAAGATTTAATATTGAGTCAAAACTAGTTAAATCTACCCAGGGTAATAAAAATCTGGAAAGAGGAACCAAATTCTTGCAAACACAAAAATTAAAGAAGAAAGTTAAACAAAATTTAAATTCACAAAATACTCCGTCTATGTGCTCTATTTGTTGTAAGTATTTTTTTAATTTAATAACTTAAAAATACATGAACAGCTATTTTGCAATAGAATGCTTTAAATTTATCATAAAACGTTTTACTTAAAAAACGTGCAGCAAAAATTTTACACAACAAATATTCATTACAAAGACATGAAAAGACACACGATGAACATCGAGAACGCAGAGTTACTTGTCCAATCTGTGGCGTTAAGTTTTTTGAAAAAACACACTTAAAGAGCCACATGGATATTCACAATGAAAATAGAGTAAAGAAACACAAGTGCGAGTTTTGTGGAAAAGGATTCTACGAAAGGCGAGATCTTAACGTACACTTGCGAATACATTTGGGTCAAATGATATCATGCAGTTTTTGTTCAAAAGAATTTTTCCGCCAAATCGATCTTGACATACATATGAATACACATGCAGATGCTATTAAAAATTGCACTTTTAAAAAAAGGGTAAGTGCATATGTGTACAGTTGTTTTAAACCTAAAACTTTTATTAAAATATTTTTCTTTTATACAAATGGTTCGTTTAGCCTAGATATTGGGTACAATGTTTGCATTGTGATAAAAAAATACTTAGTACAAGCTACAAGGCACATACAGCAGCTCACCTTAATGAACCTTTAATGAAATGTTCAATTTGTAATAAAGGATTTTATCGTCGGGTTTGGTGCGACACAAAATTAAAAACTAAAAATGTAAAAATTGTAAATTGTTTTTTTTTTTTAGCTGTACGCAACATTTAAAATCAGTTCATAAAAAAACGATTGAGGAACTAAATGACTTTATTATAACAAATACTACAGGCCGATTATCACATCTGATGCTAAAACAAACTACAAACGTGGTACCAAAGGTTAAAGGGTAGTATATCCATATTGTGCTTCGTGGGCAGCGAGAATTTGTACAAAAATATGATAATGGATTTTTTTTTTTTTTTTGATGTAAGATAGGCTGTATTCCTAAGCGCAGTGTGATTTGCATCACGAAATTTTTAGTTCTATAGTTATAATAATGCATTGGGAGCAGAGTACATTGTATTAAGCAAGAAAGTTAAATTTCGTAATGCAAAACAAACTGCTTTTAGGAATACAGCCATGCTTTTCATTACGACATCAACGGCTGTCAAAATCGAGTTTGAGAACGAATCAAAACTTCTGTTTCACACATTTAGATAATAAGAATTAAAAGGCTTTAAGTTTAAATTTAATTAGTGCTTGGAGTAAAACGAGATAAAGACAATAATACATTTTGTACTCTAACCGTACTGCTTAACATTAGATGACTATAATATGGTGTATGATTGTTCATCAGGAGAACGATAAGCACCACTTTGGCCAAGAAATATCTAATAAAGTGATCGTCAAAAAAATTACATTCTGCAAAAGTAACAATTTTTTACTTACGTTTGTATGCATGGTATAAGGATGCTCGAGCCGAAACGAAATTGAAACGTAAAAAGATTAGAGAACAGCAACTATTAAATTGAAGTGATTTCGAATTCCAGGGGGCCAGCTTCCGTTCTGCGATAATGTGAAGTGCAAACAAAATTATCATTATCGTTTTCATTCTAAGTTTGGACTTTATTATGCAAAAAAAAATCCAGTTGTTTCGGTGCATAAGTTTTGACAGTTGTGTAAAGTAATACAAAAAAGTTTTAGAAAACCATTTTAATTTTTTCTTTCCATAAAACGAGAATTGGCTTTCAAGGTGTGTTACGGAAATTACACTACTTATTTATTAATTATAACGTCGTTATTATCATCTAAACAATTAATTAAATATATATTTTGGTTTTTGCAAGCCTGTTTGCTGGTTAAAATCTTTATGTTTTACACCTTTAAATTGTGGGCGCAAAAATTTTTAGATGAAAAGTGATTTTGTCGGTTATTTGCATTGTTACACAAAAGAAGAATCGATATGGATGTGTTACTGTAAAAAGTTATTGTTCCGTTTCGATTGTTTTTATTCATTTGAACACTATTTGGCATTTGCATAATGCTTTATTTAACACTGATTTGAAATGCTATGAAAACAAAAAACTAATTTTGATTTTTCAAAGAATGAGAATTGACCCCCAGGTGAACGCAACACGATGAACATGGTACAAGTTTCTTATACCATGACGATGAATAATTTAAATAACGAAATGCCGTTACTCAGCTAATTAACCGAGGCCACCTGTAATATGGCGCCCTGACTGTATATTTAAAATCAGGGTATCCTCTTTAAATTATCATATAGCCTTGTTACACGAAAAACAAATTTATTTGTGCTGCCACTTTTGTGTTTTATGTGTAGCTCATGTATAGCTGGTTGCATGTGTAATTTAAAAAATTATCGTTTTTGAGCATTATTTCTCTTAATATTTGTTAACAGTTTGCTACACTTGTATTTGAAAACAAGTAAGAGCGCTATATTCGGCTGTGCCGAAATTAATTTAACCTTCACATTGATTTTTTATAGCCATCTGATCTGACCGAGTTATTTCGTAATGCAAATATTATAATAAAAATACTTAATACCTGGCTTGAAGTCGATAGCTATTCTAGTTTTAAAAATAGAAACTTTTAGAAAATAATAACGTTTGTTTGAGGCCAAAAGTTTCAACAGTATTCAACATATTTCGTATTGAAAATTTAATAAAAGTTGTTCCTTCGTATTGGTGCTGCCCCTCCCCCTGCTCCTTTCTAACTATTTTTTTCCCCCAAAATGTATGCATTATTGTCCAATTACTTATTGTGGAAAATTTGAAGACGATAGATTTTTTTTTTTTTTTTTTCATGTATTTTATTATTGAATCTTCGCTTAAGCGAACTAACAATAAGTATTCAAATCTTAAAACTAAGTCATTAATACTAGTCCAGTCAGTACCAGACTAAAATTAAAGTTCTCACAATAAAATTATCTTATTTCAAAGGATTCATCTAAGAGCAATAGTGTCCCTTCTTTTTAGGCGGGTGTGCCCACTATGTTGCACGATGCTTCGAGCAAGCGGATTTGGATGTGATTCCAGCTTATTTAAATACTTGTCCACAGTCGATAGATAGTATCAAAAATATTACACAACTGTTAATTTGAATGGGGGTTGCACACAGACGGACAGACATGGCTTTTTCGACTTACCTATCTAAAAAACTAAAAATATATATACCTAATGGGGTCTTAAATAAATATTGTAAAAACAGAAAATGGAATGACAAACTCCTATATACCCTTATCACTTTGTGAAGGGTATAAAAACGGTGAATCTTTAATTTAAAAAAAATTTAAATCGTTATGTTTTTAGCAAACAAAGTATATGTTCCCAGCAAAAATTTGGAAGCCAATATTTATTGAAAATTTCTTAGTTTTTAGTTACTGTATTACTTAGCAGATGTTAGATTATGAGTTCGTCCTTATCTAAAATTTAGGCAGTTAGTTTCAGTTTGACAATTTTAAAAGTTATTCTAGCATAATATTTTAAGCCAGCTTTAAATTAAACATCACAGAAAAAAACTTTAACTGCATCAATGAGTAACTGGAAGCAAAAGGAAAAGGTTATTTTAATGCGAGCATGGTAGGTAATTATGTAACTCCCTCTTTGTAACCGAAAATGGTAAGGACTTGCCTCCAATGTCATCGCCATGTATAAATAATGGGTAAAAATGCTAATGAGTAAGAGTTTTTTGGTTTATAATTTCAAAGCAACGTAAGTTTTTGCTGGCTATTAAATTTAGAACAAAAAAATGCATGTGCAACTCGTAATTTTCTTATGAAAAAAAGTTTTTCCAGTCGTACAAATGAGCAATAGTAGCTTTATTATGACGTCAAAACTGCATTCTACATTTCGTGTATTGCTGGCTTTATTTTCGCTCTTAATTAAATCGTGTCAACGTGCTCATTTCGTGTTATCAATTTCTTGCGCATTTATTTGTTTACTTCTCGAAAAAGGAAATATTTGTTTATTTGTCTAAAAATTAAAATGAATTCTGAGAATTTTAACAACTTTATTTGCCGTATTTGCATGGATGAAGATGTTCATTTGGATTGGAGTAACACACTAGTTGAATATAGTGATACAACATATAAGGACTGTTACTACAAATACACGCAACTAAAATGCCTCAGTTTGTATATTGCCGCAAAGAAACAAAAGCCAGTAAATTTATGTATAATGTATATAATTATTTTTAGAAACTGATCCATTTTCGAAAATGTTATGCCAAAATTGTTCAAAAGGCTTGGAAAATATGCATGGATTAATTTTGCAGGCTGTTGATTCTTTTAATTTTCTGTTAAACGTAAATTGCATTGATTTCGCAACTGACCAAAATTTGCCTGTTGACGCTTCTGATGTGGATGAAAAAGAAACTATTACGAAAAAAGATATAAGTTACAACCCATCCGATTTTGAAACAGTGCTTATCGACTCTACCGATGACTGTGAATATGAAGTTGATGATGTTGAATTGTTAAGGGAAATTAACCCAACAAAAACAGAATTTAGTGACAAATCCAAATTTCATTCTGAACAAAAAATATTTTCCAATGAAATTAGCAATAGGGGCTGGGATGTTCATGAATCAAAAAATCAATTATGTAAGGAAAATGCATTAAAAAAATCTCCAAAACCATCTAAAAGCCATGATCAAAACAAAAGGAGATCGGCAAGACGAACCACTCTTAGTTATAAAAGAGGTAGAACTGAAAATCAATCCATAGAATCGGAAAAGCTGGCATGGATTAATGTTGAGAAAGAAAAAAATAAAAAAATTGAAACGAAATTTAATACTCAAAATACTCCGTGTATGTGCTCTATTTGCTGTAAGTACATTCCTGATTAAAAAAAATTTTTTGTGTTTTAAAGTTTAGTCAAAAAACATACATACATATATTGGTACACATATGTATTTTAATAATAAATTTTTGTATTAATAATGCGCAGCAAAAATTTTACGAAACAAATATTCCTTGCAAAAACACGAAAAGACGCATGACGAACATCGAGAACGTAAAGCACCTTGCCCAATATGTGGTGTTAAATTTTTTGATGAGTCATACCTTAAACAGCATATGCATATTCATAAGGAAAATAGGGTAAAGAAACACAAGTGCGAGTTTTGTGGAAAACCATTCTATGAAAGAGGTGTTCTCAACGTACACCGGCGAATACACTTAGGGCAAATGATACCATGTAGTTTGTGCTCAAAAGAATTTTGCCGCCAAGTCGATCTAGACAGACACATGAATTCACATTCAGCCAACGTAATAAATGCTAATATAAAAAAAAGGGTAAGAAAAAAATTCAAATACATAAGCTAATTTTAAACACAAGCTCACATATTTCATTTTACTGATTGCCTTAGATTAAATATTGGGTTCAATGTAAATATTGCAATAAAAAAATATCTAGTGCCAGTTATAAACCTCACACAGCGGCTCACCTAAATGAACCTCTAATGAAATGCTCGATTTGTGATAAAGGGTATTACTATCGGGATTGGTGAGTAATTAATTATAAAAAAATTTTTGCCCTTTTCTAATTGTCTATGCATGATTGGTATCTTTAAAACTTTCGTAGTTGGAAAGAAATTAAAATTTGCTTAGTTGCAAAACAGCTATGTATGTACATTTTTTTATTGCAGAATAATGTTTACATATATCTGAAATAATGTTAGTTTTTGTAGAAATTTTAAATAAATTTTTATTTACGTTAAAATTAAGATTAATAAATGTAACACCAGGAGCTAACAACGACATATGTTAAAAGCAATATCCAAATTTTAGTTTTGATATGAATTAAAACGCTCGTATTCAAAATTTCTAAACAATAAATTAGGTTTATTATTATTTATATGGACCAAATAGTTTAGGGCATGTGAGCAGGTGGGTCGGTACCTTTTTGCAATGGATATATCTTGATACGTTATTTTAAATTTTGGCGTGTTTAAAGAATGTTTGGTGTGTACGCTGATTTTATTTTAGGGAAATAAGGACAATTATGATATTTAAGGTTGCTATGCTTTTATATTTGCAAAATATATCTTATTGTGTTATCAAGATCATTGCTATCTGTTATTTTATAATTGAAAAAAACAACCGTAATTGTCAGCGAAGTTAGCACATATTTGTTTATGGGTTGCCATTTTATTTAATATGGATTAATAAAGGCTGTTAATTCACAATGGCTATCGGTTTTTTTTAATAAATAAATTCTACCGAATCGTGTTTGAATAATATAAAAAAAAAAATAAACCCATAATAAAAACGAAAACTGTTTTAAGATATCTTTTATGTATTTTAATCTTATGAATGTAAGATTTTTGCGAGGCTAAATATCGTTATATCAAAAAAACTGTTTTTTTTTTTTTAAATTAATTTTATTGATTACATATTTGCTTATATATTTTTTGCAACCCTTTGTGTAACCGTAATTTGTTAATTATATCTAAAATAAAAATTGCCATGAAGAAGCTTTACAAATAGTAGCAAAAAAAATAAACATATGTATGTATAAAATTCGTTGACATCAAGCCCGAAAAAATAGATTGTGTATTTATTTAATAATAAAGGTAAAAAAACCCATAATACTTAAAAGATTTTTTAAATTAAAAAAAAACAAAAAAATTTAATTAAATTTGTGGCCTTTTTCATAAAGAAACTTTGATTTGCATTAGTCCAGCACGTGCTAAAGTCCTCAAATTAAAGTAATTAAAATAGTATATGGCAGACAAACTCGTTTGAAAAGGAAGGTCACTGTTGCCCTCAGATGAGACCATCGGATTTGACGACTACTTTACACAAGGACATGCATATATTTCAATATGAAGAAGCTTCTTATTAGAAATTTACATAAGATTCTACTTTGTAAATTTAATTCAACTCAACGTTCACACGGTTTCATTTTTCAAAAATCCTCGCAGTCGATTCGAATAAAATGTCTATGCAATTGATTGAACTGTTGATACTTTTATTATATTTTATTATTTCTATTCGAATTGAATGCGGCGATTTGACCACACAAAATTTATAATATCTCGTTTTTTTATTGTTTATAGAAATTATAAAAAAATAATTATTCAGTGATTGAGAATTTTTTAAGGAAAAAAGTTCGTATACAAAATGTGCTGTTTTTATTATTTTTATTATTATAATTAATAATTTGTTTAATAATTTAAATTCTTGAAATTGCATAAATCAATATGTTAATATTTGCAACTAAGACGCGTGTAAATATCTAAATCGAGTAGACAAAAACTGGGAAAAGGGTATTTTTTATATTATCATATACTTACATACATGCATATTCACAACTTTTTTTCAGCTGTACACAACATATAAAAACAATTCATAATAAGACAACAGAAGAAGTAAATGATTTTATTATAACGCTCACTAAAGGTCGATTATCACATTTGATGTTAAAGCAAACTGCTAATTTTGTTCCCGATGGTAATGAGTAATATCTGCGACACATTTTTATTGTTAAATGGAATACATAGTATTTATAAAATTCATTTAAATTAAGACAAATTTTTGCTGTTCATTCTGGCTCAAATTTATTATTTAAATTCTTTTTATTAGAAGAAATTATTATTTTCTGTTGATGTTAAAAGAATCTTTTATTTAAAAAAAACAGATTTTTATACCGATACTAGCCGAGTAGCATGCATTTTCTAAAGCAGCTACACAATTTGATCATCAGTACTCTTTGAACGGTAATAGTGATTTTTGACGTAAACATCACATTTTTCTAAAATAAAAGTTTCTTTCAACTTTAACGGGAAATATCAATTTCTTCTTATAAAAATAAATAAAATAATAAACTTAAGCCAAAATGGAAAAAAGCAAAAAAAAAAAAAAAAAGTTAAAAAAAAAATTTAAAATAAAAATAAGCCTATTCATATAAATTTTTACGTAAAGAAAAGATTTACATATTTTAAAATAAACATTTAGAAAATATAATTTTGAAAGTTTATATTAATATCCGTACCAAAATGGATTAATCCATCTTGATTCGAACCGAATTAAAGAAAACATGCATATCGCTCATTTGCCTAAACCACGTCATTGAGTTATGATGCATTTTTGGAGTTAACGAGTCAGAATTGGTGGTTTTAAAGGGAAAATGCTTTTTTTTCTCTTAATTGTAAGGAAATTGAAAACTTCAACAGCGTTGAAGTCTTGAAATGACTTTCGAATTATAACGTTGTTTGAGCAAATGAGCGATATGTTAATCTATATATATAATAACTATATAATAGTTAAACAGAAAACGTGATCTTAAAAACGGGTTTCATGCGGATAAACTATGCGGTAAAAAGTTAAAAATTTGCTTTAAAAAAATTTGTTTTGCTTTAAAAATAATAGAAAACCCCCAAAGACGTTGCATTTAAAATTAAGTTGCGTTAACGCAATAAGAAATTACATTGCCCGAAAACTCCGGTACCGAAAGAAAAAGGTGAAACCAAAATGATTTTAAATAAGTATGTATATCGTAGTAGCTTTTTGATGACGTTAAAATTACGTCAGTGTCACATGCACAGATGTAAAAAGTACTTGTGTACTTTTTTTTCATTTTGGTTACCTTTTTCTAGAGTTGGGTCAATCGGTTACTTTAGTTCGTTTTTGCCAACAACCTCGTTTAGAGTTGGGTCAATCGGTTACTTTAGTTCGTTTTTGGCAACAGCCTCGTTCGTTTTATCCACGAACCACAATGTAATTTATATAGGGTTTGGAGATTAAATGAACGAGGTTGTTGGCAAAATGAACTAAAGTAACGAGTCGGGCACAATTCTACATTTTTCAACCAAATAATTAGAGCTACATATAGGTATATTTTTTATTATGTGTATGTATGTTTAAATCAAAAGAATTGTTCAAAAGTCAAAATGATTTGCACCATATCTGGTCTGCCAAAGATATCTTTCAAAAACACAATTTTTTTCAACTAAAGTGATAAATTTTAAAATTGTTGATCTCTGCAAAAATCGCTTTAATTTTTTTTTTATTTATTAATAAGAAATTACTTAAAATTAAAAAGAAGTGCATTTTTGTTTTGTTACCGACTATTAACAATATTTTATTTTTATATGACTGAATGAAGACTTTGTAAATATTTATGTAAGAAATAACTTTTTTATTTCTTACATTTTTTATTATTTTATTTTAAAACTGTGAAGTACCAATTTTTCATAATCAAATAGAAAATACGACATAAAAAATAAAATTAAAACTTATTTTAAATACATAATTTAAAACGTTTTTTTTTTGTTATTTTTGGTTACTTTTGTTAATTTTAGTTGTAAAAATTTTTTGGTCGTGGCAGCACTGGTCACCATTTTAATACAAGTATCGGCGCAACAGCCGCGTCGCCGCTGAATCCATATGCCTATCGGCGGCTTGTTGATCCGCCCCACCGATGTTACTATTTTTTTTTTATGAGTTTGAAAAAGTGCCAGAGTACACATACGTTTTTCTCAAATCTTCTATATTTTATAGAGCGATTCGGTTTAGCAAACGATACATTCACTAAACTTTTAAATTTTTTGTCTAAATTCCCACAAGCTATTAGTTTTGAAAAACGTTAAGTGTTTATCGAAATTGTGAAAACAGAATAAAAAACTTTTGAACACAAATTAAAAAGTTCTAGAATACAAATTTTTAAATTCTTTAACTTAATTAAAATTTTTTAGAATAATTAGAAAATTTTAAAATGGCGAATAAGTTTATTTGTATTAACTAGGTTAGGTTACGAAGGGTAATGACAAGTGAAATTAATCTTCTCCACTCAGAGGCCCATAAAATCATTGTAAATCCCTTTGGAAGAGTCGAAAAGAATAGACGAAAAAATTTGTAGGTAGAGCGATACAGAAATAAGAAAAATACAAGAATGCCGTCCGCCAGAAATCAAAAGAAGTTAGTTCGCAGGCGCTGAACCACCTATCCACCCACCCCCTTAGATGAATCCTATAAAGTTCCAAAGTCCACAGCCGAAAACCGCACCAAGTCCATCAAAAAGTCAACCTCCCAACCACCTCTGTAGGCGGACCTACAGCATAGGGCAGTAGCAGACAAGGTGATCCACAGTCTATCTTCTCCTTATCCTCGCACAACCTGCGAAATTCCGGAGAGTTCCTGTCCCGCCCTGACTGTCAACGTCCCCTCTTCCACCCGTCTGACACTCTGTATGACGTCCTTATTCCCGTATCCATTATATAAACACAAGCCTTCATCTTCTATCCATCAGTGAATATTGCACACCCCTCATACAGCCCCTCGGGTCCCTTTAATGCCTCCCTACCCGGAGACCTGAGGCAAGATCTCAAAGTCAAGTTTTGCGACCATATAGTCCGTCAAGCCAGACTGCTGCAGGAGTCGAATATCTCTAACCCCAGAATGCCGGCGTCTCCATCTAAACTTGCCCATAGCATACCAGATTTACTAAGCCTAAGGAATCTCCTTGGCTCCATTCCAACAACGAAATCCTCAATGGAAAGAAGATGCAAAGTAATATCCTGGTCCCTGTATTGCCAAGTACAGCACATCTCTGGACCTTTCATAAAAGCTTCCTTATGCCGTCCCTTTCCAAGGCCCTCCAACATGCGGGGCTACCATACGTAAGAATTGGTTTTACAACGGATATGTAAATCCAGATCACCATAACCGGTTGTAACTTTAAGATTTTGCCTTTGTAGTTCTTGCAGGCATAATAGGCATTGAGAGCCTTCCTAACCTTCTTCTTGGAATTCGCCCTCCAAGATAACTTTCCATCCAAGCCGATACCCAGATACCTGACCCTATCCGCCAGTTTCCGCTCAACTCTGTCAAGCTCCAGCAGCTTAAAGTCTGTGTCTTTGTACTTCCTGGTAAAGAGAACTAGCTCCGCTTCCCTGGGCTTTCTCCCAGCCCCGTGTCGGATATTATTTCTTTGTTAAAAGTATAAATAGATTTCTCCAGATTATTTAATCAGCTTTCAGTATTTATGAACTTTTCTAGAGTATTCGCATAAACTGGTTACTTATTAAAACCTTCTTTCTTTATTTTTTGTTTGTTTCGTTTTTAGGTTTCTTAGTTTTAACAAAAACTAAGGTTAATTTGGCCGGTAAATTAGTACATAATGCCAACACCAATTTCTTAAATTTTAATATATATTTTTTCTTTTTGAGTTTAGTGGTTCGTTTTTAGGTTTCTTAGTTTTAACAAAAACTAAGGTTAATTTGGCCGGTAAATTAGTACATAATGCCAACACCAATTTCTTAAATTTTAATATTTTTTTTTTCTTTTTGAGTTTAGTGGTTCTCCTCCATCTATTCAAAATCTGTTTTGCATGCAGACAATCATGATACAGCTAAACAGGTAATCTCGACCCTGCAACAACTACAAATTAAAACCAAAGTGTCAAACAACAGCTCGTAGGAAAAAACACAATGCGTAATAATTTTTGTTATTTCATTTTCCCATGGAGAACATAATTTTGACATACATATGAGTTTTACGAACGGTACACTAAAACAATGCGAGCGGGACACAAATTTTTTAAAGGCAAAACACCAACAACAAGCCTGACTGCCCTTAGAACAACAATGGCAATGACGCCAGCAACGTTCTTCCACGCAGAGGTAAAATGTGACTGCTCAGTCTAATTATGATACAATTAACAAGTATAATCGTCCCTGCAACAACTACAAATTAGAGCCAAAGTGTAAAACAACATCTCATAGAAATAAAAACGATGTGTTTTAATTTTTGTTGTTTCATTTTCACAGGGAGACCATAATTTTAACATTTTTGCTCTAATCAGCTGGTCCGACGAGTCTACCTGGTTATTTGTATCATGAGTCTAATATAACGTTTGTCTTGTGATTCCATATTATAATAATAAAAATATATGTATGTAAAATAACATCGGCTCAGCCGGAGATATGTAAATTGGCAAACCGGCGAAGCATCGGCGGAAGAGGCTAAGCCGGCGACAATTTTTTCCTTCAGACGGTACCAAAAACTTTAATCGGCCTGCTTCTCTGGTGCTCATTTCGTGTTATCAATTTAATGCGCATTTATTGTTTACTTCTTGAAATCCAAATAATATTTGTTTATAAATTTGGCTAAAAAATCAAAATGAATTCTGAGGATTTTAACAACTTTATTTGCCGTATTTGCATGGATGAAGATGTCCTTTTAGACTGGAGTACCACTTTAGTTAAATATAGCGATACAACATATAAAGATTGTTACTACAAATACACGCAACTAAAGTGCCTCGGTTTGTAGAATATTGCCGCAAAGAAACAAAAGCAAGTTACTATAAGTATATTTTGTATATATTATTGTTTTTAGAAACTGATCCATTTTCGACAATGTTATGTCGAAATTGTTCAAATGGTTTGGAAAATATGCATAAATTAATTTTGCAGGCACTTGATTCCTATAATTTTCTGTTAAACGTAAATTGCATTAGTTTTGCAACTGACCAAAATTATTGTATTGACGATTCTGATGTGGATGAAAAAGAAACTATTACTAAAAATGATATAAGTTACAGCCCAACCGATTTTGAAACAATGCTTATCGAAAAAATAGACTCTTCCAATGATTGTGAATATGAAGTTGACAATGTTGAATTGTTAAGGGAAATCAACCCAACGGAAACAAAAGTTAACGACAAATCAAAATTTCATTCTGAACAAAATACGTTTTCCAATGAAATTAGCAATAAGGGCTTAGATGATCATAAATCAAAATATCAATTATGTAAGGAAAGCCAGAATCAAAACAAAAGAAGATCAGCAAGCCGAACCACTCTAAGTCAGTCAATAGAATCTAAAAGGCTGGCGTCGATTAATATTAGAAAAGAAAAAAAAGACAACTTAGCAAAAAAAAAAGTTAAAACGAAGTATAATTCTCAAAATACTCCCTCCATGTGCTCTATTTGCTGTAAGTACATTCCTGATGAAAAAAAAATATTTTTTGTGTTTAAAAAATAAAAGTTAACAAACAAATATGTATTTATTTTAATAATAAATTACCCCTTACATTTTGAATACTGTATACCGCAAACCATAACGTTTGTATGAATATTGCACAGCAAAAATTTTGAGAAACAAATATTCCTTGCAAAAACATGAAAAGACTCATGACGAACGTCGAGAACGTAAAGCACCTTGTCCAATATGTGGAGTTAAATTTTTTGATGACTCATACCTTAAACAACATATGCATATTCATAATGAAAATAGGATAAAGAAACACAAGTGCGAGTTTTGTGGGAAAGAATTCTATGAGAGAGGTGCTCTCAATGTACACCGGCGAATACATTTGGGACAAATGATACCATGTAGTTTGTGCTCAAAAGAATTTTACCGCCAAGTCGATCTAGACATACACATGAATTCACATTCAGCCACCGTAATAAATGCTAATATAAAAAAAAGGGTAAGGAAAAAAATTAAAAAAGTAGTTTATGTTTTTATTTTTAATACGAGCTTTCCATATTTGGTGTTACTGATTGGCTTAGTCTAAATATTGGGTGCAGTGTAAGTATTGCAATAAAAAAATAGCTAGCACGAGCTATAAACCTCACACAGCAGCTCACCTAAATGAACCTCTAATGAAATGTTCGATTTGTGATAAAGGGTATTACTATCGTGATTGGTGAGTAATTAAATCAAAAAGAGAATTAAATTTATTTGCCCTTTTTCTAAATGTCTATGTATGGTTAATATCTTCTAAACTTTCGTAGTTGGAAAAAATAAACATTTGCTTAGTTTTAAAAGAGCTACATATGTACATACATTTACTGGTAGAATTTTAAAGGGTTTTATTTTTAATTGCAGAATAATCTTTACATCTGAAATGATGTTAGTTTTAGTAGAAATTTAAAATAAATATTTATTTACGTAAAAATATAAAAAAGAACAGGTATATATTTTAATATAAAGAAGCCTTTTATTTCGATTTTACGTTATATTCTATTTTGTAAATTAAATTCAACTCAACGTTTACACTGTTTCATTTTTCAATCACAAAATTGGAATATGTCGTTTAATTACTGTTGTTAGAAAACGAAAAATTCTAATGTTTATTTGTAAAAATAAAATGTATTGTTTTTGAAAATGTATGTTAATTTATAAATATTTGCAACTTAGAGCATATCTAAACCGGGTAGACTAAAACTAGAAAAAGGGTATTTTTTTTATATTATTATACATACATACATATGTACATATTTTTTTCAGCTGTGCACAACATATAAAATCAATTCATAATAAGACAACAGAAGAAGCAAACGACTTTATTATAACGCTCACTAAAGGTCGGTTATCACATTTGATGTTAGAGCAAACTACTAATATTGTTCCCGCTGGTAATGAGTGATATCTGTTGCACATGTTTATTGTTAAATAAATATTCATTTAAATTTTCGCGTAAGAAAAAGGTTTATTATAAAATAAACAACTGGAAGATATAAATTTGAAAAATTTATATTAATTTATAGGGTTTGTTGTAGGTTAATTTTGTCTATAGGCAGTTTTGAGCAGTTTGGTGTTTTTAGAATTTCCCTACTAGAAAAAATGACGTAGATATTGCAAATGAACCACGTGAAACCCTAACTTTTTTAATTACTTTTTATAAAACAGAAAATTATTTTCAATACTCAGGTTATTCCACACAATTGCCTCATTTTTCAAGATTAACGTTTCATACATGCATAATTTTTACAACTTATTTAAGAACAAAGAACGTGAACTATAATTTTGAGAAATGTTTTTTAATGGTGCTTATGTGTTCTAGGTGGACCGAAAGGGTTAAATCATGATACAACTAATCAGGTAATCTCGTCCCTGCAACAACTACAAATTAGTACCAAAGTGTCAAACAACATCTAATAGAAAAAAAACGATGAGTAAAAATTTTTGTTGTTTTATTTTCACAGAAAGAACATAATTTTGACATCTTGGCACTAATCAGCTGGGCCGACAAAACTACCTGGTTCTTTGTATCATGGGTTAAATATTGTAAGAGGCGAAATCAATTTGTTGTGTTGTCAACCAGCCCAGCCCATGAGCCCAATAAATTTGATATTTCCCCATTACAAATCATGGCGCGATCATGGGTGAAATTATTGTACCAGGTGGTGTTACAAGCACAGCTGATCTACTTTTTTCATGCATAAATCGAGGCTGGGTAGTCAAAGTTGTTTACTTTTACATATTTTTTTTTTTGATAACAGAGCCAACGAAAGCTACAACAAAAACAAAAATTATATTCACCAAATTTTGTTGTAAAATCAACACCACCTGACAAATTATACTACCTTTTTCGGGCCTGATTAAATTTGGAAAACTTGGCATCACTGGCGCGGTCAAATATCTATAAAAGGTGGTGTTGTTTGAGCAGTTATTTATTGTGTATTTTGATTCACTCAAACCGTTTTTTTTTCATGAGCTTTTGTTTGACACCTTGGTACTAATATGTAGTTGTTGCAGGGACGAGATTACCTGATTAGTTGTATCATGCACATAGATGTCAAACGCTGAATATTTTACGTTTATTTGCTGTGTTTATTTATTTTGTGTGTTTGTATTTTTTGACGCAAGGTATTTGTCCCCATAGTTGCTCATTACAAACGCCAAATGTTTGTTGGTGTTGTATTTGTGATACTATCGCTACCACATAACGATCTTTCATTACTATTTAAGGCGTTAATTTTTCTGGTTTGAAGCCGCCGAAGATTTTCGGCCTTAAGCCGCCAAAAAATATTATAGTTGGCCTGTTTCTCCGAAGTGTATGAATTTTACTAAAGAAGAAAAATGACATCTAAGGATCCTAACAACTTTATATGCCGTATTTGCATGGATAAAAATGTTCGTTTGGATTGGAGTGACACTTTAATTGAATATAGCGACCTAACATATAAAGATTGTTACTACAAATATACCCAGCTAGAGTGCCTCGGTTTGTAGAATATTACCACAAAAAAACCACCACCTACATATGTCAATTTCTATATATTTTGATTTATTTAGAAACGGATCCATTTTCTACAATGTTGTGTCAAATTTGTGCTATTGGTTTGGAAAATATGCATAGATTAGTTTTGCAGGCACTTGATTCCTATAATTGTCTGTTAAATGCAAATTGCACCGATTTTGCAGGCGAGCAAAATTCATATGTTGACTGTTCAGATGGCGAAAAAGAAACAATTGTTAAATTAGAAATTAGCAATAATCAATGGGATTATCACGATTCAGAAGATGAAATATGGAAGGAAATTATCTTAAAAGAACCACTTAAGCCATCTAAAAGCAGGGTTCGTAAAAAAAATAAATCGGAAGGTCAATCCACCCAAAGTAAAAGAAAAAGAAAGGAAAATCAAAATAAAGAATCTGAAAAGCTGGAGTCAATTATTGTTACAAAAGAAAAAACAGACGACTCAAGAAAAAAAAAGAAAAACAGGACACCAAATACTCCGTGTATGTGCTCATATTGCTGTAAGTATATTCCATATTAAAAATATCTATTATACCTAACTAATGGTTTACAACTTTTAACTCTACTTTTGTTTTAATGTTAAAATTTGGTATAATAATTTCGCTTGCATTTCCGTAAACTTAATTCGAAGACAGTTCTTTTACTGTTAAAGTTAATTTGTTGATACTGTGCGATATGCATAATCACAAGGGGCCAAATCGTCGCATTCGAAACGAATCGAAATTGTACTCGATCGATCGAGTTGTCAATGCTTTTAAGAACTCTTTATTAGAATTTTTCAAAAGAAATGACATGCAGTTTTTAAAAAAGTATGCAAAATGGTTAAAAAAATGCATAAAATCAATAAAAAATATTCAAAATAACATAAAAAATCGTTGAAAATGACACAAAAAGTAAAAGACACCCAAATAAAAAAAATATTCAAAATAACATAAAAAATCGTTGAAAATTACACAAAAGTAAAAAAAAAAGTAAAAGACACCCAAATAAACTATTGCAGTTTGATTTTAATTAAATTTTTATTGAATAGTACAATCATGCTTTTTTAAATATGTATATTCAAAACGAAATTATGCTTTTAATTCAAGTTTGTAATGTGTTCTACCCTGTATTTTGTTTGATGATTTTATTAAATTTATTGAAAAAAATCTTTGTTGGCTTTTTTGGTACTGTTTCTTACATTATGAATAAGCTCTAATTTTTCTTTTCAAAAACAAATAAAACTTACTTCTATATAAACTTAACTTGAATGTTACTTGCCAAGGTTGCCAGATTTTATACAACAAAGCACTTCAAATGTATTTTGTTTCCGAATTTAACACCGTATAAAAGTGATAAAATTTTAGTAAGTTGCGTATTTTTGAAAAATGATGTAGTGTGCTACACTTGTGAACAAAACCTAATCACCACCAATGATATAACTAACAAATGCCGCTATGAAATTGGTAGGGTAAATAAATATAATTTTTCTTTGCTTGCATAAAATAAGTACAACCACACAAATTGGTATACGTGGCGTCGAGTGTCTTTACTTGCACTAAATGAAAGTATTTTCTATTGATAATACAAGGTGGGCCAAAAGAAGTCATCCGATGTTGTTTGCGATGCGTTTGGCGGTCGACAGGCAGCAGCTGATGAACGGACTGGACTTTTTACGGAATCTTGCGCAGGTCTTTGACCTTTATTCGTCTTAGGGCCGACCGGCTGATGGCTAATTGCGAGACACCACTTCTGGTTGATGTTTCTGGCGACAGCCCGACATCCTCGCCAACAGCGGCGATATTCTCGGTAGAACGGGCACTCCGGGGCATGCCACTCTGGGCAGCGTCTCGTGTGGTCACATGCTCTCCAAGGTTGGTGGCCAAACAGCGCAGTATTTGCGCAGTCGGTGCCGGACGACCGGGAAATCGGCCACGGAATTTGCGCTGCGCTAACAGCGCAGATGAATTGTTACGCAAAAAAAAGGGAGTGTATCGCTCGTTCACTTGTATTCTACATCTGTTTAGTTCACAAATGCCAAAACAGATTTGACATTGACCGCCATTTACAAAAATAAGAGCATCTTCCAATAGGGTGATTTCTTTTTGCCCACGTTGTATATTTGGATCAATGGGAATACTATTATTAGTAATTATTTTTACACAATTTAATGACGGTACGCAATTGACAACTGTTAAGTTTATTTTTAAAAAAGTATATAAAAAGCAAAATTTGGTAAATAAAACATAGATTATTCCTAACTTTGTATTAGATCTTATTAGATCTCCATAGCAAATCAGAACTATTGTTTTTCTCTCAAACCTAGTAGGTTACACCACAATGTAAATACATGCAAAACAACAGTAAAAAGAGTAAACTTACATAATTTTTCATAAATACGTTGCTTACTAGGCACTTCATCACCAGTGAAACCCGCCTATATGTCACAGCTATGTAAATATATATATGTATTTATATATACATATATATTTTTATATATACATATAAGTATGTATGTCGAATTTGACAACTTAAACCGTAAAAATAAAGTTTAATGTTTTTAGAATACAAAGCTAATCACCTCTATATCTTTATAAAACAATTTACGGCCAGACAGTTAAAATAATGGCAAAACGGCTTTAAGCGGCATATACTATTTTGAAATTGCCCTGATAATCACGAAGGAATTTACACTTACAAAATAAATATGTACATAGTTTCAAAAATGCTTTCTTATAATTTTACGTCACGCATATATGTATGTATGTGCAAATAACAACGTATGTATATCTAAATTAGGCATAAAATTGTGTAAATACACGCATGTATGTATAAATTTACATACGCATTTAACTTTTTTGAAAACCGCGAGTACGCAAGAAACTCGTGTTATGGTCTTGCAGCTTAATTGCACTATTTCAACTCACCTGAGTTGAGTTGTAAACCATAAATAGGGGGTTAATATTTAATGCCGCATAACATAACGTTCTGTATGCAAGTATGTATGTATGTATGAATGTATGTATTTCGCAGCGAAAATTTTAAGCAGCATATATTCCTTGCGAAAACATGAAAAGACGCATAGCGAACATCGAGAACGCAAAGCATCTTGTCCAATATGTGGTGTGAAATTATTTTGTGAGTCAAGCCTTAAACAGCATATGCGTATTCATAGTGAAAATAGGGTAAAGAAACACAAGTGCGAGTTTTGTGAGAAAGAATTTTATGAAAAAGGTCCTCTCAACATACACCGGCGAATACATTTGGGACAAATGATACCATGTAGTTTGTGTTCAAGAGAATTTTACCGCCAAGTCGATCTTGACCTACATATGAATACACATTCAGCCGTCGTAATAAATGGTAATGTTAGAAAAAAGGTAAGAAAAAAAACTACGTAAACTAACTTTTGATAATAATACTTTTTGTTACTGATTGGTTTAGTCTAAATATGTGGTGCAATGTAAGTATTGCAGTAAAAAAATAGGTAGCACGAGATATAAAGCTCACGCAGCAGCTCACCTAAATGAACCTCTAATGAAATGTTCCATTTGTGATAAAGGCTACTACGATCGGGTATGGTAAGTAATTATTTTTTTAAATAATTATATTTATTTGCCCTTTTTCTAATTGTCGCTCAAAAATGATTTGACAGATACCTTTTAAACTTTCGTATTAAGAATTAAAAATTTGCTTAGTTTTAAAAACAGCTACTAAAATACTTTTTTTGGTTGAATTTTGTGGCGCTTTATTCGTAAGGTAGAATAATATTAACATCTAAAAAACTTTTTTTAGAAATTTAAAATATCATTTCTTTGTTTTCATAAGAAACCATGTTAGGGACAATCTAAAAATTAAATTTTTCAGAAGAGCCAAACAAAAAAACTATTCTAGGTAAAACTTTTGTGAAAACTAGTTGACAAGAATACTAAAAAATTGCGCAGACAACTACAGCAATTCTGTGAAAAGTCCGTATTTGTTTTATTTATTTAAAGAACTCCTAACAGGAAGTAAAACAGTAATATACTGGAAGTTAACATTATTTTTTTAATTATTAACGAAAACAATTTTTAAATACTACACTATAAGTATTTGTATGTACGATAATAAAAATAAGATGTTGGTTCTTTTAAAGTCAATTTTGTAAAGTATAAACCAATGAAAAATAGAAACAATTAAAGTGCGTTTAACAGGTCCCGAAAAAATAAAACTTTTTTTGTGCTTTTTTGAAATTTTAACATTGAGTTCAAAATGGTAAATATTTATAATGGTTCTTTTTTATTTTGGACTCTAAGGGGTAAAAAAAGCTGAAAATTTGTGTTGCGATTAAAAATTTAAAATTCAATAAAAGAGTTTGAGTTTTTTGAAAGCTTCCTAAAATCTTGTTTTAGGCAAACTTTAACGTGAGTGATGTTAAAATATGTACTTATTTCTGTGGTGCCAAAACAATGTTATTTTAAGTGACCTTATGGCCGGTAGTCATAATTTGTAATCACTACGTGATTTTTATGGAAAAAAACTTTATTGTTTTTTTTTTTTAATTGCATTTGTGTATAATTTGGTGCTTTTATTTTTGTAATCTACCTGGGGCCAAATCGTCGCATTCGATTCAAATCGAAATTTAATCTATCAATCGAGTTGTCAGTGCTTTTAATATAGGAATTCTAAGAACAATTTTTATCGGGTAGACGACAACTGGAAAAAGTGTATTTTTATCTACTTTTTATATTGTCATTTATACATATTCACACATTTTATTTTTTTAGCTGTTCGGCACATATAAAAAATATTCATAAAAAGACGGCTGAAGAAGTAAATGACTTTATTATAACCCTAACTAAAGGTCGGTTATCACATTTGATATTAGAGCAAACTACCAATATTGTTCCTCGTGATAATGTGTAATATCTGCTCCACTTTTTTATTGTTAAATGTTATATCTCAGTAAAAAAATGCGACCTGTTGTTGCGGTTGTTAATTTTCCTTTCTGCATTACCAATTGCATTCCAATACACATTAAATAAAATAGAGTCTCGTGTTTTGAAAAAAATAATCGAATCGGAAATGCAGTTGGCTAGCACATATTCCATTTTTTGCTTGGATTATTCCTTAAATTCATTTGAGTTTTAACGTAAATAAAAAAATTTGTTTACTGTTAAACAAACAATTGAAAAATATAAATTACAAAAGATATTAATAATCGAGCCAATATAGGTTATTTATCTTTCTTGATCCAAACTGAACTCATGTTTATACATCGTAAAATAGTTAAGTAAATTTTAAAAGTATTGTAGACTGTATACCTAAAGCTTAAGTAAAAATCTAAACAAAATGCATATATAGTAGACATATGCAATTAATAGAAACAAATTTGTATGCAGCAACAAAATTAAATTATTTAATTAATAAATATGTGTATAATGTTAATTTAACTAAACAAAAGCACCAAAAAATCTTAAAACCTTAATACTGTAAAAATTAGCTATAACACCTGAATTTTTCTAGCAATATTATACCTTATTTTTTGGAAAAAATATTTCCTGGACTTCTTTATTTATAAACATGTTATTCCCAAAAAAAAGGAAAAAATGAAATTTTTACTGAAAAGGCACTAAAACACTGTGGGAAATTGTTAAAATCACTATAAATACCCGCTATTAAAAAACCGGTGTTTAACAAAATTTCGGGTAGTGTATAAGGAAAAAAGCACCAAAAAATAGCCGAAAGGCACCAAAATGGAAACACTGGTTTTTGTGTGCTAACCAACTTTGGACAACGTAATTATTGTTCCCAACATGGAAAAAACCTTTAATATTGGATAAAAGGCTTTGTCGGATTTGTTTAGAGGAGAATAGTGTATATAACTGGAACGAGGAAGTCGAACTTTCTGTTACAACGTTTAAAATTTTGTTTAATAAACTTTTTATAAATTTATATTTTATATATGAATAGGACATATAAAGTATTATAAGAGTTTTTACAAAATGTGTTTAACAAAAATATTTATTTTAACCGGTATTAAAAATAAGTTAAACCCATTTAATTCCTTTATTTTAAAAGCCGTAAAAAAGTTTTGATGAGTATTCCGACTTACAAATATTTTGCTTAGCTTACCATTTAGATCATACATAAATAACATCCAAAGTAAAAAACAAAATTAAAATACTTCTTTTTGATATATAGTTATTCTTATAAGAAAAATTTAGCCGCCGCCAATTTTTTGTAAACCTTAAAAAAATTATCGATAATATGAAACGTACTATCGATTGTATTGCAGCTCATATTTTTCAAGGCGTATGTATATAAGGTGACCTCAGTCAACCAGCTGAGTAACGGTATTTCGTAATATATATGTAAAATTCTGTTTATGTTATGTATTTTATTTTACAAACAACTGTAGTCTTCTTAGAAAAGCTCAAAAAGAAGAAGAATGAATACAGGGTACACGCTTATCAGGTAGCCTCAGATAAACAGTTGAGAAACGGTATTTCGTTACATTAATGTTAAATTTTGTTTATGTTTATGTATTTTCTTCCATTTTTACAAACAACAACTGTAGTATTGTTAGAAAAGCTCAAAAAGAAGAACAAAGACTTTGTGAGTTTTTGTTATATGTCTGACTAAACCGTCATTTAGTTGTTTTTGTAGAATTACTCCTACTGGATATACGTGTACACTGAATGAATGTGTGAATTTTTGTTATCTGTGACATTGGAATGACGATTTATACCCGATATACATTCACCTTGATTTTTTGTTGATGACCAAGACGCATGGATATCAGGCATTGGTTCTACAAAACTACAGTTTTTGTTTGTAAACAAGACAAAATTACATACACAAATATAAACATTTTGACATACCGATATACTAGAATTCAGCCGATTAACTGAGGCCACCTAATATATACTCGCATTGGTTGATAATGCTACGTTACTATTGCTAAATATAAAAAAAATACTAAACTATCCTACAATTAAATGTTTACTAATTTGTTATGTAGATTTCGTTTTATTTTTGTGAAAATGTTGTTTTGATAAAGCTCGTTAATAAAAATTCAAAGCATGGATAACTTAGTTATATTAGATGACAGTCTTTGTCGTGCTTGTTTAGAGAAAAAAGGTGTATATAACTGGAATGAAGAAATTGACCAATTTAGTAGAAGTTACAAAGATTGCTATTACAAATACACTGGATTAACTGAACCAGGTAGAAGGAAACATAACTTTAAGTCACACTAATTTAAACCTTATTATAGCTTCAGATCCATTTTCACAAAGTCTATGTGAAGTATGTTCCAGTGGATTTAATGCGGCTCATTTGTTATTTGAAAAGGCGTTGAAGTCATTTAAAACTCTTCAAAACGCTTTTACAACGAGAGAAAAAAATTTGAAAATTTGTAGTGGTGATGGCACTATAGGGGATCAGTTCAAAGTTGAATCTCTCGTAGAATTTAGTATAGAAGAGGAAACATATGTGGACGATGAAGAATATCATTGCCAGAACATTAAAGATGAAATTTTAATGGGTGAAAATTGTAGCATTGATAATGATCATTTTGTTGACATAAAACCTTGTAAATTATCCACCGAAGATTTATTACAACAGAAACCAACAAATTCTGATTTAAAACTATCCTCTATTAGGCAGGGCAAGAGGGTTAAAAAATATTTGTGTGCATATTGTTGTAAGTACCTATGTACCTATACGTTTCAGTTTTAAACCTACCAAATTTAGAATAATGCCTATATTATTCTGTAGACATCTGCCAAATAATAAGGATTTATTATGGTTTGCACCTCAACTAAATTTTTTTTGTTGTGAAAAACTGATGAGTTATAAATTTTTAATGGGTTTGTCAACCAAACATAAAGTTAAAAATGATATAATTTTTTGTTCATAAATTTTTTTGTAATCAGAATACCAAATTTCACAGCTACAACTCAACTGAGTTGAGTTGGAAACCATAAATGGTGGCTAAAATGCGATGAAAAGAATGTTTATATTTTACGTATAGCTTTAATTGTTACCGATAAATCCTCATTAATAAATCATGAAGCCACACACAACGAAAACAGAGAGCGTAAGTATACTTGTGCCAAATGCGGCGTTAAATTATACACAAAAATATCATTAAGAAACCATATGGAAATTCATTCGGAAAACCGGAAAAAACGATATAAATGTGAATTTTGCGATAAGGCCTTTTATAATCGAGGAGCGTGTAATGTTCACAGACGTATACATCTGGGACAGATGATACCATGCCCGATTTGCTCTAAAGAATATTATCGCCAAGTTGATTTAGATAAACACTTGCCGACACATTCAGTAGCCCCTCTACAGAAAAATGTTGAAAAGGTATCTATGTGTAAATTGGTTTGTTGTTTTAAAGAAATAAAATAAAAAAAATATCTGTTTCGATCACAGTTAAAATATACAGTACAATGTCAAATTTGCAAAAATTCAGTTGCTACCACAAAATGGAAGGAACATCGAGCTGTTCACCTGAATCAACCAGTAGCAAAATGTAAAATTTGTGAAAAGGACTTTTTTGCAAGAGAAAAGTAAATCTTGAGTTAAAGCGAATATTATACAGACATATCGTTAGCTGAAATGCAAAACAACGTAACTAACAAAAGTTTAACTTATTTGATTTCATTTTATTAAAAGGCATATGATAATAAATTTTTTAATGCTACAAACAAAATTTAAATAAAAATTCCAGACAAAAAATAATTTACAAGCACAATCTTCTAAATTTAGAAAACGTTTTTGCTTCTCTAAATTTTTGGAAAATGTAGTTATGTGGTTTTTCATTTCAACTGACATATCGTCATCGGTTATTTTACTTATACATATATTTATTTTGTTTTCTCTTAAAGATGCGTTCAGCATTTAAAACGATTTCATCGCAAGACTAAAGATGAATATGATGAACTCATTTACTGCTATGAGGATCGCGCAAGACGTTTATCTCATTTAATGATAAAGCAACAAAATACTGTACAATCAGTTACAGAATCATTTTTACCTACTTAAACTGTAGTTAATAATTATTTTTGAGTTTTCAATGAAAAAAAATACGCACAAGGAAACATCGCAAAGTCAAGTGACGAACACTCATTTGATGGTTTTATACAAGAATTTAAATCAAGTGCTTTTTTAATGTTTGCTCAAAAAATATCTTTTTTTTATTGTGAAAAGAAATAACTATTTTTTTATGCTTTAATTTTTGTTAAACTAATTGTTTTTAAGACAAATTTTTGTTTTTTTTTTTATTCTGGCTTAAGTTAATTTTTATTTCTTTTATTAAAATAAATTAATTTTCGCTAATGTTGAAAGAAACTTTTTTGAAAAAAAAAAAACGGATTTCTACCGATACTAGCCGAGTAGAATGCATTTTCGAAAGCATTTTCATCGTCAGGGCGCAAACTACGGCATTCGATTCGAATTGAAATTTTAAAATCTTATTAGAATTCCTATATTAATGTGCTGTTTTTATAAACAAAAACAAAAAACATATAATTCGTACCCAGACGATCACTACTCGGCTTCTAAAAACAGCACATAAAAGCATTGAAAACTAGATCGATCGAGTGGAATTTCGAATCGAATGCCGCAATTTGCCCCCAATATTATTTAAACGGTAGTAGTGTAGATGTTGCGATGCCACATACACACAGTATACAAAACCATTATTGAACATAAAAAATTTGCAAAGCAAAGGTAGAAAACATATGGCGGAATTAAAAGTCAGTCGATCACAAGGTATATTCAACAAGGTAGGGACAACTGATCAGCTGACTTCTATTTCCGCCATACATATGTTATCTAGCTTAGCTTGGACACTTGCTTATGTTGTACAATGGTTGTGTATACTGTGGGTATGTGTGTTCGCTACATTTTCGACAACCAAGCTGGAATTAGCAACAACAAAATACATGCTGAAATTTTACAGGAAGTTGTTGTTTTAGGGACGTTCCCACCTTATTCCACCATGGTCGATCAGTTACTAACTTTTTAATATACCTTGTTTTTTATGTTATAGAATCAAGGCACATTCAACAAGGTAAACCCAAGGCGAATTCAAAAAATTCGCCCTCTGCATTTCCTTTTAGCGTTTGAACGGTAGAATGTCCGCAGAATTGAAAATTTCATATAAAATTAAATTTTTATAACGTGAAAATGTCAAATTGATGGGTCTTATGTATGGTTGTGTATTAGGCTTGCCAGATCGAATTTGCCAAAAAGCTTGACATTGACCAAAAGAACTTGATTTTGAAAAAAAGAACTTGGCAAAGTTTTTCATGGGCCAGCATCTTTGTTACCTTTCAGCATTTTTGTTATATTTTCACTAATCCAACGTATCACAATATAATCAGCCTTATTATGAGTGTCGTTGTCGAATCGTTTTTGTGTCGAAAATCATTCTTTTTGTTTGAATGGTACCATGTTTGTCGAAAAACGATAGAAATCAACATTTCCTAACGATTCTATTACAATTTTCAATACCACGAGTATCGTCAAAAAATTCAAATACTTAAAAAATCGTCGTTAAGGTATTAGTTAACAACAGTCAAAAATATATATTAAAAATGATTAAAAAAATTGATTTCAGCAAAATAAAGTAGTATCTATAATCAAAAATATAATTAAAGCATTTTTTTTTTAATTTTTATTTAATTCTTTTTAAAAATTAAGAACAAAAATAAGAAAGAGAATCAAGTTTAGCAAAAGGGTATACACAAATACAAGTGAAATTAATAAAGTAAATGTTAATGAAGAGTAGAGTGAAATTGCAGGTCAACTCAATGAATTCATAAAACACTTTGCTAGCAGAAGATTAGCTTAAGTTGGTGTTGAGTTAATACCAGCACCCTTTTCAAGCTGGAAAATATATGGCAAACATGTTAACCGTATTTGCTATTCTAATTTAGGAGCAATTTTGCCAAGGACATACTTAAAAGCATCCCTATTGAGTTTAAAGTGTCAAACAAAACTTAAAATAGACTTAAATTTAATTAAAATACATTAAGTAAAATTGTTTACTTTGATTTTGGCATGAAAAATATGTTTGACTTTTGCCGTAACTCCCTACGCATAGTATTATACTCAGAAGTAGTATACTCTTCTTCATCCTCAGATGACGAAAATGTAGCAACACTTAACATTTTAAATAAAAAATAATTTGTATTTTTAATAATATGTATTTTTATTGTTATTTTTATCACCGCCAACAGTTGATTTTTTGACAGTTTATACAACAGGGTTAAATTTTGTATAATTAACTTAATTGTAAGAATTTTGAAACATTCTGTGTTTTTTGTTCTATTACAAAAATGTCGTTTTCGTTAATTTTACATGGTACCGAAAAATATTAAAAACGCCAACGACTACGATAACTGTCGAAATACGCCAACGACACTCTTAATAAGGCTGAATATTCTGCAAATAATATATTCGCTAAAACAAATTAACAAACAAAAATATAAACTCACTTTACTTCAAAAAGCTTCAATGTACGTATTGGAAATCAGCTGTTCAATGATATTAATTTACTTGTGTTAAGCAATTGGGGTAAATATCAGTGTTGGCACTTTTATTATAATTGTACTGAAAGAAAACTATATTTTTTAAACTTTAATTGCACAGAAAAAAAAAAGTATCATATTACTCCTTAGTTGTGTTGATAATAAAAATATTGGCTTTAAATTTGTTTTTTAGATACATATATAAACATACTTTTTTAAGTATTATTACGTACCTAGAATAAACTTGAGAAAAAATTAACTTGCAAAAAACTTGACAAATTACTTTTTCACTTTACACTTGACGCGCATTAAAAAACTCGACAATCAGGACAAATCAGGCCCGTCTGGCAGCCCTATTGTGTATGCTTTGTGGTTGGGTGTTCGCACTATTTTTAAAAATTAAGCTGGATTTGAGCAACAACAAAACACATGCTTAAATTTTACAGGAAGCTGTTGTTTTAGAGACGAGGTCACCTTAGTATTCCGCCATGATTATGGCGAAATGGTAATGTCAGATAAAGCTTTTGCCTCGCGTTGCGTTAGAAATTCGCTTTTACATTTAAGATGGAATGTCCTTATATATATAAAACATGCCACATAGAGTACTTTCAACGCAGCGTAAAGTTAAGCAACTCTCGTCTTACTGTACGTCTTGATGAGACAAATTCATGCCTAGACAAACGTCAAACCCAGTATTTAAAAAACTAAGTATAAAAATACCGGATTTTTTTATATGGATTTTGAAATTTGTCTAGGCATGAATTTGACTCGTCAAGACGTACAATTAACACACGTAATTAAAATCGTCAAATTGACGATAACTCGCTAAGTCTGGCAACTCTATTGCTATTGTACAATATAAAAACATTGAAAGGATTCAAACAGTTCTACTTGTGGTTGTACTATTCATTAATTTTTTATTGCTTTATTTAAAGATTTGTTAGTTTTAGTGGAAAAGATTGTTTAAATAAAGAATCTTATTAACAAATCGAAACATGGACGAACACGTAACATTAGACAAAAGTATTTGTCGTGTTTGTTTAGATAAAAAAGGTGTTATAAACTGGAATGAAAAAATTGATGATTGCGGCAGAAGTTACAAAGATTGCTACTACAAATACACTGGATTAAATCAGGAAGGTAAAAGAGAACCTAATTTGAAGTCAAACCAATTTAAACCTTATTTTAGCTTCAGATTCATTTTCACAAAGCCTATGTGGAGTATGTTCTAGTGGATTTCAAAATGCTTTTTTGTTATTTAACAAAGCGTTGGAGTCATTTAAAATTCTTCAAAATGCTTTTACGAGAGAAACAAATTTTAAAATTGCCAGCAGTAGTGATGTTTGTAACACGAATAATATATTCAAAGTTGAAGCTTTGGAAGAATTTGATATAAACGCGGATGTAGAAACTGAAACTTTTGTCGATGAAGAAATCGAATTCAATGCTGAAAGTATTAAAGAGGAAGCGGTAATAAGTGAAAATTATAGCATTGATAATGATCATTTTATTGATATAGAAGATTGTAAATTATCCACCGATGACTTTTTACAACCGAAAGCAATCAAAACAAATTCCGATTCGAAACTATCCCCAAATAAGCAAAGCAGTAGACTTAAAAAGTATTTGTGCGCATATTGTTGTAAGTGTTTTTAGCTTAATTTTGACCTTCTAAATTTAGACAAACTCTTTAATTCTTCAAAATTTTGAAAAATATTAATTGCAAAGAAAAGATTATAAATTTCTTTATATCGCAAAAATAATTCATACAACTTTAGCCATAAGTTTACTTTTATCTGAAGAAATTTAAAACTTCCGAGGTTAAGCTTGGCTGACTTTCTAAACGCAGTGCAAAATATTAACTCCTTTCTAAAGGCATGGCGGAAGGCTTTGATATTTTATTCGGCTTACAAATTATTGCTTTTATTTATATTAAAACATTGGGAACAAAGAAGTTAAAATTTCGAACTTCAGAGCAAACTGCGTTTAGAAAGCAAACATTTTCAGTCTAATGGGAAAAGTAATGTCTTGCATAAACCTTAATATATTTATATATTTTACGCATAGCTTTAATCGTCAATGACAAGTCCTCATTAAAAAACCATGAATCTACACACAATGAAAACAGAGAACGCAAGTACACATGTGCCAAATGCGGTCTTAAATTATACACAAAAACATCATTAACAAATCATATGAAGGTTCATGCAGAAAACCGGGAAAAACGATATAAATGTGAATTTTGCGATAAAGCCTTTTATAATCGAGGAGCGTGTAATGTCCACAGACGTATACATCTAGGGCAAATGATACCATGTCCGATTTGCTCTAAAGAATATTATCGCCAAGTTGATTTAGATAAACACTTGCCGACACATTCAGTAGCCCCTCGACAGAAAAATGTTGAAAAGGTAGGTTTATGAGGGGGGGTTATTATATAATACGATTTAAATCGAAAAGATTCCGAACACATATAATTTAAAATTTATCGTACGATAACCGCAACATTTATTTGCGAACGCTCAAAAATAAACTTTAGTTTTCAATGGTGTGAGTTCATATTTAGCGCACGGCCCATATACAATTTAAGTAAGATATGGAATGCACAATAATATTAAAACTAAAAAATTTTTTTATTTCAAAGGAAGGATAAAATAATACAGTTTAAAATTATGGAATGCGGTATGACCACTTTCTGTTTGTCTTTGTTTTAATCTTAATAACTTTAAATAGGTATATTGTTTAAAATCTATAAGAACTTGAGGTTTTATTCGAAACAAATTAAACGTGTATATTTTTTAAAATATTATCCAAACATTCCTTTTTATATTCTGGAAATCACTTTTCTATGCCGCTTGGCAAATAATTTTTTCCTTAAAAACTCTGGATCTATAATATATATTGTAAGTACAAATTGCTTTTGAAGTAAAAACTATTTTTAAGGCTTTTCGGTTTGAATCGAGTTACATAATAACCGCCCATTTTAGGCTTAAATTTGTTTTACCTTCGCTTCTTTTAATAAAAAAAGGGTACATAGAATATTACAAAATAAGAAGAAAATATTAAATTTAACGCACATTTTTTTATATTATGAACACACAAAGAATAATTATCGGTTGCAGTATAGTTAACTGATTTAAAATAAATAAAAAAGATACATACATAGATTTAAAAAATTACAAATAAGAAGGAAATATTTAATAAAAAATTAAAATTTTTGAGTGATGGACCTACAGAATACATTCTACTGCCCTTTGTGTTCTTTATACCGAAGAGACGGTATTTTTTTTGTTCGGCCGACGGTTTTCTTAGCCATCTGGGAGAAAATGTTTGGTGCTTTAGTTACCGAAGCCGGTGTTGTTTTTACCAATGAGATAAGCCTTAGCTTGCGAAGCCGTCGTCCGCTATATTACAGAAAAGAAGTTGATTGTGCCCGGCCAAAAACAGGTATGCAGATACACTTTTGACAGCGAAACTGGCTTTTAATTCACTTTGGTTTTAATAATACAGATCTGAGAAGACTTTTTCGAAACTTTCACCAACCAGTGTGCCCTGTAAACAACTATAGCCAAATGCGTTTAGATAAACATTTTTAAAGCCAGCAGTCAAAAACAGTTTTTTTTTCGAAACTACATTTAATATTTTATTCTTATTTTTTAATTTTCTATCCCATTACGAATTATCTTTTTTGATCTTGAAAAGGTACAAAAATACGAATTTACTTTCTTTATCACAGCCAAAAAGTACAGTAGAGTGTCAAATTTGCAAAAAGACTGTTGCTACCGTAAAATGGAAGGAACATAGAGCTGTCCACCTGAATCAACCAGCAGCAAAGTGTAAAATTTGTGAAAAAGATTTTTTTTCGAGATCCAAGTAATTTTGAGTTAAAACAAATAACATATCTAGGTTATTTGACGTATCTTTTTATTTTGTTTTCTCTTATAGATGCGCCAAGCATTTAAAACGATTTCATCGCAAGACCAAAGAGGAATATGATGAACTTATTCATTGCTATGAGGATCGCGCAAGACGTTTATCTCATTTAATGATAAAGCAACAAAGTATTGTACAGTCTATAACAAAAACAAATCTACCTAATTTAAAATAGAAAACTTTTAAAATATTCTGTGACATTAAGAATAAACATATTCAAAGTTGATACCAATAAATATAAAGTAGAATGAAAATAATGCACAAAGACGACTAAACAACTTGCCCGAAATTTGTGCACGAGGAAGCGCTTGTTAAAAGTTATTCCAGTTCTTTTCAAGTCCAGGGTTAAACATTTTTTAAATAAGTTTGTGTATTTAAAAATAGCACTTTTTTGTTTGTTTTGGAAGCAAAAATTCTTTTCATAAAATTAAAAATAAATAAATGAATATTCTTTTGAATTTTCTGGTAACGTATTGAAAGCGAAACTTTTATTTATTTCTTTTTAGTAATCGAAAGGTCAACTGTAGTTATACCCAGTAAACTGAAAAAAGAAGTTAATAAACATCAAAACTACCTATTCTGAAAATTCTGGGGGCAAATCAGTAAATTGGCGGAAAGTTTTTAATTTTTGAAATTTTTTCATTTTAATTGTACGTCTTGATACGACAAATCCATGCTTAGACAATTTTCAAAATCCAAATAAAAAAAATTCAGTATTTTTATACCGTTTTTTCTATATACTGAGTTTGAAATTTGTCAAGACATCGATTTGTCTCCTCAAGACGTATAATAATGCTACTTCTTTATAATTGTACGTTTTGACGAACGTTTATTTTAAAAATTTATTATTTTTATTTTAATTTTCTATTTATTGCCATCCTCCATGTCCATTAATTCAGTGCTTGTTAAACATTGAAGCTGTGAAATGTCAATTTCCGTTTCTTCATTGGAGTGCATTTTTTCTAAATGACTTTTGTATCTGAAAAATTAAAAAAAATAAATAAAAAATAAGTATTTATGGTTACCTTAGTATAGAAAGGCCCTAACTCGTATTTTTTAAGTCGAGATTTTTTGGCTAATTGTGATATATAATATTTGACCATTTATCGAAACCAACGAAAATCTGGGCTTAGGAAAAATTACGAGTTAGGGCTTTTCTATATTAAGGTAATGATGTATAAACATAACGGGTGTATTTGCTTTGCTGTTAGGTTTTGTGGCACAATCAAAAATGCTATTTGTTGTTTGCAATTTTACCATTAATATTACATAAAACCAACGACGCTTGAAAATGATTGAATTTTATTATTAACATTTGTGTTGTGTGAGGAAAGTTTCGTAAAATACGTAAATTTTATTGTCATCAAAATCGAGCTGCACCAGTTTAATTTATTAATAACACATCAAGCTGTATGCAAAGAGCGCATGCCGAAGAGTACATTAGTTCTGTATCGCTATATTTCAATTCGTCGGCACAATTGAAATATAGCAGTTGGGCATGTGTTATTTGACTACCAGAAAAAAGAACTTCGCACGCCGTTTTTTCATGAAAAAGTCTTATAAAAGTTGAATAAAGATCCACTTTTTTTATTTAAATATTTTCTTCTTCGATAAAGTTAGTTTTGGGCTCAATGGGTACGTTAAGAAGGAAAATTTCCGAATTTATTGTGAAAAGCAGCAAGAGACAGGTCTGCCAATGTATCCTAAGAGATGCACTGTTGGGTACAGTATCATTGGACTTTACCAGTCAATGAAGCATGATACCAGGCGGCGATAAACGGCTTTAAAAAAAATAAGGAATTGTTTGACATGGTTCAACAAGCAAGACGGTGTAACACGCGATATCGTAAACCTATTAAAAAAGCTAGTATGGTAAGCAAATAATCTAACGTTTCGGAGCAATTTATTGACCGCCATGATCATGCAATTTGACTTCACTATGGCTGGGAAAAAGTATGACAAAATTGGAGCCTACAAAAAGAAAACGTACAGCATATCCGCGTCTAATGTTCAATGTTTTTGGCTTTAAAAGCATATGGCAGGCATTAATTTATAGCTGTTGGAAAAACTTCGCTTTCGGTATTTGTTTTAACATTCAAAACACAAATAGTTTAAAATTCACCCGTTATAATTAAGGTTGTCAACATTTAAAATAATATTTTACCTTTGTTTTGAAGGATATGCTTTACTACAAAATTTGCATTGGTAAGGCATTTCACTATGCGTAAAGGAATGTTCTTTTAATGCTTTTGTGGAACTAAACAGTTTACCACATTCCTTACATTCGAACTTTATCCGCTGGTGTGTCACCATGTGAGCCTTTAAGTGTCCTTTAGTCACAAACTTCTTGGTACACACTGTACAGTCGAAAGGCCTTTCGCCGGTATGAAATCTCATGTGTATTTTAAGTTCATTAGGCCTTGTAAAATCCTTCCCACATTCAGTACATCTACGCGTTTTCCCTTCGTGCAGACGTTTATGATTTAAAAGTGCATTTTTAGATACATAAACCTAATTAGTTGGAAAATGTTTATTTTTATTTATATATTTGTATGTATTAGGAATGATAAACAGGATTACGTTATCACGAAATCCCACGCTTTTTGAGATTTTTTGAAATCCCGGGATTTTGGGATGATTTACTTTTAATTAATACTTTAAAATACTTTGGAATATCTTTCTTAAAAATGTTGTATTAAGCTTTAAAATTATTTTGTTATATGATCTATAAATACCATCAAATTTTGATAGTTTTTAAATTAGTTAATTTGAATCTCGCAATTATTTAAACAGCTTTCTTTCCAGGTCCCTAGAAAAACATTCAATAAATTGAAAAAAAATTATGTGATTTGGTCCCCTCGGTAATTTAAAATTAGTTAAATGGCATATTGATTTTTTGATATTTTTTGGCTCTACGCCCATTAATTTTAATTAATTTAATGAGTTTTTAAATAAAACAATATTTTTTAAAAAGCGTTTCTCTATAGAAAAATAATTTTTCGCTTTTGCTTATTTGCGGAATTGAGTACATATGCACTTGGAAATGGGTCTGCAAAAGTGCAAATGCAAAATATGAAGTTTTTTATATGACAAAGAACGAAAATTAGTTTTTTAGGCTTAAAAAAATTTCGAACGAAGTTTCTTTAAATTTCTACTGGAAAACGGCAGTTAATTTTTTTAATAGAAAAACATTGTTATTTCGAACATTTAAACAAAGAATGTTTCTGCTAAACAAACTCAGCCATTTCAAAAAATCAAAAAATATTCCCGGATTAATTAAAAAAACATCCGATCTTGGAAATTCACGGGATTTTTGGGTTTCCCAATCAACATTCCTAGTACGTAAATATGATGACGTATTTTATTTATTTTACCATTTACCTTGTTACAATAATTGCATGTCATTGACTCCCGATCGTTCAAATGTACGACCATATGCTGATTTAGGTAACGTCTAAATGCAAATTCTTTACCACATATTTCACATTTATTTTTCTCCATCTCCTTTTCACGTTTATGAAAACTGACATGTATTTTTAATTCGTAACTTCCATTAAACTGTTTTCCACATTCGTCGCAGTTTAAGGGTTGGCACTCGTGTACACGTTTGTGACTGTTTAAAGCAGTTTTGCTTATAAATTCCTATAAAAATTATATATTAGAATTATAAAAAAAAAATTAGAAAACGTTTTAAGCTAAAAAAGGTGCTTGTTATTTTAAGGTTTAATTTTATTATTTTTTTTATTTTAGGCATGAAATAATTAACAAACTTTAATTCGTTAAATAAATTATTTTAACATGAGACTAGAGGCCGAATTGTACGTATTGACGAGAAAAATTCATGTCAAAATCCGAATAAAAAAAATCCGGTATTTTTATATTGGGTTTTTTATATACTGAGTTTGACGTTTGTCTAGGCATAAATTTATCTCATCAAGACGAACAGTAATGTTCATAAAAATATTTTTAAATTTTTTATATATGTTTATTGAACTGGTTTTTTGTATACAAAATTTTGTTTTTAAAACTTGAAAAATGAACAAGTTGTTTATGAATGTAGAAGTAATAAAAAGGCACGTATGTTTGTATGTATATGTGCGATGATTTCAGGTTTAAAAACGCGCGTCTGGCAATACATGAACGTTTATAACTAGAGATTGTAAATAATAATTATTTTCGAATTTTTAATGAAAAAAAAGTCATGTACAAGGAAAAATCGGAAAGTCAATTAAAGTACACCATCTTAATTTTTTTTTTTGATTTTTAATTTTTCTTAAAAAATAATAATTTTTTTTATTTTTATTTTTTTGTCAAGAATTAAACATTTTTTTTTGCAGAAATAATTGCTATATTTTTTATTTAATAAAAATCAAAACAATGAATTTTGCAAAAAATATTAATTATTATTTTTTTTAAATAAAAATTAAAAAAAAGGTTTGCTTTTATTATTTATTTGGCTCTAGTTAATATTTAAATTTCTCTTTATTAGAAGAAATTAATATTTTCCGTTAGTGTTGAAAGAAACTTTATTTAAGAAAGCAAGTTTTAATCCGATACTAGCCGAATATAATGCATTTTCGAAACCAGCTACGGATTTTCATCGTCAGTACTCTTTGAAGAGTAGTAGTGTTTTTGGCTGTAAACATCGCCGTTTTAACTAATTAAGACGAAATTTAAATTTTCCAAATACGCCGCTCGGCTTGCTTTTTCAAATAAAGTCTCTTTTATCATTAACGGGAAATATTACTTTTTTAAAATAAAAATAAATTTAAATAAAAAAGCAAAAACTTGTCTCCAAGACAAGTTCAACGAAAAATAAAAAAAAATAATTATTATTTCTTTAAACATAATTATTTCGATCCTTGTTTATAATTGATTTAAAATTTCTTACTTTATCACAAATTGAGCATTTATGAATCTCCCGATAGTCTTCATGGACACTCATATGTTGCGTCAAATGGCGCTGCAAAGAAAACTCCTCACCACAAAGTTTACAGACATGTAGGTTATGTTTTCTCTTGCTTTTGTGGTAATTTAGATGAATTTTCAAAAGATTTTCGTTATTGTAAATGCGACCTATATAAAAAAGAAATCATTTTTTTATCAATTTAAATTAAAAGTGTTAATCACAACCGCATTTAATCTGAGTTTCGATTTAAAAATTAAAATTTTCTACGTTTAACTTTTTTTTTACTGTGAAACGGTTTGGTCACAAATACCTTTGTCTTTCTAATTGTGTTTTTGAGGTTTTTTTGTTATCCCGTACTTAAATGTTTATTGTTTTTATACTTAATTAGATAGAGCCTTTAATAAAATTTTTAGAAATTTTTTTTATTAACTTTTTCTATTAATAAGGAAAAATTACGGTTTAAAATTACTCTCTTGGTTTTCTTTTTTAATAAATGCGCAAAAAAATGCGACAACGTAATCGAAATGCAGAATAGGGCTAAGTTTTCAAAATTTATTGAAAAATTTAAACTTATGATTCATTGATGTGTTTATTTATGCTGAGTCCATTTTGTTTTCTGAACATGAGCAAACGTCGCACAGTGGCTTAAAACCGTTTTCCATTGGCTAAAAGTCCAATTTTTTGTTTCGCCGATTTTAAAAATTTTAATGTCATTCCATAGCAAAAATATTACAGCTAATGAATTAAAAAAACTGCATTAAAATATTGGAAACTGTGGGTGTAGCATACTGCTGAACCCGAACTTTTTGTTATTTTAGAAAAAGGCATTTTTTGTAATTTCAATCAGAATTTAATTATGATATTTCGCAAACTATTATCAAATTAAACAACCAATAAAAATATGTAAAAATATCTTTATCAATTCAAAAGTAATAAAATTTTGAACGATGAAAAACGATTCAGCTATTTTGCGTCGACACAATGACGTCACAAAAAATGTTTCATGGTTAAGCTTGTGTTCAGAATACAAATCAAAAATTTTTGTTTTGAAAGGTTGTTGCATACAGTCATAAAAAATAAAATTCATTATTATTTAATGCTACCAACTTTGCATTGATATTGTTTATTTCTAACTTGTTTAATTTAATGGGGAGTTTTTTAAAATTATTTATTAAGTTTTAATATCGGTTTATATTGCGTTTTTTTTTCTTTTAAACTTTGAAAATTTTAACCACTTTTTTAGTATTACAGGCGTTTGAATTCAACAACAAAAAATTTTTCGGTTTTTATTTAAAGTTGGTTGATAAAGCGAAAATACTGAAAATGTTTTATATTTAAAGTTCTTATGATAAAACTAAAAAGATTTCTCTTCGTTTCTCTTTTAAAACACAACCACTAAGCGGTTTCCGAGTTACTACCGAGTACACCTAACAAATCAAACTGTGAAACAAACAACTCAAAAGCAGTTTTTAGTAAAACTTAAAAATAAACATAAAATAGATACTTACTGCAAATATGACATTTGAGTTTAGGTTTAAACCTTTCTAACTTGTCTTTGGGCGACTGGGAGTCTTCTTGAAACTGCTGGTTTTGTGTCGATTCTTCTCCATCTGTGATTTCTGCAAATTTATTTTCTCTGATAAAATGTATTTTTATTCAGTGACCGTTATTTTTTGTGACAAAAAATAGCTTTGATTTTTTTGCAAATATAATTGTTTACTGATTTTTATATTATTTTGCGAAAATAATAATTAATTTCTGATTTTCTTCTTTGCAGAAATGATTAATTTTTGATTTTTTAGCAAAAATTATTTACTGCCAATTTAAAACTGTTTTTATAGTTAATTCTTCTGTTTTTGTATGTAGTATGTATACATAAAAAAGTCGGTCAAAATGGTAGTATTTTTAAAATAAAAATTAGAAAATAATTGTCATACATGGGTAATTCCAGGAAAATGTAATGTAACGTCAGAACGCACTATTTTTGTTTAAGGAAATATTTAAATTTTTTATATTAATATGTATACAAGTTATTAAAAAAGTCTCTTTTTTCATTTAAACTGTAATCGCAAAAACAAACATATGCTTTCCCCTGAAAAACAATATATGAAATCTGGCGTTACGTTACTTTTTTTCCTGAAATTACCCATACATAAAATATAAAATCCAAAAAAATTAGTATTTAAAAGAAAAAAAAGTATAAAAAATTCAAACCAAAAATTTAAAAAGCATTTGAGTATCCAAAAATTTAGTTTAAATCCATTAAGATTGTGTTCTTTACTTGACTCTCCAATGTTTTCATCTGCCTGCATTTTTTCTTGAAAATTCAAAAAATAATTATTTCCGGTTAATTTTTTTATTATAAATTTTTTTCTTTTTTAATAATGTTTTGCGAAAAATTCACAATACAAAGTTTTTATTTATAAATATTGGGGAAGTAGTTGATATGTTTCAGTTCACTGGTTTTGTCTTTTCTTTTTGAGCAAATGTTTTTAAATATGCCTTATTGTATACTTTCACAAATATAAGTCTTTCCACGGGTCAGTTTTCTTTTTATACCCAAATGTCAGCATTATTTAAATGAAAAAAATATCTTGTATGTACTAAAATGATTCTGTTCCAATTGAAATCTTGCCAAGATGTATATCAGAGTATGATTTGGAAATTGGATGCTACTAATGTAAAGCAAAAGTTCAAAGCTAAATTTCGTATTTTTAAGGCCTTTAATGGGTTAATACGCTGTTTTAAACATTTTGATACATAGACCTTTTGTGCAAAGGTATACATAAATATACTTTTACTTGTTTCTTGGTTTTCGATCGATGCACTATACGTGCGACTCTATATTTTTTTAAGGAAATGATCAATTAAGACAATATTTTATTAATTGACAAGTCAATCTCTAAATTTGTGTTGTTTTTATTTTATTTTTTCTACAGAATAATCGGATACAAGCCGAAACAAGTTTATCCCTTCTTACCTCTTAGAATAACTTCTTCCAGTGCAGCATACTCATTGTCTTCCATCGTACATACATTTTCATTTTTTTCTTTTCTATCATCTTTAGGTGATTCCGCTTTAACTAAATGTTCGACAAAAACATCACTCTATGTAGTTGATAACAAGTAATATGTTTTAATACAATCAACTAAAAATGTTAACATGATACTTACGGCCGGAACAATCTCAATTTTTTCAATTGAAATTTCCGTATGCTCAAAAGAGTCGATATTGCCTTCATATTTTTCCCATTCTTCTTCTAGAAGGGCTTGTGAACTTTGTGCCTTTTGTAGGAATTTATAGACCACTAGTAACTCTTCACCGCATTCTGTACACAAAAACTGTGGCCCATCATCCTGTTCGTCAATAGGTAAATTTGTACATAAACGCAAACATTCTAAATAATTCATTGTATTGTCCTCTGAAAGCTGAGGATATTCATCACATTCGAAAGTTGTTTGAAGGTCTATGCTTTCGTTTGTAACGTTTAGGCAGACTCGACAAATTTGCAAATCGTCTTCCATGATCAAAAAATATATTTTTGGTGACTACTTATATTTGTAACCAACCTTTTTAATAAAACAATTTATAGGAATTTTAGCAAAACTATTTGTTTGTAAAAATTATTAGATTTTTGGGTACCCGACAGGTACCCGACTTTTGAAGAGTTGTATTTTGTGGTACTTTTAATATTAACATGATAGGCTTACACGAAAAGTTTTTCATTATTATTTTTACACCATTTTTTACTAACGACTTGTACTAACTTTGCATATATGAAACTCAGTTTTACACTAAAAACTTAACTACAGAAACTTTAACTATCATTTGGTAACAACATGATTTTGCCTGTTTGGTAATGTTTTAGAAAAAAACGTCTTTCTTTTTGTCGAGGGATAACTGGTTTGTCATACGGCCACACTTTAAAATACATTGAGTTAGGAACTGCATATGGTTTCTTTTGTATATGGTATACTTTTTGAAAATCCGTAATACAATTTAATATTTTTGTGTATTTTGAAAGGTATATAGCTTTAATCTATTCACATTCTTAGTTTACTTACCATTCTACGGCTTAATGATTCAATGATGATTTAGTGAAGAAAAAAAAATACAATGAAACTAAGATGTAATATATAAGACATGCTTCAATAAAAACATTAAAGAATGCAAAAAACAAATGGACTTCTTTGCCATACTTTTTAAAAGAAAAAATGTAAATATATATGTAAGTCTCGGAAACACTATTTGTCTTTCTTTGGTTAAATCTTAATTATTTTTATATATTGTTTAAAAATTTGCAAAAGCTTAAGGTTTTATTCGAAATAAATATCTTTATGCTTTTAATAAAAAGGGAATATTTCATGTATACCTATATTAAAAAAAAACAAACCAAACATTCCGTACCGTTTTTATTGAAATTACGGTAAATAAAATTTATTTTGCTTACACAGCTGTCTTTGCAAACTTTGTTTTTAATATTTTATAAATCTGCCACCCTTTATTAATTATGAAAACCTAAAAGTGAAATGAAACTAATAAAAAAAAAATAAACAAATTATAAATGTGCTTCTTTCTTAAAGAGACTAGCCTAAATTGGTCCTGTAATTTTTTACCCAAAAATTAAATAAGAAAAAAAATTTAAAATAAGCCAAGCCCGTCGTCGGCTGACATATTTGTTAGGTATCTTACAGATGTTTTCCAAATTTGCTGGTTGGGTAGTGAATGCTGAAAGCAAAAATTATGTTCCTTTTCTGCCATCCATTTTTTAGAAGTTCAAAATTTTAGTATTCCTAATTAATAGTCATTTTTTTCAAATCAAGAATTTAAAATTTTTATATTATAAATAAACAGTTGTTTTAAATGGCCACCTCCTTTAAGCTTTATTTACACTACCTAAGTTCTCATCTGAGTTGATTGTCAAGAAAATAATTTTAAACTTTTATGAGTGTCAAAAAACAATTTGATGTTTTAATTTCTAGTATTACATTACGTCTAAGGAATTAGTTTTAGTCCGCTAATTATAAAAGTTGTTAAGCTGGTATAAAAAATATGGCAATACAGCAACAAGCGTTTAATCCGGTAACTTTTAAAAACTTACATTTAAAACTCAGACGTTAAATAATTTGAAAATAGAACACGTTCTAATTTCACCTGAGATTAGACGAAAATATTAACAAATTCAAATAGACATGTTATTACACTATTCAATTGAGACTTATTTGTGAAACTCAGATGATAACTCAAGAAGTGTAAATATAGCTTTACACTGGTATGCAAAGATAATAAAAATCATAATTATTTTGTTCACTACTGTTTCTTTTATTTATACATATTTACATTACAGTTATATTTAATATTAAGGTGAATATGTTTTAATTATTCTAGCCAATAAAGTTTGTATTTATCCATTAACTAATAGGTATAGGTACATATGTATTTCCTAAGACAGAACCATATAGTCACTCTTACAATTATGTGTGTATATAAGTTTTTGCATTTTAGTTAAAAAAAACTGTTAAGGATTTTTAAAATCTTTAGGAAATCAGTAACACTTATTTAGTTTGCAACTATCTCTTCAGAGTTGTAGTAATTAATTGAATGTAGTGCAAATATAGTGTTGATAATTTTACTTAATTATTATAACAACACAATGTTTCGTTGTAAATACATAAATATTTTAAAAACAAGACAATAACAGCAGCAATACACATGATTTTCTCTTCCGTAAAAGGCAGCACTTCCAAATAAACAAAAACAATTGGTTGAAAACTTTAACAAAAAAACTCAGTATTATTAGCAGGTTTCACTTTTGATAATTAAGTGTAGTTAGTTGCGTATATGTACATATACTTACATACATACATATGTTAAATGATGTAAATTTACAATTTTTAATGATGTATTGTAGTAATACGCAACTTACTACGAACTTTATATTTTCAAAAGTGAAGACTCTTTGTAACTGCTATCCCACACATAAACCTACGTCTTGCCGTAACAAATCCAAGCCTAGACAAATGTCAAAATCAATAAAAATCAAAACAATAACAAAAACTATTTTTGGAAGTGCGTTTTTTTTTGCTGAGATATCGCAGTGCAAAATTTTAAAATAACGGTTATATCCGCTCAACTGGTAAAATGAGTTGTTTTAAGATACATAGTTAGGCCCGTAAATGACATTTATTTATTATAATTTTTTTTTAACAAAAATTAAATAAACCAGATATTAAAAAAATAAAAAATAATTAAATCAGCTAGGAATTAACGCGATTTTTTATTATGTTTATATTTACTTTTACTAATTCATTAGATTAAGACTAAAGTAAAAAATAAAAAAAATAAAGAAAATTACAAATAATTAACCCAATGAAAAACATTTATAATTGAGTTAATATATGTAAAATCTTTAAAATTTCTTAGTTATAAAAAATAAAGCTAATATTAAAATTTGAGTTAATTTTAATTTAATTGTAAATTGCACCATAATAGTTTCCTTAAATTATTTTTCTTTTCTTACTTTAATATGTTTTATACATTAGTTTTAATTTATATGTATGCATAAATGCACATACATAAGTGTTTTTGGGTGTACAAACAACTAGACATACAGTGTGGAGCATAATTATTGCAACAATATGTTTGCTTATATTTTAACAAAGATTTAACTAACTAATTCTGTTTAAATTTTATTTAACCTTAGCTAAATTTAAATTTGATTTATTTATTTATTTTTTAACATTTATACCACGCTATTTATGGGTAGCTCCTTTTTTATTTTATCCTAAAAACTTAAAAACATAGCAATAAGAAAATATACAGAGTCACTTATTCCACAAAACCCTGTTTGTAACAAAAATTTATTAACTTCCTGTAAAATTTTTTTAAATATTACAAGGGGACGTTTGCGTTTGAGGTAACGCTATACATATATGTATTTTAATAGCTACAATTTTCTACAAGTTTGTATTGTTCGCTTTTGAGGTATTTGAAGATTTTCTCTTACTGTCTTCTTTTTATTATCGTTGTATATCATTTTCTGAGTTTAATTGTACTTCCAATTCGGCAATATCAAAATTTGTTGTTGTATCCGTGCCATCGGATTGTATAAAATTTTGTAATTGTTGTTGTTGCGGTAGTTCTGAATTTTGAAATTGCTGCTGCGCTGTTTCTAAACCATTGTCCAGACATTTTCGAATTGTTTCACTATCAATGCCATAACTACTAATTTCACTGTTTTTCTGTTGAACTTCAAATTCGTTGGCTATATTTATATACATTTCTTGTTGCTTTTGATGCTCCTTCTATAATAAAACAATAAAAAACTAATTAAAAAATTTCTTTATATTTTACGTGACTAAATTATTACGTCATTATTGACTGCTTTTACACTTGGACAGACAGACAGACAGACAGACAAAAACTTGGACGAGGGGTCAAAAGATCGACAGTGTCGTACAGGACTCTCTGTACTGGATATTTTTCGTTTCTTTTCTTATTTTTCGTGTTCTCATCTTGTTGCTTCACATCAGAGAACACTCATACAGGTCAAATCAGGGCACACTCAACCAGTGCCTGTGTTCTGTAACTTTAGTGAGAACTTCTCGCATCGAAAAGTTTATAGTCGCCATGTAAAAGACAGAATGAGCACCATAAACCTAATTATTTTTACTGGTAACGTTGTATAATGAGAGTTTATGTATTATCTAAGTCACACTGTTAATAATCGGAAGACTATGACAATAAATAAAATTTTCTCGCTGCGAAAACTTCTCGCCAGTTACAGAACAGGGGGGCAGGTAATATCAAGAGCCCAGCTGATTAAAATAAATTTGACATTTTCACGTTACAAATATTCAATTTTGTATGAAATTTTTAATTTTTCTGACAATCCACCGTTCAAACACAAAAAGGAAATGCAGGAGAAGAATTTTTTGAATTCGCCTTTATACTAACTTGTTAAGTGTACCCTGGGCAATATTACGAGCCTCGCTAAAGGCACATTCAACCAGGTAATATTAAGAGCCCAGCTGATTAAAATCAATTTGACATTATTACGAATTACGAATTATGAATTTCTTGGCCCCGCTGACTATAATAAATTTGACATTTGTTTTAACAAATATTTAATTTTGTATGAAATTTTTATTTTTTTGACATTCCCACGTTTAAACACAAAAAGAGAATGCAGAGGGGGATTTTTTTTAATTCGCCTTGATATTACCCGTATTAGTGTACATGTGTATGTATGTATGTATGTATGTATGTATGTATGTATGTATGTATGTATGTATGTATGTATGTATGTATGTATGTATGTATGTATGTATGTATGTATGTATGTATGTATGTATGTATGTATGTATGTATGTATGTATGTATGTATGTATGTATGTATGTATGTATGTATGTATGTATGTATATACTAATTCAGTTGCTTACCATTATATCGGCTATACGTTCTTCAGTATGAGGTACCTCATATCGTTGCCCTTGGTCTCTAAGTTCAATGGCTGTATTAAGTTGTTGATTAAGTCTATTATTAATTTGTTGCAACGAGCAAGAGAGAACATTTTCTATAACTGTAAAAAAAATTACATAAGTAGGTATTAAAAAATTTAACAAAAATAATACGGCGCTTCAACCTTTTCGTTGCATTGGTGCTCTGTATTCCTCACTATCAGTTTCGGAAATCGAATAAGACATTTTTCGTTTTATTGCCCCCGAAGCTGTATAATGCCTGTCCGCTTCCTGTTCTCGATTTGCAAGAGAATTATCACTATCGGTTTTAGGTGAAAAATTCATGCGGTCAAGATTATCTGAAGGGGGCAGACCGCTGGTATGGATTTCTTCTGACCCGTATCTGGTATCATGCACACTTTGTTTCGTATGCGAACAGCTTGCACTTGGAGAATTGGCGTTGATGTAGGAGCGCAAATATTTTCCCGCCGTTGTGTTAACAACACTTACACTTTTTGTTATAGAATTCTTAATAGAATCTGCAGCTGGCGGTACCAAAGCTAAGGGAGGTGTTTTTGTTGAACGTCCTGCACTGGGTGAAGAGCTGCCATACTGCTGATGACGACGGTGCTGGGTATGTTGAAGCGATTTCGATGAAAACATCGATGTCGAAGAGGAAGTTTCCGAGTCGGCGTCATCATCTGAGCCAGATTTTAGATTTTGTATTAAACACAAAACAGCCTTTTCTAGTTGTTGGGGATTTTCTGAAGCAGGTACATCATCCAAAGATTGGGTAATTTTTGTATTAATTATAACTGAAAATTTATTTTTCATATTTTCAACACGTCGCCTGCCCTCCTCTTCGTCTAACATTGTATTGACACAGATGAACGAGTGAACCTTATTCGTATTTTTGTCGATCTCTAAGAAACCTTTGGTATGTAAATATATAATTTTGCCATTGCGTGTAAAAAGTCTATAAGTTGATTCACCATAGGAGCTTCTGCAATCGTACACTGTGTCAATTAAAAAAATTAATTTAATTTTATATGTTGAACAATGTTTGGATATTAACTAGGGATAATGATCGGGACTGCGCAATCCCGAAATCCCGAGATAATTTTTAGAACTAGGGAGTCAAATCTTATTTTTTTCAGTTTCTACCAAATCATTTTTTTTTTTTGGTAAAATTAAAAAAAATAAATGTTTAAACTTAAATAAAAGAAACTATTTTCTCATTAAAATTTAAAAAAGGAAGTTTTTGAGTTGCAAAACTTCAGCCAGGTAAGCTTTTAAAGTTGATGGGCTTTAACGTGTTTTTAAAAAGCGATTAATATTGTGCACTTCAAAAACTAAGAAAGAAAGGGTTTTTAAATATATTTTAAAAATAAATACGATGGAAAAACAATCTAAATGTAAATTGTTTGAAACGATGAAGTTTACAAAAACATTCTTTAAAAAAATAGGAAAAAAATTAAATTTAACTTTTAAAAGAAGATTGTTTCTGCGAAACCCATTCAGGTATATCCTATAAAATCACAGGGTCAATTAAAAAATTTCGGAATTCGGCCTTTGCCGATCCCTGAAAATCCCACTATTTCTGGATTTCCCGATCGTTATCTCTACTATAAACTTTTTGCTTTATGTATATTTAAACTCACTTTGTCTTAAAGCCACTATTACCCATCGTACATCATCCTGATGCATAAAGGTGAATGGACTTAAATTTCGAACTTCATTAGTCATATAACCGGCCACTATACTTATTCGCTGATCACAATCTATAATACGGCCATCGATTAAATGACGTGTCTTGTATTCCAAGCGATTCGCTTCCACAGTACGATTTATAACTGGGGGACGTACAATGCGAGCTATGGCAATTAATACCTGTTAGTGTGAAAAATTTGTTTGAGGCTTTTATATAGGGGGCTATTTAGTTAGTTTTTCATTATACTTACAATATCGTTACCACTTATTGTATGCAGCGGCATTATGTCTTCACGGCCCCGACTACGTCGCATCAATTGCAATGTTGAGGGAAATGTACTTGTTTTAAGACCTCTTGGCGCCATATCGCTGCGTCGAAAGCTGCCATCTATTTTAACTAATTCATAAACTGTAGGTTCTGATCTGGGTCCAGATCTGGCCAATCTTTAAAACAAAATTTAAATACAATCAAGTTGATTTTTTTATAAAACTTATGTACGCATAAACATACCTTATGGTGAAACTACGTTTGTCTTCCCGTAATCTTCTGTCAATTTCATCCTCTTCCGCTTGTGTTCGATGTCTAGGTTGACCCGATTCATCTTCCGGCTGTATATCAAGTAGATTATCTAAATCTGTTGGTATAAGTTTTTCCTTTAACATTTGGTGATCCTCGGGATGGGTAATATGTAAAATATTTTGACCATATAAATCATCCTGAAATAAATAAATTTTACAATTAAGGTGATAAAAATAAAAGAGGTAGATATGAAAAAAAAAATATTGAAAAAAAGTCCAACAAATGTCATGTCAAACTGATTTTTATGAAACAAAAGCTTTTACCACTTATTTAAATTTGCAGGGACAAAAACTTTGAAACTCTACTATTCAGTTAGTGATAATCAATTTGCCATTCTGTTTGTAATTTCGTTAATATACATTTGCGACCCTTTAATGTACATATATTCTGGATCCTTATAGATAGGAAAGTCGATTTAGCCATATCCGTCTGCTAAAATCAAGTTTCCGAAACGAAATAAATTGGGATAAAAAACCTTTTGGTGTCAAACTATTAGAAATATTTCAAAGTAGAACGCTATTTTAAAACAGTAAGACTAATAACTAATTTTTTTGGGACAAAATCCATGAATATATCCCTACAATATCTCAATATCTCAGAAAATACAGCGACTGTTGTCACAAAACCTCTCACATATGTATATATGTACGCGACGGCAAGACGAACCAGGGGAAGTAAACAGCATAGCTTATCTATTTTTTTCTTGCATAAATCGAGGCTGGGTTGTCAAATTTGTTTGTGTTTACATTTTATTTTTGACACAAAAGCCAAAGAAAATCGCAACAAAAACGAAAATTTTTTTCGCCGCAAATTAGTTGTTGTAAAATTACCACCACTTGTAATCAATTCGCCTTAAACGGCAGCCTAAATCATGAAATTTTTTTTGGACAAGAGCAGGGAAAGTGGTATTCCCTGCCTTGGGTTTACCTTGTTTAGTGTACCCCAGGGTACACTAATACAGGTAGTATCAAGGCGAATTCAGAAAACTCGCCCTCTGCATTTCCTTTTTGTGTCTGAGAAAGTAAATGCCAAAAAAAATTTTAAATTTCAAACAAAATTAATTAATCTGACAATCATTTTAACAAAATTTTAAGACGAATTCATAGTCAGCTGCGAGGCACATTCAACCCGGTAATATTAAGAGCCCAGCTGATTAAAATCAATTTGACATTTATACGTTATAAACATTGAATTTTATATGAAATTTTTAATTTTTCTGACATTGTTCTGACACCGTTCAAACACAAAAAGGAAATGCCAAGGTTTACCTGGTTGAATGTGCCTTGGTCAGCTGGCTTCTAAACACTACCTGTATTTTGGTACCCTAATATAAAGTAAATATTTTGTATTTTGTTTGTATATCAAATTTATCTATTGATTAAATTAACAAAATTAAATATTAAAAAACTTAATGCACACAATCATTTCAATGAATTTATGAATTCAATAAGTTCCATTTGTTTATTTCAAAAGACATGCAGGCACGATTTGCTATTTAATACTTGAGTAAAAAGAACATAATCGAAGGATTGGGTGCAAATGACCAAAGCCGAGACATTCATAAATTGTCACGTATTCATAGTATAGTAATTTAATTGCTTTATGTTTATTTAAAGTTAAACAATTTTAATTTATTAAAAAATGTAAAAATATTTTGCATTCACCTGGCAATGACCCAAATGTTGTTCTATACTAGAAGATACTAAAACAATTTGACCGTTACAGGATAAGGTTAGAAAAAAACTGTCTAATAACTTCATAAGAGCATCAGTTGTCTGTGCTGATTTACTGTTAAGACTTTTGCCAAATACTGAAATTAAGTTAAATAGGAAGTTAATTAGCATTTATTTTAATTATTAAAAAAATAAATTTTATTTACCATATTTCAAACGTAGCCCATGGGCAGCAAATCTTAGCACTGCTGTTTTGTCAACCCGCCTAGGAGACTCTGCTACATGTGGCACCATTGTTGACAGTTCTTGTATGGAACCATTCAATTTATCCCGTCGGTTCTTTTCGGCCCGATTTCTTGCCTCACGATTACTAAAATAAAGAAAAAGAATAATGTCATTATATAAATAGATAGTCTAAGGGTAATTGTCATAACTTTCCTATAAAGTGTACCTAAACTTAAAGTAACTTAAGCTTAAATTTACAACTAACTAGCCCTTAATAGTTTTGGTTATTGCATTCTCCTTTTCAATTTAACTAATTTCTTAAATAAAGCTTTAAAACCTGTGCAAACACCTATAATCTGTGGAAAGGCGCATGTATATAAGGTGGGGTTAGTTTTACAAAAAGAACGCAATCGTCATACGAACGTCAAAGACAGATAACAAAAACTCACAAATTATTTCTTTAGGTTTATTTTGTTAAGCCTTAAAAAGGAAAGTTATAAATTGCAATCTACGACACTTAAAAAGCGTAAAAAAAAATTTTTGTACGAATTGAAACAAGTATTTTTAAACAAAACAATAACAAAATTTGTACGTACAATAGGTTGTGATTTGAGTAATTGTGTTTTTTGCTTGAAAATGCCTTTTACTAGCAGGAAAATATCCATAAATAACTTTTAAATACTCAGAAAAAGGACTGTTCTTTACGCTCTTAATTCGTGTTCTCATTTACTGGATTTTGTATAAAGAAACAGCATCTAATAAAAAATAAAAAAAAAACGTTAAGTAAACGAACTAACCTTATATTTATATTTTTTCATATTAAATCAGGCAGGGTACGCTATGAGTTTACCCTGTTTTAATCCAAGCTGTTTATTATTTTTGCAGCTAACTTCCCGTTGTCAAAATTGAACACAAGAAAAACTTTTATTTTTTAACTTAGTGGCAGCGTTACCATATATTTAAAAAACGTTTTTTTTTTTAAAAAGAAAGCTTTCGAAAAAGTGCCCTTATTTTTGTTAAACCGACTGTGATTTAAAGTTTCCTGCTTTAGCGTAGGTAGGTCTTTCTCGGCGGAATGCGTTTACCTGATAATTAATTTCACCATGTTAAATATTGGGCCGTGTTTTTTAAAACGGCACTGTTGCACAATTTAACACTTTTGCAATAATACTGGAGTGGGAAAATATAAAAACGCCACTTAATATTTTCATTGAATATTCTGCAAAATTTTAATTATCTATTTAAAAAAAGCTTAACAAAACTTTATACATACATATGGGTGATTCTAAGATTACTGGACAATTTGATGTCCTTGAAAATAAAAATAATTCCACTTTCACATTTACTTTTAAACAAAGCTTTAAAACATCTCCATAATCACTAAAATATATTTTCTAAAAATTGTTTTGTTTTTAAAAAAGTTGCCTACACAAGTACTTTAATATCATTTCCCTGGCTGTCCCCAGCCCTATATTCACTTGAGTTTGTCTGAATTTTTAGCAAATACAGTATAAAGGTTTTAAGCAAAACTATTGTAAAATACGAAAATGTTATCAAGTGAGGTCCTTCTTCTAATAATGTGAATAATTCATAGCAAATAATATATTTATAAATGTTTATGATTTGCCCCTAAAAATACACGTCAATCCACGGTAAAATTTTTTTTGCTTTAAAACTCGAAGTTCTCAAAAATTTTTTTTGATATTCAATAACTTTATTATATATAAGAAGACTATATGCGCGTCCACATGTTCAAGGGATCTCACCAACTATATTAACAAAATGAGGACAGCCGGGTTTTGTCTTTCCTAGTGATAATTCGCATTTCTTCCATCATTCCCCTGTGTTGCTTTAAAAATAAGTTGATGAAGTAATTTTTTCAAGGTTTCGTAATGGAAATAAATTTTAACAAATTATTTTAAAGAAAAAAGTATGGGTTTACTGGTCGACAAGGAAAATATTTTGAAAAATTTGCATAATCCGATTAAAAATAAAAAAAATTATTTGCACTTATGACAACGAAGCAGCTATTACATATTTAAAAAATAAAACTTTTTGGCCAAAAACTTTAACGCCAAAAATAACATCCAAATTAGCCCGTTATATCAGAATCAATCATATGTATATTTTCATAAAACTTATTCTTTTACTTCTAACTTTTTGACGTCCTAAAATCTTGCAAAAAATTGTTTTTTAGTTTGATAAATCAGCCCCAAATTAAAAAATTAAAAAAAAAGTTTGTTTAAAAATATTTTTTAGGTATTACAATTACTCAGAGACAACGTAAAATTATATATATTCTATTTTAAAAAATTTTTTAGGCAACAAGTTTTAGTTAACCTAACGCTAAAATAGTATCTATGTGAAAAAATTAATTGCTTTTTTGAGTTTTGCCCAGAATGCGATATAAGTAACGTATAAATAATTTTATCTTAAAGGATTAAAGTTTAATACTTCTAAAAACAAAAATATATTCTACAAAATATGTTCATGTGGAAAATTAATACCATGTATGACTTATGGTCTATTCCATTGAATATTCGTTGCTACTTTATGAACATGTGTCAATATTGTGTTAGTTGGAATAATAAAATATTTCATTCAACCTTAGAAAAACGACCACGCATAAGTATGTCTCCTCTACAGGATACGCAAAAACAAAAAAGAACAATCAAACAAACAAAAAAACAAAGGTTATATATTTTTAATGAATTAAAGTATAATTCATAAATAAATGGCAAATTCTCAAGATTGAAATCAAACATAGAACAAGGCAATTACGATTTCAACCCAATACAATAAGCAAGAATTGTATGTATGTGCAAGTCTCCCGCAGAATCCTCGCAAATGGGCGTGTGTAATGTCTCTTAAAACATTAACTAAATTAACAACTATTTATATGGAAAAATAATATAAGATTCTAGAAAGTAAAAATAATAAAATATCGTAAGCTTAAATGCTAAACAGCATCACTGAAGCAAAATTGCTTAAAAGTAATGTTATTATCTACATATTGCAGTAAGAATGACACTATTAAGAGTGTAATTACAATAACAATTACAAAGATCAACCAAAAAAATTTTAATTTTTATTTGATTCTTCTGTGTTAAAGTTTAAAAACTTAATTTTTAGTGTTTTTGCCTTTAAGCGCCGGGCATACATTAAAAATTCATTCATATATATTTATGTTGTGTGTATGAATGTTAATACATGGTATGAACAAGTGTGTGTTGTGTATCCTAAAATCATGCTACATACGTTCAAGAAGTTTCCATTAGATTTAAAACCAACAAGAAATTTATTTTTCAAGTACATGTGTATGTTTGCCTGTTTGTATGTAAACGTTGAAATAAATTAAATTAATATATGAACATTAGGGTGGATCAAATTGAATGGACGAAGAAAAAGCTGATAAATCTTATAGCAAAAATAAAATACATACACTTAAAATTCTAAAAAAAAAATTTCAAAAGAAACCAAAGTCCTAAAAACAAACGAAAAATCCACATAAAGATTTTAATAAACACTAACATATCCAAAAAACAGCAAATTTTAAATATAACTGGAAAAATTTTCAAATTTTTATATTTCTTTTCTTTAAAAAAAAAGGAAATATTTAAAAAGACCAAGTCACATGCTTTCTAATGCTGTTTAAAAATTTGAAATCGGTTTAAAAATAATCCGGTTACAAATGCTTAAATGTGCCAGTCGCAAAAAAATATATCGAAATTTTTTGAAACAATTCTGCCATTTCTAAACGGTTTGTTCGATTACCATAAATTTCTACATGAGCATAGACGAGCAGTATTCGAGTGTATGCTTTAAGAAAGACATCCTCTCCTAGCTTAGGAGCGGCGCTATAGTGTTGAAAAAATGGGGTTCCTTGGACATGAGATTATTTTCATTGCTTTTCAATTTTTTTTATCTTTATCCAATTTCAAAAACTTTTTTGCATACTTAAATTCGACATAAAGTTATACAAAAATCATGCTTACATGTGCTATTTATCTTAAGTAGTGTGTGAGTTATAGCCTTTTAAAAATTGAAATTTAATATTTGGGATTAAAATTTTTCAAGACCTTTAAATTATCGATTTTCCTGAATTTTTTTCTGTTAATTAGACAAGACAAATTTGTAAACATCAATAGAAAAATTACGGCAATACTTTTTTTAATTAAAAAAAACTATTTTAAATCTGGCAATATTATGATTATTTTTTTTTTCTTTTGCAAAAAAAACTTTCTTAGGGAGTAAATATTATTTTTTTATTTTTCTTAAAGATATTTAAGCAATTTTCTAAATAAAAAATATTTATATGTACTAATATAGTTGGACATAGGTCCAACGAAATTCGACCTATTTTCGAGAAAAATTTTTTTCTAAAATTCCAATTCTGCGATTAAAAATTAGAGCCAGGGTCGGAAGCCCTAATTAATATTTATTTCTTTGGTAATGTTTTTAATCGACCCTAGACCAATTATGGGCGTTATGACTAAAAATTCCAAAAAAGTTAATTCTGAGATTTTTAAGTATATTTGTGAATTGTAGGATTTGCCTTTTTTTAAGCAAATTTTTTTCTCGTTTTATTCTTGTTATTATTAAGTGCATACGCCCACAAAAATTTGTCTGATATATTTCATAATAAACATTCTGTAGAAAGTTACATATATTTGGTTTTTCAAGAACAATTTTTTCCAAAGTTTAGGATTATCCCCCGATATCTGGCAAGGTTTAGGCCTTGTTTATGTCATTGGTTTTTATTGAAATTTGTATACTGTACTGATACCACTTGACCACGTATTTGGTACTTTTTTTTAATATTCAAACGTTTCACAAAAGCTATACTGCGATACTTTTTTAGAGCCTTCGTCCCTTCTGACCAATTAATATAAAACATACAAGTCAGATTGCATTTGATAGGCCTGCATTTTTGCATTTTTTCAAATTTAGAGCTCTAAGGAGTAACAAAAGGCAAATAATTATATTTTGATACTTTTTGTAACTTCTTCAACAATTAAGATGTGAATGTTTTGGTACTTTGTTTAAATTTTAAACCTTATGGGGTAAAAATTTGGTATTTTCTACATACTTTTTGTGGCTACTAACACAATTAAAATTACAGCACCGACTTTAACTTAGGAAAAACAGTTGTTGATGCTGCAAAGGGGATGAAAAATGTACCAAAGTGGGACTAAACAAGATGACATATATAATACTTTTGTAAAGTTTAGGTTTATAGATATAGAGGTAGAGAATCATATATAAAAACAAAAAAAATTTTCTAAAATTTCTGGGATTTTCTTGGCAAAAGGTACTTTTTTATGTTTTTTTGGTACTTTTTTGTAATTTTGAAAATATGAGTTAAGAAATATAAAATTTGCAAATTCTTTTTAATCTAGAATAGTAAGGGCTATTTAAAGTATATTTTCATATTGTAATAAGATTTTTATTGAAGAATTACCTAAAAAAAGTTTATTTTACCGACACTATCCGCGTGGAATATATTTTCGGAGCCCGCTATAACTCCTCATCAGTACTCTTTGTTCGGTTCTGAGAGTTGGTAGTAAATATATGTATTTTATTTAACCCAAATTTAATTGAAATTAGAATACAAAAATATTTTCTGTATTTACATATATTCTTTAACAATTTTAATGCTTGGGCAAGAACGAAATTTACGGCCTGCCATTTGATTCTCTCATGGCAACACTTTTTCTTTTATTTATTCTTCTTCTTATCACCATATTTTTGCGTTATCCATCTCTAGTTAGATGATTATGAAGACAGCATGCTCTTTGCATACGTGTTATGTTCATCCAATTTTAATTTGCTGATCATAAGACGTCAGCGACCTTGATTAATTAATTATTTTTTTTAGCTAAAATATATGCATTTAGATTGCATAGAAAATCTCGCAATTTTAACTTCTTAATACTCTTAGAACCTTTTCGTGCTTAGTACTTTGTTTTAAATAAATAATTGTTACTTTAAAGGCATAAATGTATAATGACGCTTAAAATTAGTTTAGATAAAGTATTAACTCACCTATTTGATAATTGGAACATATCCATTACGTTATCGTGTGGCATTTGAGGGCCATATTGACGGCCATACGCCTGAGATCCATAGGATCTAAAATTACCAAAAGACGTATTAGGATACCACATGTTTGGTTGGAAGGGAGCGGAACTTGATTGTGAATTAGTTGAGTAGTTAGGCATAGCTACTGCTGTTGCTGATGCTGTTGACAAGTTTCCTATATCTGGTTGGTTACCATACAAAAAAGGTGATTGCATGTTTTGTGGCAAATTTGAACTAAGATGGATGTTTGGTCCTGTATGAGGTTGTTCTACTTGAGGTGGCATGGCGGGAAAATCATAATCATAATTTAAAGCTGAACCTGATGGTGGTATAAGCATTAACTCTGCTGGGCTGTACTTCATTTCAGGATCAGAGCTCATATCACCACCATAGGCTTCGAGTTGATTGAGTTGAGCAAATATGTTATCTTGATCCACTGGTTGAAATTCTGAATAATCAGATCCCACATGAGATACATTGTCATCATGAAAACTAACGTCATCTTCAGTTGTGGTACTAAAGCCTCCAGCAGCAGCACTGCCACACCAATTGTTAAGAATGCTATTGAATTCATCTGCATCCATTTTGATGTGAGTGCTAAGTTGCTTCTCTTTCTCGTCCACAGCGCTATCAAATTGTTCACTTAAATAGGGAATGTAATTGTTTTCAAGTTTATCGCTTTCTATGGCGAAATATTTTTCATTAAAATGATTCGCTGAATTTGCAGTATTATAAGCATTCTCAGGCTGTAGAGCGTTCATAGCGAAACACATTCTATAAATAAAAAACAAAACAAAAGGAATAAAAAAAAATTAGGAGAAAGTTTGTAAAAGTAAGATTATTTTATTAGGCTGTGCCGAATCTTGTCTTTGAGTAACGTTAACAACCATGACACCATTAAAGCTTTGAAGTCGCATGACGCCAGGTCTAGCGTAGAATGAAGCTATAAGTGGGGCCTAAGTAGACTTGAGCGGTGTTGGGTTTCTGGAAACTGCGACATTGTTGGAAATGAAAAAATCGTCCAGCTTGCTTTTAATGGTTTGGCTTTTAAGATGACTTTTGGGGGGAAACGGCAAAAAAATATTTGAGGCTTTAAGATATTTTCGGGGATATTGTTAGATTTAAGAATCACAGGGGAAATTAAGGGCAGTATTTGCCTAATTTTTATCACCTACCAAAAAGAACGAAGCATTTCCTAATAAGAAGTTTTTTGTTAGAGCTAAATTAATTGATTTTGCTATCGCAGTTTTTGAGATACAGTACTAAATAGTAAAGTAAGTGTAAAATAACGACATGCAGCAGATTATTTCTTATTGAACCCAGCAAATATTCTGAAGATATGTCAATGTGTAAACATAAGTTTATTGACACGAACAAAAAACCAAATTTTTAGTGATTTTGCAAACTGTTACAGCTGGCATTCTGTAGTTGGTGGGTGTTATTTAAGTTCGGCACAGTTAACATGTTTTTACTTTTAACCATTCATTGTTTCGGCTTGGATTTCAAGAATTACATATATTGATTTTTTATTAGACACCTGCAGGTTTTGCTTTAAATTTAATGCTTTATATTGGTTTCTACGCAAATCTACATGCATAGTTACGTATGTAACATATGGTGTGATTTGATTGAAAATTTTTTTTTGCAAAAACTAGGTTTAAGGAATTTTTAAAGTTGACAACTGTCACAAATAAAGGTTTGATTATGTCGGTATACATAAGTTAGTTGTTGAAAAACCATTTGGATTTTTTTAAAATTAAGAAAATACATCTATCTATTAAGATGCCAAATTTTCCTAAAAATATTAAGTACAATTGGGGTCAAAAAGTACGATTTCAGAAATCACGAAGTCCAAGTTTTAATTTATCAACCATGGAATGAAATGCAGGCTCTACGTGTTTTTTTGTTATTTTATTTAAAAAGCCAAAAAACAAATACACACACACACACATATATAGTTTTGTTTACATTTATCAAGCAATTTTGATGTTTCTTTCTATTGAGAGCTTTCGGAGAGCACAAAGAACAAAATAAAAACTAAAAATAGTTAAGAATAGTAAAAAGTAAATTCTAATACAAACACAATGAGAGAAGAGAAAAAAAATTGCGTATTTACAACAACTTTTATTGCCGGATTGTTTTTAATTGAATTGTTTATTATTGCGATTTAAAATAAATAAAACATTGTTTTGTTGTCATATATTAAGTGGACCTTGAAATAATCATTTTTTTTTTGTAATTACACAAACGTATTTTTATATACAAAAGAACATACATATGTACATACTTAAGGGCTCAATTTAATGTTAAATTGTATTTACCTTTGCATGTACATAGGTATGTTATTATAAAATAGTTTATCTAATTGTTAATAATTTTGTGTAATTAAGGGCAATTTAAATCTTTTTTATTATTTTTAAAAACTCTTTTAAATATTTTAACAGGTAATGAAATAATGAAAATTAATAAACAAAAGTGCTACTTTGTATATGTTAAGAATTAATTTACTATAAGTAATAATTGACCTACGCTACGTATGCAGATATATAAATGAAATTATGGAATAATTCCACAACCGCACAGTTGGCCAAAAAAACATGAGCGTAAATTTATAATGCAACAAAATAAAATAAGTTTTTGTTTTTTATTATTTTCAGCTGTGTTTAAGGGTTAAATCAATAATTATAAAAAAGCTTGGTATGAAAAGACTTCCATATAGCGATTAAAATCGTAACAAAATGTTAAGAATTGCAGCACATTTATCAAAGCTTTGATAGAAATTTTCTTAATCATAAACATTAAACATAAGTTTGGGAGAGGCCGTTAATGTTAAATGTGTAAAGTATTGTAAAATCAATTGTTTTTTTATTAAGACTGGATAAGTTAATAAAGGTTTTGAGGATAGATCCCTATACATTTACATTTAAATACATCCTGGGTCCATTGTGATTTTTTAGGCTTAATAGTAAATAAAAAATTTAGTCAATAAATAAATAAGCAAATAAGCCTCCTTTTATGTAAGCAAAATATATTTTTGGCCAAAAGGTACTCTTTTATCATTTCTGATAATTTCTTGCATTTTTTGTGATTGTGATTCTTAATATATGAAATTAAGGTTTATTGACTCCGATTGAAGCAAAAAAGTTAATTAGTGGACAAAAAGTATTTTTCCACATTTCTCGTGCTTTTTTGCATTGTTTAAAATTATGTTTCTTAATATACAAATATAACAAAGGGCTATGGACCCAGTTTAAAATTGAAAGTCAAGACAAAATTAATTTTTAAGTTTTTGATATTTTTTAAATTTTTTGAGATTATAAGTTTAGAAATACAAGCATAATGTCTGGTGACCCCGATTGCGGACATAGTCTGCCAGTTGAGAAAAAAATGTCGTTTCACATTTCTGGCATTTTCTATAATTGGGATTATGGCTATAGAAATATGGAACTTGGTATATTGACCTTAATTAAAACCGGATTTGAAAAAACATAAATTTCTGCATTGTGGTTATTTGTTTTTTTACACATTTTTGGAGATTAGATTTCAGAATTATAGAATTAGTGTAAAAAAGTTTACCTTCTTAATATTTATGATTAATTTTGCATTTTTTAAATTAATACTCTAGAAAAACATAAATTTTAAAGGTTTTGACACAGTTAAAGGTCGGAAATCTATATGATTTTAAGCTAATATTTATACATACTCATTAATAATAATAAATTAGAGACTCGGGATTAAGATTGTGTAGAAAATCACACAAATTTTACTTTTTAATGCCTATATTACTACTTCGCATTTTAGATTTTGTTTTAAGTAATAATTAAAATTACGCTTACGAGAAAGCGAGTTGTTATTTAATATAGCAGAGAAAATGTATAACATTTTTATATTACAGATACAATTACTTGTTTCGCACTTTAAACTATAAATAGTATTTTTCCTGTTTATATTACACATTCTTAATTCCGTTTGACAATTGCTTGTTGTTGTTTATGTGTCGTTGAAAATATGTACGTACACACATGTCCAGTAATATACAACAATATTCTTCCTATGACCAACTGTCTTTTTTCCAATTTTTTTATTAACAATTTAATTTTGTATTATTTTTTACTTCTTTTTACTTTACGTTTTTTTTTTTACAGATGTGCAAGTGAACTATCGATTAAATTTTGAGATGACATTGATTTGCTCGTAATCAAACAGATAACCCAAACTTAATTATCGGGAAAACTCAGAATTTGCTTAAGAAAATGTTGTAATTTTGTCGATCATTGGGGGTCAAGTAACGAATAAGGGAGCAAATCATTTAATTTGGCTGCAGTATAAAAATGTTATAAAACTAAAAAATCGTATGCCTTGATTTTCGTAAAAAGTAAAGCACAAAAACAAAAAGAATTGTATTTAAGTACTTTTTTTTAATTTTAATGTTTTCTAAGGAACTGTTGCAGTTTTAAGTGCTAAAAAAAGGTATTGTAAATAATTTTTTTCATCTCTTCTATTAAATGGATTTTAATTTTTTTTTTGCACTTAAAATGCCAAACTTCATTGAAAAAACTTTCTCCTTCCACCGAGGCAAGTTTTAAAGGATATACAAAATTCGGCACAGTCTTCTTATTATAAGTTTAACATGAAACCAAAAATAAATGAAAACTTACCATTAACAGCACATGTTATAGGAAAAAAATTCTTTTTGTTTTTCCCTTATTATTTTTAGATTGTTTATTTTTGTTTTAAGGCAAAATTGTTATGACGCCAGTTGATCGGTTGGAGTGGGAGTCCAAGACCCATTATACCTAAATAACTCAAACTTAAAATGTAGCTTAAGCCAATTGTGCAAGCAGGTATAACGATAACAATGTGTGAATCGTCTTGTTTACAAAAAGTTATGGCTTAAAAAAATTAAAAAAATAAAATCTATTTTTTATTATAGATGATTACTTTTAACTGACGCCATCACAAGTTGTTTTTTTCTTATTTTCTCTCATTAAATTTCATTTAGAATTTTGCCTTGCAGTTATTTTGCTGCCTTAAAACACTTTGTATTTTTATGGCTTAAAAATGATTTTGTTTTCGCCGCAACAAAATTGTACAGCTGTTCGTTTTTGTTTACTTTTATATTCTTTCCGTTTTAAGATGTTTTCAGCAGGTTGTTGTAATTAATTAATCTACGTTGTTGTTGTTGTTGTTGTTGTTGTTAATTCAGTGCCTTAGCATTTGTATATATATTTTAATATATATTTTTTTTACTTGAACTTTTTTTGTTTGTTTGTTTTGTTAAGACTTTATTTGTTTTACTTTGAGGTAGTATTTGTTTGTATTTTAAGTATGATAGCTTCTCTCATAAACTTATTAGAAATATTGATTTATTGATTTGTTTTATTGTTAGCTTATTTAAAGGCGATTTTTTTGATAATATGCTTCTTCTGGTTTTTGTTGGCTTTTTTGTTAACAGTTTTTAATTTTTTGCGCTTGAAATCCACCTAAATGAAAAAGCGTAATAATTTAAATCAACTAATTTGTTGTTTATATTTTTTTAACTTAAAGAATTTAATTATATTAAATAACAAATAATTTAAAACATTAACAAATGTTACGTCATACACATAATCTTTGAATTTTCCACATTTTTTGTAACTTTTTTTTATGGGTTTGTAATTTTTTTCGAATAAAGTTTTTTTATACAGTTTTCTTATTCTCTACATTATTTTTTGTTTTATTTGGTGCAAAAATATTAAGTTGCAATTTAACCGTATTTTCAAACTATGGGTTTAACTCTTAATAATATGCCAGAAATTTTTATTTTTATTTAATAAAATTTTTGGCAAAAATTAGTTTTATTAACGTTTTGTAATCTCACAAAGGGATCGAGGAAACAGACCCAAGTGGGCTGCATAACTATTACTTCAACACTTCCGCAGCCACCTGTTCAACCTAACCTAACGTTTTGTAAATAAAAAAAAAAAAAATTATATAAAAATAACTAAGTTCCTTGATACTTGACGTAAAGCTAAATAGAAAGGAATCTCTTCACCAGTGGCTTATTTTGACTTTTTTCGTTGCAAAATTCATGCTTTTTGAACTTTATAAATTAATTTTGGAGGCGGTACATTTGGTTAACTAGTTATTTGTTTTTTTTAATGATTATTCTAAGTCTGACCTGTACATTGTTTTTTGCTGAGGTCAAATTTATTAACTAAAGTCTAGCAGCTTGTTTGACTAAGAAGTCTGAAATTCGTTGTTTTGTTCTAGGAAAAATATGAATATTTTTTTATTAGAAAAGTTTATATCCTTCTTAAACCAAACGGTTTCTTATTAAACCTTTATACACTAACTAAGCTCCACTTACAATAAAAGTATGTGATTCAAAATTGGATACGCACATTAAAAATATATAGATATGCTTTTTATATTACTCCTTTTAAACAGATTTTTATGAATTTTTAAACACGAATTAGGCTGTGTTAAAAACTAAACTCTGTGATTACGAAAGTGGGTGGGGCTACTCCCATAAAAAGTAACAGCTTTATTTATAAAAACTATTTTAATTCCTTAAGCTTATTTGACAATATTCTATGGAATAATTGTCAAAAAAATCCTTAATAAACATGAAATGGTTTTTTTAATTAAAAGTCCGTAAATATGTAGAGCCAGACCAAACGTTCTGGTTCGGGTTCCGAGTTCAGTAAAAAGTGGTGTTCTGCCCATGTTCAGGATTCGGCGTTTTCATCAAGCTTTACCTAACGCTAACCGAACTTTTTATTAAAATCTATTGTTTGGTTTTTAATCACAAGAAAATGCAACGGTGTCCAATGTGGCTCTCATTCTTGCAAAAAAAATATTTTTTTCATTTCATTATCAAAATGTTTAGCTATGGTCACATTTATTTTATCTGCCCTTAGTGTATTTTTGTACATGTTTGTGTTTTAACTCCTATTTTTAAAGTAAAAATAAACGTACATTCATATGTATGTTTGTTGGCCTAAAAAATTTTGTTAGTTTTAATTTGATTTAAATAGAGAAATAGCTTTAATTTATTTAACAATAAAAATTTGACCAAAGTTCGGGTTCGGGTTTCAAAAACGCACGTTAGGTCGGGCTCTATAAATATCCTTTGCATAGTGCGGCTGATATTCATAATAATTGTTGGAGGTTTATTGGCAGCTTTTTTGACAAATATTCAACAGAAATTTGGGATATAAGACATTACTTAATAAACTAATTTATAATTTTATGACTGCTTGTACCAAATAAAAGTAAATTGATTAAAAAAAATATAATTGTTCGTTGGAAATCTTTTTTTCCATATAAAATATATTTGGCCTAATTACGTAAAACGCAACGCATAATAATGCAAACAATTGTATAGAAAAAATTAAAATTTTAAAAAAATTCCATGCATAATTTTTAAAATTACCCCCGTTTGGATGTGGCACCACGTATTGGCATTAATTTTAAAATTTAAAAATTTTTCGTTCTATAAATTTTTAAATCTTAAACATATCTTTTATACTTAAAAAGTTATGGTTCTATAAATGAATTTATGAATACTTTTTATGGAACATAATTAAACTGACAATTCGTACTGATTTCATCAGTACATGCACTGATTTTGCATTTGATGTACTGACAAAAAAATTGAGTACTGCAATGTACTGATTTAAAAAAAAGTACCGTCCGTACTGATTTTTTAAGTTTTTTTGATATTTTGCATAATTTATCGCAAACATTTTTTTAATTACAGCAAAGTTAAACATTTAAGTATTTTTATAACAACAAAAAGTGCATTAAAACTTTATCAACCAAATCCAGTCTTAAGTCAGTTCTCCAAAAATTAAAATAACTTTTTTTGAAAATTTATTTTTTAAATTAAATGTCGACGTGCGAACTGTTCTTATTTAAAAGCATGCAAAGACACCCATGCTGACGGACAGAGATGCTTTAATCGACTCAAGAAATGATTTTAAATCTATTGCTATAATTGGAGATGGTCTTAGACTATAAAAGTTATAAAGAGTACTGATTTCGGCCTACATATAAATAAATGGCCCCCCTATAAATAATTCGAATTTCGGTAAAAAATTGCTACTTTTTTCGTTTTTACGCGTGATGTAAAATTTGTTAGCATTACCACATATAAAGTAAACACTCTAGAGACTATATAAAAAAGCAGGGTTCAAAATTGACAATCCAACAGAAAAATCCTAAAAAACAAATCATTTTTCGTTATAAGGAATAAATAAAATTTAAAATAATTCTCAATAAGTTTATTGCGGTTGTTTTATAGAAGCAGATAATATTTATGAGGGTTTTCTAAGAATTTGGTTGAAGTATACTAATGATTTGGTGCGTTTAGGTTTTATTTTGGGCTTAAAAATTGTTTACTTGTGGTCCGCAAGTAGCAATATTTATTGCAGCAATAATGAAATTTGATTGCTTTGCTACAAATTGCGACGTGTGGACCGCAAATTGTCATATGAAGCAACCCATTGCTCCTAAGCAATTTTTGCCAATAAATTAGCAGTCATTTTAGTATTTTCGCCATTTTATTATTTTTGTAACCGCTTAAAGGAAACATGGTAGAAATATAGCAAATATGGATAAAATATTAATTTAACTTATTAAAAACCTCAATTAAAACGTTTTATTTCATAAAAATCGTGGAGAAAACATAAAACTGCCTTTTTACGTGTTCTCCACCCAAAGCAAATAGCAATTGTTGTGTCGTTATTCTGCCGACGTTTTCGTTTCTTCTCAGCAATAAAAATTGCTACGTGGAAACGCAGTGTTGATATATCGTTGTAAAACAAAATATTAACTTTTTCTCAGCTTACACTTAGCAAAACCTTTGTTTACCTGGTAAGTTAGCAAGTAATATTGGAGATAAAGATACACTAGTTACTTTTTGACCGAATAACTAATTATTAATTTTTATACCCTTCACATAGTGATAGGGTATATATCACTTTGTCATTCCGTTTGTAATTTCTTTATTATTCATTTGCGACCCCATAAAGTATATATATTCTGGATCCTTATAGATAGGGAAGCCGATTTAGCGTTGTCCGTCTGTCCGTCTGTCCGTCTGTTGAAATCAAGTTTCCGGAGTCAAATAAAAAGATACAGACCAGTTAATGGTGTCAAACGATCAGAAATATCCCGCTAACAATCGCTATTTAAAATCAGCAAAATCGGTTCACTATTGACCGAGATATAAGCGAAAACCCAGAGTAACCCATTTTTTTTAGGACAAAATCCGTGCATATATCCCTATATATCTCAGTAAGTATAGTCACTCTTACCACAAAACTTGGCACGGATACTCCTAAAGAAGGGACCTAAATAATGAAAAACATTTTTTTCAGATAGGACCAGGGGAAGGGGTATTTTTCCTACAATTGCACAAATTTGGTGAAATATTTTACGCGCTATATCTCGTAAACTATAACAGCTATCGACTTAAAATGTTCTACAAAAAGTAATTGTACGCAAAGATCTACACTTTACAGAAAAAATTTTTTGAGTGGGGGCAAAAAAAGGGGTAGCTCCCATACAAATCGACAATTGTTATAAAATATTCAATACGCTATATCTCGGAAACTATAACAGATATCGAAATAAAATGTCCTACAAAAAGTAATTGTACGCAAAGATCTACACTTTAAAGAAAAAATTTTTTGAGTGGGGGCAAAAAAGGGGGCAAATCGACAATTGTTATCAAATATTCGATACGCTATATCTCGGAAACTATAACAGATATCGAAATGAAATTTTCTACAAAAAGTAATTGTACGCAAAGATCTACACTTTAAAGAAAATATTTTTTGAGTGGGGGCAAAAAAGGGGGCAAATCGACAATTGTTATCAAATATTCGATACGCTATATCTCGGAAACTATAACAGATATCGAAATGAAATTTTCTACAAAAAGTAATTGTACGCAAAGATCTACACTTTAAAGAAAAAATTTTTTGAGTGGGGGCAAAAGAAGGGGTAGCTCCCATACAAATCGACAATTATTATAAAATATTCGATACGCTATATCTCGTAAACTATAACAGCTATCGACTTAAAATGTTCTACAAAAAGTAATTGTACGCAAAGACCTACTTTTTAAAGAAAAAATTTTTTGAGTGGGGGCAAAAAAAGGGGTAGCTCCCATACAAATTAACGATTTGTATTAAATTTTCGATACGCTATAACTCGGAAACTATAACAGATATCGAAATCAAATGTTCTACAAAAAGTAATTGGACATCAAGGGCTACGCTATAAAGAAAAAATTTTTCAGATGGGGGGTGAAGAAGGGGTAGCTCCCATACAAATTAACAATTTTTATAAAATTTTTGATACGCTACTTCTGGAAAACTATTACAGCTATCGACTTCGAATATTCTACAAAAAGTAATAATCAAATAATTCATACATTTTGGAGAAAAAGTTGGAGAAGAGCAGGGGGACTAGAATATTTAACAAGTTGTATTAACCTTTAAATATGAATAATGTCGAAAACTTTTAAAACTCTCGACCTCAAACCTTATTTATCTATTTCTATTATTCATACGAACGTTAAAATTTTGTATAGTTTTCTATGGACTTTAAAACTCGCACAAGGTTTTTTATTATATTATTTTCAGTACAAAATTACTCGGCTGGGTATATTTAAAGACCAATGTGAAGGGTATATAAGATTCGGCACAGCCGAATATAGCGCTCTTACTTGTTTTTATTTGTTTCATAGTTGGATGTGAAAAGTGGGCCGGAGTTCAGCAGCAAACATACATACACCTTTGCAATCCACATGTATTTGCATATGTCTGTCAAAATTGTCATTTTACAGACGGCTTATAATTTTTTGCTTTCACACGTACTTATGTTATTACATCTGACATAACCTCCAAACCAAAATAAACAACTTAATTTTTCTTGTTGTTATTCTAAAAACAGCTGATGACATATGCTTTGTCAGATGAAAATAAAGCACGCTGTAATTACAAATTTGTCATATGACATTTACATATGTTTTTCACACATGCAATGTTTAAACGCGTTCAGACGGCAGATATCAATTTTGCACTGCAAAATTTGACAAGTCATGTGTAAAATACATATCGTCTGAAACCACTTTTACTAAACTTTTAATGTGTTTCGCCCTTTTTGTTTAAGTTTTTGTTAGTATTTGTGTTGTGTATAAGTAAGACCCGATTTATTTTCAAGCTTTCAAGTAGGTATTATCTACTTGATTTAAACTGGTTACTATCATTTTCAGATATTTTCATTTGGCTCTAAGTATGGATAGAACCTTAAATTTTAAATACGATTTTTAAGCAATTCAAGACCTAAAACCCTAATTTTATAAAACCTTTTTTCAGTGTTGTCCATAATACGTATCTGACACACTTTTCTTTTTAGTTTAAAACAGTTTTATTACATCGTATTACTCTTTATTTTCAAATTATTTTATTGCACATTTACGTAAACCGGTTGATTAAAAATAAAATAAATTTTGTTTTTTGCCAAAACATAAATGATGAGAAAGAATGAAAAATAATTTTTTATTATATTTAGAAAGCAAATAAGTTTCTCCAAAAAAAGAGGGTTAAATAAATACCTTTATTTTTAGAATTTTGCTGTTTATTAACAAAAAAAAAATATGATAAAAACGTATATTAAGCTCTAAACTAATGAAAGTCGGAGGAAACAAATCATTTTGTATCCTAAATTAACATTTGATTGTTTTATGAAATTTATGTCCCTGCAGTGCAGTGCACATGTGTTGCACAAAGCACAAACACATTCAATATGCTTTTAAAAAAGGGTTTTTATGCGCATAAAAAATGCGGTAAAAGGTTTAAAATATAGGTTGAATTCCAAAACGCAGTTTGCTTTGCATTACAAATTTTTAACTTCCTCCCTTATACACTTCTTACAATTTTGATAACATTTTTTGCTTCCAGGACAATAATATAGCTGTAAGCACTCATTTGGAATTAGAAGATATTATCAAAAACCTCATCTTTGCTTTCAGGAAAAACTTTAAATTTTGTGATGCAAAGCAAACTGCGTTTTGGAATTCAGCCATACTTTAACAGATTCAAAATATATGCCTTTAAAATAAGAATGATAGGAACTTGGGCCAAAGCACCCGAAAGCCCAGAGTTTAAAGTTAAATTGGGTTGACGAAATAACAAATGAAAACTGCTTAAAAATTCCGGTAAAAAATTTAAAAAAAGGGAAACCAATCCAAAGCAATGTTTAACTAAACGGTCTTAAAACCATTCAGGGTTTTTGAAAAATAAAAACGAAATATAGTCGGATTCGCTTTTATATATATATAAGAAACAAAAGCTAACAAAAGGTGACAAGGACTACTTGAAATTTTTTTTTGTTAATTTTTTTATTTCATTATTAAAAAATTCAAGAAATGCTTTTAAAAATGGTTATACAAAAAATTATTCTCTTAAAGGAAAAATATGCCAAAATATGCTGTTATATGCAAAATATGCAAAAATATGCCCTAAAACCGATGCCTTAATTTTGCAAAAGTTTTAAAACAGATGAAAATCAACATTACAGATCAACGCAACCAACAGAAAAAATATGATTTTGCATATTTTTGGTTGCCCTGTTAATTAACTACTCTCAAACAAACCGAAAAAACAACATCTTACAATTTATAAATAAGTAAGTTTAAAAAATGAGTATAAATAAGCATTTGCAAGCGACATGCTTTTTGCTGGCTTTGTTCTGCCAAATGTTTCCAGCAGGGTTGTGATTACCTACTGTTTGGTATATACACATTAAGATATTTTGATAAAAAACCAAAAAACATGACATGAAAGAAAATTGCTTACTAAAGTCAAAAATTTTTAAGTTAAATTAAAAACGTTATATATGGACAGTTGCAATAAAAGCAAACATACCTTAAATCTTTGACGTATTAAACATTTATAAGTATAATATTACAATTATATTTACCAATGACGTCAAATTATTATATAAAAATATAGAGTTGTGCCTTAAATTCAAATACTTAAAGATATCAAATTTAAACATGCATCGTTCAGCTTGTTACTTTTGCAATCCATATGTAATTGCGTATGTCTGTCATAATCAAAAAATACGAAAAAAAGGCAAAAAAAATTGCTTTTTAAAGCAAAATATATTTGAAAAATATAAAAAAAATAAGCAAAAAGTGTAAAAAGATTCTGGTTTTTTAGATTTTGTTAACGTTTTTAAATAAATTTTTTAATGTATAAAAATTTAATGATTACAATAAGCGATCGTATAATATCATGTTCACACATAGACCTTAATTGCGTAATTAGCACATTTATGTAATTAAGGAATTATGTGCTACTCTTATAAGCCAAGTAGTGATCGTCTTGGTACGAATTAAATGTATTTTGTTTACAGTATCAAAAAAAATATAATTCTTACCCAGGCGATCACTACTTGGCTTATAAAAACAGCACATTAATCGAGCTCAATTTGCCATAGAATATTTCAAATAATAAATTGAGTAATTAGTAGTAGATTGCTTCTAAAATTAATTTAAACTCGAAACACAACCCTGCTGATTTAATAAGAACTGTGTTAAGTTAGTATAAAAGCTTGAAAGCTTTTAATATGTATGCCATGGTGGAATAATAAGATGACCTCGTCTCTACAACAACAACTTACTGTAAAAATTTTGCATATATTTTGTTGTAGCTAAATTCTAGCTAGGTTGCCAAACATATTGCTATCACACATACGGTAAACACTACCAAAATATTTCATAAAAAATTTGCCAATCTAAGCTAGAAAATAGCTGATCGGTTGCTCCTACCTTGTTCAATATAGCTTAAAAATGAAAATAATATTTTGTTAGCTATCATATGATAATTGAGAAAGCCTTATTAATTATGCATAAACAGAAAACTTAACTGCTCAATTTACTTTAAATTGTTTCAATTTATGATGTATGTTTAAACATGGTATAAGCTTCGTATGTTAATTTTCCTCGTTTTTATTTCTTGCGCCCGGCCAAAATCCACCGGAGTTCAACTGTCAAAAATACTTCTTGAAAACACACTTCCAGTTTCTCGAAAAAAAGTAAACATTTTTTGGTCTTTTTTAAAAAAAAAAAAAGTGAAACTTTGTGTTCTTAAAAAACGTTGCTTTCTTAAAAGATAGATTTATTTATTGTATTAATTCATTCATTGCATTTAAGGCACCGTCATTTACAGAGTTATAAGTGCCCGGAAAACAGCTGATAGTTTTATTTTTTCGATTTTATTGTAAAGAAGGAAAAAATGGTATTTTTAAAAGTTTAACTTTAAAAATAAATAAATGGTTAAAAGAGACATTGCTGCTGTTTTAAACAGTGAATTTCCTTTTTAACAAAATGTGTTCTTTTTTTTCTTGTACGTCTTGACAGGACTAAAGGAATGTCAAAATCCAAATAAAAAAATCGATATTTTTATACGGGTTTTTTAAATACATATATACTGAGTACGAGGGTTTTCAAGACATAAATTTACGAAAAGTGCAAGCATTATGACAGGGCGAGTTAACATTTTCATATTCTTAAGATGTTCGTTGTTATGTACATGTAAAACTGATTAGTGTTCGGGCTCTGGGAACTAACTTAAGAGACTTTGATATGTTTGCCATTTTGAATGTAAAATAAGAAGTAGGAGTGCAACACCCACCGTACTGGGATCCAAATAACTTTTTCCTTTAAACATTAACATGACTATGAAATACATATATGCGCCGCAGATGTCTATAGTCTAGAGTTCGCGTTATATAACATTAATAAAAATTACATTCCGAATCGACTAAAGCATGCCCGCCGTTTTGGTTTCTATGTGTTTTGTGATCAAAGTGCAAATCGCTTTTTGGAAGATATTTCAATTAAATTTGACACAAATAAGCTTTTTTGTGTAGAGACTAAGCCTGTTAAAAGTGGTGATTATCAATCTATAAATACCTTTCAGGCTAAATCACTTTAAGCTATAACTACCTAAAGTATAGCTTAATAACCACAAAATTTTACGTATTTATAGAACCTGATATCTTTATTTATCGCACTGAATCGTTTATGATCAGCAGATTTCTTCACGTAGCCCCCAATGCCCCCTAAAATAACAATTTTTAGCTATAACTGCAATGAATATTGCACTACCAAGATAAAATTTGCATATTCGTCCTTTCGCCATCAGCTGTCGAACTAAATTTTGTAATAATCGATTCATAATTTACCACAGGTACTTTGTACTGAATAATGTTTTTAAATATGCTAGAACCTAATTCGACACATAACTTTCTAAGGATTAAAATAATCGAGCTTGTTTGACTATAATTTTTTTGCAAATTTTAGTTTTTAGTATTTGAAAAGTAAAACGTTTTTTCATTAAAAGGAACACTTTAAATAAAATATTCAATTTCAACGATTTTTGATTTCCTTTAGTATCAAACAAGTGTCATTTTTAATAGAAATTGTGTGATGGGTAGTATGTATGTATGTCTGATGTACACATGTATAAAAAAAGAGCAGAAAAGTATAATTCTAAGAGTTCGGTAATTTTTTTATTATTAGAGCATTCAGTTTTGTGCAAAAAAAAAACAGCAACTAAACACAATTTCTGTTGTTAGGCAATAAATTAATTTATGTATAAAGAATCCCAACGTAGTATGTGCAAATCTTTAAAAATTTGTTTGACTACTTAACGTTACTTTTTTAAAAAGTTTTTGTTTGTATCAAAAGACCATAAGACATGTTGCTAACTGTTAAAGCTGGCGTTGCCATCACTTTTTAAATCAATTTGCTTTAAATAAAGAAACGATTTTATATAAATAACTAAAAACTTTTTAATTAGTTTCTAGAGTTTCGTTAAAATGAGTTAGCCAAAAAACGACGGAAGAGGGCAAATGAAGATTGGAAAAAAATTAGTGGCAAAAAAATAATAAGTTAGTCAGTCATACATGTTATAGGGGAAAATTTTATGATACTTTGTCTTGCATATAATCCCTCTAGGTAAAACACTGGAGCAGTTGTAGGATTTTTGTAGATATTTTTGCAGTCATGACCTCATTTTTCTATAAAAGCCTTCCTAGGAAGTGCTGATAGGAATTAGGTGTCTTTGGAAAATATATTAGTTATAAACAAGTGTCAATCCTACATTTTACTGCTCTTAAGGCAACTCCGGGACAGTTGTAGGGCTTCCTGTAGATTTTGACCCCTTTATATCCATCTTTGGCATCAAAGCGGAGCTTTGTACGAGCTACTGATCTCAAACCTTCCACATTGTATTTTTGCTATGATTTTTTTAATTTTAAAGAATACAGTGAACTCGCGAAAACGTGAATATCCAGAAACGTGAACATCCAGAAACGTGAACACTTTTTATTTAACATTAACTACTCTAAAACGTGAACAAACATTGAAAGCCCTCAAACGTGAACAGTTTTTTCTGAGGTTTTTTGTTTGTTTACATTAATTTTATTAGTTTTGGGAGTCCCCGAATTATGCAATAAAAGGATCTATAAGCGATATACATAGTTTTATTTGCAAAAGGTTGATTTTTGTGGTCAGATTAATAAGACAATTATGTATTACCCAAAAGCTTAGGTTTTAAAATTTTTAAATTGGACTTTTCGGGTTAAAGCGTTGTTAAGTTTTGACTAGATTTGGATGTTTTTGAACTAATAACAATAAATTGATAAAAAAAAATTAAATTCGTTAGAAAATAATTAAAACATATCCAATCAGAAACGTGAACAAAATCGAAAACATGAACACCCTTGGTAAAAATTAGTTCACGTTTTCGCGAGTTCACTGTAATTAGTTTGATAGGAGCCGCCTATATGTTTAAAGTCTTCTACTTAAAGAACTATGATAGCTATGGATATTGAACCCATCAAAAAGTAATTTTATAATAATATTTTTGGTTCGATAACAACTTTCCTAGATCAGGTGATTGGGTATACAAAAAGGTCAATGTGGAGGGATTTAAGATTCGGCACAGTTAAATATAGCGATCCCACTTGTTTTATTCAAAAAAGTAAAATTTTTATTTTTTTAATGAAATATTGGATAATTTTTTTTAAAATATTGCTTCTAAAAATGTTTTCTTCGAAAGGCCTTAAAAACGCAAAAATCGGATATTTGCTGTAAAAAGGAATTTGACCCGTAAACCTTTTAATTTTTTTTCTAAATAACAATTTTATCATTATTTATGTATGTATATGCATACCTGAAAAAAATGTACATACCTATTGTATGTAAGTGCTATGTTAAGGTTTTTTAGTCAGTTTTTTTGCATATCAGTTGTGAGACTAAAATCACTTAAATTAAAATAAAATTTTTTTTATTTTTCTACGTCTGGCTTCTCATCAAAGAATATTTGTTTTATGTTCTTTATGGCGCTGAATTGGCATAAACACACACATACATACACGCTCAAAACAGCAAAATATAATTATTCGCAAAAATCATAAAAAATATGGAATTTAATATAACAGTACATATGTATGTATATACATTTAATTATGTGTTCACAAACACAAAACAAAAGCAACAAAAACGAAAACGGAGACGGAGATGGAGACGAAAATACACAAACAAGTGTTGAGTTCAACCCATCCAACCTACCCAACTGTTTATACTGTTGATGTTGTTATCGTCTAAAAAAAAGATTTTTACTCTTACTAAATCAGACACTCACTTATACTTACATTCATATGCACATATACAAAGCCACAAATATAATAAACATTAACAATAAATAAATCCTGCCAGGATATATTAAAGATTTTTAAATGTAAGACAAATCTATCCATCAGCCCATCACTTTTATAACTGACGACTACCATATTAATGCTTTCTTGTGTTACACCAATCCTTTTTACTGTTTTTTTTTGCTAGTCAAGCAGATTTGCCGTTTGATTACATGTAACCGTGAAAAATTTGTTTAGCCTTAACTATTTGGGCTTAACCTTGCATATAAAAGCAACAGTAAAAAACCCAATATACTCAAATTTCCTCTAATTTTCTTACTAACACATTCAAATTTATAGAATATATGACAAGTAGGAACGCTATATTCGGCTGTGCCGAATCTTATATACCCTTCATAAGGTATAGGGGTTTTCACCCTAATTTTTTTTAAATTTTTTATGGCAAGCCCCTTAGGGGGTGGAGATAGGGGGTAAGTATGTTTTAGGAAAATGTTTGCAAAGAAAAATGAGTTGGGGTCAGTTCTACATTTGACCTATCCACAGGCGCCCTGGAAGCTGAAGGGGATGATTTATTACAATATCCCAAACTTTGTATGGGAGTCATCTTGCGATATGGAGAAAGGAAATATTTTTAGGAACAGAAATTAATGGGGGTCGGTCATACACTTTATTTCTCTAAGGCCAACTCTGAGGAAGTCATGGGCGTTTTTACATAATTTTTGTTAGTTTTGTATGGCAACCCCCTTAAGTGATGAAGATAAGGGGTAAGTAAGTTCTAGAAATATGTTTTGGGAACAATGTGATACATTTTTTTCCTTTAGGGGCGACTCCGGAAAAGTTGTAGTGGGTTTTGCCCTAATTTTTTTTTCAAATTTTGTATGGTAGTCCTGTTAGGGGCTGCAGGTAGGGTGCACGTTCCAAAACAATTTTTGTGAGGAAAAATTAATGGGAGTCGGTCTCACATTGCACCCGTGAAGGGGAAACTCCGGCGCAGTTGTAGAGGTTTTTATGTACAAATCGGACGGACATCGCTAAACCAACTCTCTTATCTATAAGGACCAAGAAAATAAATACTTAATGGGGTCGCATTTGGACATTAAAGAAATTACAAACGCCATGACAAACGTATATATAAACCCTTATCACTTATGTGAATGGTATAATAATTAGGGCACAAAAAAGTAATAAAATGTTATTTTGTAAATTTTTTAACTATTGCTTGAACTAAATAATAAAATGTTTCACTTTAAAATTTTAAGCAAAATTATTTTAAAAAATGTTTGTCAAATATTTATTTTTAATTTTTAAACTGTGTTTCTCTATTATCTTTATAAATTTATTTATATTAAAATTAATAACTTTGCTTTAATAATAATAAATATTTTATCACCTCTTCAATTATTAACTTTATGTTTGTTTTATATTCATAAAATAATTTAGTCAAAGGTTTTCAATTTTGTTTTTTTTTTATCGCGATTCTATGTTTTAAACAAGGTCGAGTAAAGCAAACGGAAAACAAATTGTATGCACAATAACATTTAAATAAATGAGATATTTAAAAGCATTAATTTGGGTCTGGTCGGCTTTTAAGGGCTATATTTTGCGCTTATCACTGACTTCTGGGTGATATTATGATATTAGGATAAGCAGGCAAGTAGACTTTTCTGAATGGACGAAAAAGTCAAGACACATTATTTACATTAACATGATAGTATCTCTATATATCTTCTACTTTATGTATAATTAGTTATGACAATACGAGTATTAACCCTAAATGTGCCTTAAACTATTCGAAAAGTCTTAGGTATTAGGATTTTATTAAAAAAATAAAGTAAAATAAATTATGATTGGTTGATGGACAACTTTTGCGCTAATTGATGTGTCTACACCATTACATTTAAAATAATATCAAAATAATGTGTAGAACAAAAACAGCTGTTTAGGTTTACTGACACATAATCAGGGTACACTAATACAGGTTGTGTTAAGAACCCAGCTGATTATGAATTCGTTTCAAAATTTTGTAAACGTGATTTTCAGATTAAGTGTACACTAAGCAATGAAAAAGCCAGGCGAATTAAAAAAATTTGCCCTCTGCATTTCCTTTTTGTGTTTGAACGGTGGAATGTCAAAAATTAAAAGTTTCATACAAAATTAAATATTTGTAACGTGAAAATGTCAAATTTATTTAAATCAGCTGGGCTCTTAATATTACCTTGTTGAGTGTGCCCTGGTCAGATTTATTAATTTTGTTTGAAATTTAAAATTTTTTTGACACTCACTTTATCAAACACAAAAAGGAAATGCAGAGGGAGAATTTTTTGAATTCGCCTTGATACTTCCTGTATTAGTGTACCCTGCACATAATGTTGTTTTTTTTTAATTTATCTGTCTAGATAAAAGAAAAATATTATGGCAGGCACAAGGCACATTCAACAAGGTAAACCCAAGGCGAAATGAAAAAATTCGCCCTCTGCATTTCCTTTTTGTGTTTGAACGGTAGAATGTCAGAAAAATTAAAAATTTCATATGAAATTAAATTTTTAAAACGTAATAATGTCAAATTGATTTTAATCAGCTGGGATGTTAATATTACCTGGTTGAATGTGCCTTGGACAGGCAGTCAAATTTAAGGCTTTTGAAGTTTAAATTTTAAGTATTTATTAGTACTTTCAGATTGTAAATTTACTAAAACTTAAGTTAAAAAACCAAAAAACTAAAACTTTAAATTTCCCATGTTTGCTTTTTTATGTGCTGCTGTAAAAAGCTTATTTTTGGAAAATTTTTGAACTTTCACTATTTTACACTATCAGAAATATTTGCGAGGAAATCGCTATTGAAATCCAGCAAAATCAACTGATAACTGTACATAAAAACCCCTGCAACAACTGCTCTACACGGGTGCAATGTAAGACCGACTCCCATTAATTTTTCTTTACAAACATTTTTGTTAAACATACTTATAGTTTTTTTCAAATCGCTTCCACAGCTTCCAGGGTGCTCCTACAAGGTTCAAATGCAAGACCAACCCCAATAATTTTTCCTCCCAAGCATTTATGTGAAACATACTTACCCCCTATCTCCAGCCTTTAACAGGGTTGCCATATAAAACTTGAAAAAATAGGGTAGAACCCCCTAAAATTTCCCCAGAGTCGCCTTTTAAGGAAAAAAATGTATCACAGACCCCCATTAGCTTCCTTCCCAAACGTATTCCTAGAACATACCTTATCATCTAAGGGGGGCTGCCATACAAAATTTACAAAAATGATGCAAAAACGCCCATAACTTCCTCAGAGTCGGCTTTGAAAAATGAAGTGTACGACTGATCCTCATAAGCTTCCTGTCCCAAACATATTCCTAGGATATGCTTACCCCCTATCTCCATCGTCTAAGGCGGCGCCCATACAAAGTTTGGAAAACTGTAATTAACCCCCCCCCCCCCCCCTATAACAGATATAAAAAATCTTCTTTCCAGCAAAATAAAAGTTTTAAAATTTATCTATCGTTTCAAAAGTTATAGAATTTAGCTATTTTTTCGACGAAAAGATATCAAACCTGTGAGTAGTTCACCTTCTTTTTAAACCCAAAGAATGTTAATTTTGTGCTTCAATTTAGAAATAAGAAAAAACGAAAATTGATTTCCTAAAACCACAAGAAAAAAAACAAATAAAAAAAAATTAATTTCAAGAAAATAAATTTGTTGTATTAAAATCTGCTAGTTTTTGCATGTTTTTAAAAAAATAATTTATTGGCATCAAATTGTTTGTTAGACACGTAATAACTTTTTATTATTTTCAAACAGTTAATTGTCAGAGAATTTTTCTAATGAACACGAAACAGATGGGCTGCTTTGTTCTGAAAAAAGAAAAGTATTTCTTATAAGATCCTGACGTTTGGTATGGGGACACAACGTAATTTTGTTTTCAGTCAATATAATAGAAAGAAACATAAAATTAATACTTTTTATGCATGTGAAATTTTTTTAACGCCAATTTTATGGTACTTTTTTTTTTGCTTTAAACGACTTTTTGTGTCACATTTTAAAGTTCCCAACGGTCACCCTGGTGATAATATATGAAAATGGATTTACATTTTTTTGTTGTTTATGTTGTTATAAAAAACACAGAGCCAACAGAAATAAATGCAAAAAATATCCAAACAGTTTCATAAGAAGAAATAATAAATAAATAACAATTGTGTTGTGTCTAGCACCTGAGCCCAATATTTTAAGTTCGAAATTTAAACAAAAGGCACAAATACACTTTAAGTGAAATAATCGCAAGTTCCATAGTTTTATAATTTTTTTATTCATACAAAATTTCTTAAAAATTGCCCAATTTAATAATTGTTCATTTAGCTCTTTGTAAAAACACTTAAACTTCGGATTTCTTCGCTTTGGTTTGCGGCTTTTTTTCAAATGTCTACGTTTTCGATGTCTACACTTTTTTTGTACCCCCCCAGGGCACACTCAACTAGGTAATATTACTATCACAGCTGATTAAAATTAATTTGACATTTTCACGTTATAAAAATTTAATTTTATATGAAATTTTTAATTTTTCTGACATTCTACCATTCAAACACAAAAAGAAATTGCAGAGGACGAATTTTTCGAATTCGCCTTGGGATTACCTTGTTGTATGTGCCCTGCTGTTTTTAGAATAAAAATATTCAATAGTTATTATTGTGTTTTATTTAGATTTACTATAATGAAAAACTTTTTTTCTTTTCTAACAACAGCGACTATATTTACTGAGATATATAATGAGTGTAATTATTTTTTCAACTTGTAAAAAAATGCTTAAACATTTTTTAATTTGTTAAAAGTTTTACAAACTGTTGTTTTAAAAAAAGTTTGAAACTGATTTTTAATTCTGAGCCAATCTTTTAATTGATAACAAATGAGTATTTAATTGGCTTGGAACACATGTATGTATGTATATTTGCCCATTGTTCGTATTCGGACATGAAATATTTTAATGGTTTTCTCATTTTATTTACAAAATTTCCATTAAAGAATTAAGGACAAAAAAGGTGAGGTGGAGAAGAACACCGTGCGTACAAAACAAGTTTAAAGTGCCTAATTGCTCTTAACGTCTAAATTTTTAACAGGGGGCAACAGGGAAACAACAAATATACATTCTGTGAGGTGGCACTATCCGGCTCTGGAACAAACTTGTAATAAATGCAAAATACTAGGAACGCAAATACATTTTTAACAGTAACTAAAAAAAATTACAAAAGTAAAATTTTGTGATTATGTTATTTTCGGTTTCCCTGGTTACAGCAAAAAAAAATTAAGAAAAATAAAATTTTTATTATTTTTTCTTTTTGTTTATTAAAATTTTTTGGGAAAATAAAATATACTAAAAAAATCTATAAATAATATTTTTATTTGTAAACAAACAAGATTTGTTAAATCTCTATGTATGGTACATTCTACGACCTTTAAAATATTGCTCAAAACCCTTTCGCAAAAAAAATAGTTTTTCTATTTACCCAAACAAACTTTAAAATCTTTCGGCTTATAAGTTTCGGCACAGCTGAATACATTAATCTTCATATAAAAATACATTGTAGGTATATTCGCTTAAAAAACTATTGCAATGCGTAAAATTTTCAAATTGATAAAATTTGTTTTTTTAATTTGTATGAGCTATAAAAATTTTCAAGGTTTAATTAAAATTCCTATAAAATATGTTGTTAAAGAAATGTTTTTCTTAATCACAATTTTTTATAGTTTTTTTTTTATATAAACTAAAGGAATTTTTTGCTTAAGCATTAAATAGTTAAGAACACTTTTTTTAGTTTAAAAATCTAACCGACGCGTAATTTTTTTAAATCAAGAAGAAGAAGCACATAGACAAACTTTCGACATATTGTGAACAAAATTGCACGAGCAAAAAATAGTCAGCTGATCTGTCGACTTCCCCTTCTCTATGAATTCGCCTCGACTTAAGGGGAGATACCTATATTCGCGGCGAAAAGTTGTTTGTACATCCGTGTTGTTTTCCTTGCATTACTCGGCAGTAATAGGTACGAGTTGGAAAGTAGTCGAACGTGTTATAATGTAAAATTTTTGTTAAAAACAAAGCAAGTGAGTGTGCTATTTTCGACGAAACTTGTTACCCCTTACAATGTCTTCTTTTGTAGCCCCATCGAAACAATCCAGTTAAGTTGCTTTAAAAATGTGAATTTCGAAATAAAATTATGCTGTAGGTTTAAGGCCTAAATTTGTTTTAATTTTTAAGATATAACGTAGAAAAAACTTCACAAAATTAGAATGTTTGTACGGGAGCTACTATTCACCTGACGTTCATCCAACCCTACCCCAAAATTTACATTTCATACTAAAATAACCTATAAGCAAATTTGAAGAAATATAGGGTTAACAATTTTTTTAAAGTTGTCAATGTTTGCGGGGTTACCATTTCCCTTGGAATATTTCTAAAAGTTGGACATCAAAACATGGTCCGTCGGATTTGGCTTGGCTCCGAAAACTTGATTTCAAAAGAGTATTAGGCGGGCATGGCTAAATTGACTTCCCTATTAATTATGATCGAGAATATATGAGGCTAAAAGTGCAATAAAATACTTTTAATATCTAAAGCAGGGATAGGCACACTAATACTATTGCATTTGTTCTTGTATATGTGCAGTTTCAGATAATTTTAATTCCATATTGTTGTTAGTGTAATTGAACAAACAAGCGCTAATCGCCCTCCTTATTGGAAAACTCATCTGAGACCAGTGTTGCCACCAACAAAATGTTAAATTACACATGGATTATGCCAAAATTACACATGAAACTACGAATTACACATGCTTTAATTTTTTTTAATCATAATAAGGTTTTTTTTTTTTTTAATAACGATTTTAGTTATTTAGATTAACGATTCATAGTTTTTTATTTCATACAAATAACGGTTAAAAACAAAACATTCATACTATTTTTTATAGTAATTTAAACGTTTAAAAAAACAGTAAAACACAACACATTTATATTTTTTTTATTGAATTTTCGCTTATGCAAACTAACAATAAGTATTCAAATCTTAAGACTAAGTAATTAATATTAGTCCAGCCAGTGCCAGACTAAAATTCTCATAATAAAAGAGTTATCTTCATCTAAACGCAATAGTATCCCTCCTTTTCAGACGGGAGTGTCTACTATGTTGCAAGATACTTCGAGCGAGCGGGTGTGGATGTGTTTCTAGCTTATTAAAATACTTGTCCATATATTTCAGGATTTCGCTTTTACCTAGTGGAACTTCTAGATCCTTATGGATGTTGCTGTTTTTGACATACCACGGAGCACCAGTTACGTTTATATTAAGATTGAAAAATATAGTGCCCAAAATCGATAAAGTTTTAAATTACACATGAGTTACACATGCAACCAATTACACATAGGCTACACATGAAACGAAAAATTACACATGAAATGTGTAATTACACATAAGGTGGCAACACTGTCTGAGACTGATTATAAATTTCTAAAGGCGGTGGCACATATAATCCGTCTTACGTCATGCTTCGCCTTTTTTGTACTGACAGCTAAGTTGAAAAACATTTTTTATTATGAACAATGTCACATTCAGTACGTCTCCTTCAACGCAATGTACTAAAGTTGGGCAACTTTTAACGTACGTCAAGTACTTTGACAACTACCAGCTAACCGACGCGTAATTTTTTTAAATCAAGAAGAAGCACATAGACAAACTTTCGACATATTGTGAACAAAATTGCACGAGCAAAAAATAGTCAGCTGATCTGTTGACTCCCCCTTCTCTATGAAAAACATGTTTTATTATGAACAATGTCACATTCAGTACGTCTTCTTCAACGCAATGTACTAAAGTTGGGCAACTTTTAACGTACGTCAAGTACTTTGACAACTACCAGCTGGTTCATTACCTTAATTTTGATTAGTTGTTTTTGCACGCGGCCATATAAAATATAAAAAATCAGCTGATTTAACAGATGGCAGCACATTGGCCATTACTGGTTATTACTGAGAATCATTTGTATAAAATATTACAGAAAAAATTGCATTTATTTGCAATAAGTAAGCTGATGGGTCAGGTCACTGTTTCACTCATAGCCTCATATATTTATATTATACATACATTTTTCCAGAAAAACATACAGAGACAGAATTATTTGAATAATTTTATATTTGCACAAATTTATGAACTGGATAATAATTTTCATAAAAGAAATTTAATTGTTGGCATACACTAGTCTGCAAAAAAATCGTATATTTCTACTTAAGGGTCACATATTTTTGGATTTTATAAAAACTTTTACCCAGATGGTTTGCAAGTTGTATTTTTTTAAACAATTTCATAATTTTGGTAGCATACGAAGCTAAGCACTTGACGAGGTAGTTTCGTATTTTGTAAATAATCTCAAGTTTTCTGGTAAAGATATCTACACAAAACCTTAATTTTAATTTTAAATAATAATCCCCTGCCCCCATTCAACCATTATTATTTATTTTTGATAAGATAATAAAAGGAATATTAAAAAAAAAAAAAAAACAAAACAAAAATCAAAAACTAAACTGAAATTAAAAGTTAGATTATAGGGCGATAAGGGCATATATTAACACCGAGATAAGTGAAATTTTTAATACATTTGTAGTTAAAATATATTTTAAATTCATTTTGAAGGTTGAAATATATGAGCAATTGCACGTTAAACGGCCCAAATAATAAAAAATAATAATTTCTCTTTAAAAAAAAATTAAGTAATTTATGTCTAAAAGTATTAAAAATTATAGAAAAATAAAGCAAATGATTTCCACTAGTCAAAAGTCTTTAAGAAACTATTTTAAACAGACATCATGGGAATCCCATGCTTTTTTAAATTTATAAAGTTTTTTGAATTATCGCAAAAAATGTAGGCAACAATATCGCTTTCATTTCAGTGGAATTGCCCATATGTACATGTATGTAGGACTTTAATCATATGAACAAATTAGCAATTAACTTTCTACTTTGTAAGAGCAATTTTTTAAAATATTTTAATTGTTGCTATTACTTAAATAAAATTTTAATAACTTTAAACAAAAAACTAATTTCTACAAAGTTTTTACCGAACTGATCAAAGTACTTTTGGTATGATAATAAATTATATTATCGAAAAAAACTCAACAACAAATACTAAGAAAAAATGTTTGACATAATTTATTTAAAATAAAATAGTTAAACAATAGTGAAACAGAACTAACTTGACGTAGCACTGACAGCTAAACATTTAACCTTTATTTTTCGTTTAGACATATCATCAAACAACTCTGAAAAGAATTTAGAAATAACGTGAAACTATACCGTTATTTCTAAAATATTAAGCTTTAAAATATTGTAACTATGGTCGAATGCGAAAATACATATACCATAAAAATAAAAAAACATTTAGAATCTAATATTTTAAAAACAAATTTATAAAAAAAAAACATTTTTTTTAATAATCGTTCGATTTGATAATTAAAAAATAATCTAAAAGCAATACCATAGAGTACCCCCTTCTTTAATGTTTAATACATTTTTTTATTAATGCTTAAACGATTATTGCCCTGAACACAACTGGAACGAACGCCGAATTTTTCGTTGCGAATATTCGCCTTAAAAAATAAAACACATTTGTGTATATGAAAATGCACACAAACAGTGCGTAGACTTAAATTCGTCATGCGTAACAAACTCTGCGATAGGTTTATTTCTATTTCTTACGCAGACGAACGACGAATAATTTGGCACAGAGTGACCATTTTTCTTTTATTTTGTTATTAAATAATGTTTTTTTATACTTTAAGAATAATTTTCACTTTTTATTTGTTGCATTAAATACAATTAGTGTATTTTAAGTGTTGTATTTATATATTTTTTAAATAGTTTTTTTTAATTATTATTTTTTTCAAATAGTACTTCTTTTTTAAGAAATATGGTCTCTCTATCATAGCTGTTTTATTCGTTCTAAATGTGTTTCACTTAACGAATTAACGCAACGAATTTTAACAGACGAATTCGTCGTGTAGTGCGAAATTCGTCGTTCGTCTCAATTGTGTTTAGAGCATATAATGAAAAAAAAAATTTAACTTAAATTAAATTAAAATACCTATTAATTTAATTCTTCATAGTTTGATAAAAATTTCCCACAACTCAAAAGTCAAGTTAAAAGTTACTTGAGTTTTTGTATGTAAAGGTTTCATACTTGTTTGTTTGTTTGTTTTTTAATGTTTAACAAAATACTTTTCTAACAAAGGCAAAACAAAAGATAAAGCAAAACAAAATAAAACAATAAGAACACTTTTAATCGTTGTCTGAAATACCTACTCGCTATTAAGTAGACAATACGTCAGCAAAATTTTTTTGAACAAATTGTTAAAAAACTTTACACTTTTATTTTAGTTTTTTATTTTTGCTTCATTTAAATTGAGTTTTTTATTTTTTTTTTGTATAAAAAATTTTAATTGTGGCTATTTATAAATAGTATTCCTGACGTTGTTCTCTTGGTAAGAAGTGAATTGAGAGAGGAGTTTCATTTATTCTACAAATCAAGTCTTTGCAGTAAGAAAGTTATAACTCAAAATTTAAATGTTTAAGTTAGGATTGAAAAAATATTTTTATCAATTTAAATTATAAGTCAGTTGATCTTTGAATTTGACGATTATAAAGGTGTAATCAGCTAAAATTTTGCTTTAGGTTGTATCAAGGCGAATTCAAAAAATTCGCCGTCTGCATTTCCTTTTTGTGTTTGAACGGTAGAATGTCAGAAAAATTAAAAATTTCAAATTAAATTATTAAATCTGACAATTACTTTCACAAAATTTCAAGACGAATTCATAATCAGCTGGGTTCTTAACACTACCTGTATTAGTGTACCCTGGTGTACCCAGATTAAAACAAAATTAATAAATCTGACATTCACTTTTAAAAAATATCAAAACGAATTCATAATCTTTCCTAAACATTGATATCTTGAATGTCGAATGTACCATTTTTTTGCCCTAAAAACCAGTTTTTTATTTAGTTTTCTTTTTCAAACTTCCTATTTCAAACTTTTTTATTAAAATTTAAGTCCCTTCCTTAATTTGCTTATGATTTTTAGTATTTTTTTTGCTAAATATTGATTTTTTGGATGTCAAAAACCTGAATTTTCCATATCAAAATCAGTTTTTTATTGGTTTATTTTTGTAATTAAATGCACATTGTCAACCAGGGTACACTGAACAAGGTTGTGTCAAGGCGAATTCAAAAAATTCGCCCTTTGCATTTCCTTTTTGTGTTTGAACGGTGGAATGTCAGAAAAATTAAAAATTTCATAAAAAATTAAATATATTTGTAACGTGAAATTTGTTAATTTATTTTAAACGGGTGGGTCCTTGATATTACCTGGTATAGTGCGCCCTGTTTTATGTCACTTAATTTTTTAGTTTTGTATGATGATTAATTCATCAGTAGTTGTGCCCGTACACCTTCAACACTAATGCTTAACGCGAGAACATGAATTATGAGATTGTGCCTTTCTCTGTGTGTGCTTTAAAAAACAAAAACTTTCTTAGAAGCTAGCATGGTACTAATTAATTTATTTTTTCTGTTGTAATCGTATTGTATACATGTAAAGCCGATCAATACTCGGTTAGTACTCGATCCCTAAACCTCAACTTGGCCATCATTGATTACATAAAATCGAAAAAAAAGTATTTGCATTAAAAATAATTTTAACATTAAAAGAAAAAAATGTTAAGGAACAGGAAAAAATGTGTGTTAAGTTTTAAAACTTTATCAAATGTGGCTCAAGGCTTTTGCTTCTTTTTTTCGGATGTAGGTTAGTTTTTTGTTTTATGCTCATAGTTTTTAAAATGTTAATACTGATGTTAATTATAAAAAAAAATTCCCTCCAAACTACAATTGCCTATAATATTTCCAACAAATCTATTTGTACCTTTATCATCTAGATAAAGCAATGATGCCCAGAGAGTCCCTTGAGGGAAACACTAATGAAATTTTACTCGCACACAAGATGAAAATATTAATAATAATATCAAATCAAAAAAAAAATTGTATTCAGTAGTAGTTTTGAGTTATGACTCTTTTGCAGTCAATGCCGACTATGTATACATTAGCATTTAACTACCCTACAGATAAAATAACTAGTATGTGTTACAAATTTATATATAGTAGTTGCTTTTGACTTCAAACTACACCATTTCCAATTGTATTTCAGAACTTTCTAATTGTATTTCAGAAATTTCTAATTCAATTTCAGAAATTTCTATTTGTATTTCAGAATTTTCTAATTCAATTTCAGAAATTTCTAATTCAATTTCAGAAATTTCTAATTCAATTTCAGAAATTTCTAATTCAATTTCAGAACTTTCTAATTGTATTTCAGAAATTTCTAATTCAATTTCAGAAATTTCTATTTGTATTTCAGAATTTTCTATTTGTATTTCAGAATTTTCTAATTGTATTTCAGAATTTTCCATTTGTATTTCAGAATTTTCTAATTGTATTTCAGAATTTTCCATTTGTATTTCAGAAATTTCTATTTGAATTTCAAATGAAAAATTCTGAAATACAAATAGAAATTTCTGAAATACAAATGGAAAATTCTGAAATACAATTAGAAAATTCTGAAATACAAATAGAAAATTCTGAAATACAAATAGAAATTTCTGAAATTGAATTAGAAATTTCTGAAATTTAATTAGAAATTTCTGAAATTGAATTAGAAATTTCTGAAATTGAATTAGAAATTTCTGAAATTGAATTAGAAATTTCTGAAATTGAATTAGAAATTTCTGAAATTGAATTAGAAATTTCTGAAATACAATTAGAAAGTTCTGAAATACAATTGGAAAGTTCTGAAATACAATTGGAAATGGTGTAGTTGCATTTTTAACCTTTTTTTTAATACATCGAACTATCGATTTTACCATTAGGTTGTCATACAAGCCCAACTAGTATAGTTATATACTATTTAAAATATGTACTAGTTTTTTTCATTTTTCTCTTTTTATTTGCATCTTATTTTTTATTGCACATATTATTCAGCGCAGTCGATGTTTAAAAAATTTTTTTTTTAATTTTTCTCTTTTTTGATTGACACAAATCTATCACTTTTACAACAGTCCTGGTTGCAACTAGCACATAACTATTTCAAACCGTTACTAGTTTCAACTACATAGTATGCAGGGTATGAATTCAATATTAAAAGCAAATGTGTTTGTTATTAAGTTGTATTGGCCGGGTGGCCGGTAGTCAACTGGTGGGTAATAACTTGTTTTTGCTTTTCTCTCAATATTCTTAAATACTGGCAAAATAAAACTTATAAACTTAAAAATCTTCTCTAGGAGAACAGAAAAAATAGCAAAGACAAGGATTTTGTTGTATTAATTTTACGGTGGTTACTTAGTATTGGGTTGTTTTAAAATAATTAAAATGAAGTAACTTTCAAAAAGAAAATAACACATTTTTTCGCTATCAAATAGGAAATTATTTTCTTATTTTGCTGGCAGCTACTTTACTACAAAGAAATAATTGTAAAAAATTTTGGCTAAAGAAAAGAGCTGTAGACAGGCGGGCTTAAGTGAAGTAATGGGGAATTTAACTCACGTAAGTTTAAACCATCTATTTAGAGTTCGTTTAGGACACTTCAAATTCTAGTGCCTCTAAAACGTAGAATGTAGTCAAAAAAGTATTTTAGCTCTAAAGCTTTTCAAACAAAGCTTAAATATCTTTTTGGGGAAGCAACTTCACACCAAAATTTTATTTAAGGACACGAAATATTTCATCAAAAATTTTGATATTTGCTGCATATTTGCAAAGGTTAGCGAAAGCCAATTATACTGCTATAACAAACGATGTTGTAGGGCAAAAAAAAATAAAATAAGCAAAAAATTTTTAAGGAAATATATTTTTTATGGCACAAATAATGGTCAAATAACTCAACAGGTCGTAGCAATGAGAGAATATAGTTTTAGCCTTTTTTTTCTTTTTTTATGTGGAGTTTGATACACTAACGTTTGGAATTTTCCTTTCTATGACCGGGAAAGTGTCAAACTCAATATAAAAAAAATAAAAACCAATTAAGAGAGACTAAGACTATATTCTCTCATTGCTATGACCTGATGATTTATTTGACCATGGAATTAATAAACAAATATTCCTATGTAAGTATGTATGTTCATATGTATATACGAATACTAAAGAAACAAATACATAATAAGGAAATCTAAAAGTTTTGAGAGAAAAAGCGCAGAGCTGCCAAATATAATTTTGAATAATTTTTGCCTCTTTTTAACTAGATTCTACTAGTTCTGTTTAATTTTAATTTAATTTTATTTATTCAATAAATTGTTAATTTTTAAGCAGCAAAAGAAGAAGTGAGAGTTTACTTATCACCAAAATCATACTTTTTCTGTGCGTCGCATTAACCTATAATGTTGTTATTCATCTGCTTCAAAGCTTTTGCAAAATTTTGGCATCGATTTGTTAAAGCATATTTTTGCATATTTCTCATATAACAGCATATTTGTCATATTTTTTCCTTTAAGAGCATATTATTCTGTAAAAGCCGGTAAAATTTTTTTTTAAATTTTTTATATTTAGTTAAAAAAAACTCTACAAAAACTCTTCTGAGCTTTTATTATCACCTTTTGTAAGTTTTTTTTATTTAATTATTTGTTTTGAAGCAAAATTATTATTATTATCATCCCTTTTAGAACTTTCGCAATATTTTGGCACTAGTTTTTAGAACATATTTTGCATAAAACAGCATATTTTGGCCTATTTTTTGCTTAGGAACATATTTTTTGTATAACCCGTTTTAAAAGCATTTTTTGGAATACTTTTTATTTAATTTAAAAAAACATAACAATAATCTTTTGAGTGTTTATTGTTAGCTTTAGTTTTTATATTTAATTTTTAATTTTAAAGTGAAAAATCATTGTATTCTGCTTTTTAAAAAAATAAACGCATTCGTGTTATGCACTTTTTTGGAATTTTGGACCTTAAGGGGTAAAAGTTATATTTCTATCCTTTTTGGGCCTATTTTGTTACTTTAAACCTAATTCAAATAGAAAAATAATTCCAATTGCATTCGGCAGGTCTCGAAAAAATTATAATAAATTTTCGGTACATTTTTAAAGAAGAAAAAAAGGTTCAAATTTAATTTGGTACTTTTTCTTACTTTTAAAAAATAAATTGCATTCTCCCATTTTACCAAAAAGTTATTTTTACATTTTTGGCACTAATTTGCATTTTTTGAGATCATAGGTCGAGATATATGAAATTAAAGATTATTGTTTTTAAAACAAAGGGTTTATACCCTACTTTAAGCCATAAGTTATTAAGGTAAAAAAGTATATTTTTCATGTTTTGGGTACCTTTTCTTATATTAGGAGAATTGCGGCCGGGTGTCAACTAAGTTGGCAAATGTAATTTTTCTATTTTAACGACACGGTTTTAATTTTTTATTTGGAACTATTGACTTAGATTAAGTCGGGGAATCTTAGAAGAGGACATATGCATCTTTAATGCCAGTGGAAAAAATATAATAATTAAAACTGGACTTACGAAGTAGTTATTATACTTTATTCAACTAAACCTTAATTTAGTCTGGTGTTTTGTTGTACAAGGTGGACCAAAAGAAGTCATCCGATGTTGTTTGCAATGCGTTTGGCCGTCGACAGGCAGCAGTTGATGCACGGACTGGACTCTGTATGGAAACTTGCGCAGGTCTTTGACCGAAATTCGCCCGAGGGACGACCGGCTGATAGCTAATTGCAACGCACAGCGTCTAGTCGATGTTTCTGGCGACAGCTCGATATCCTCGCCAACAGTGGCGATTTTCTCGGCAGAACGGACGCTCTGGGGCCGGCCACTCTTATCAGTGTGTCTCGTGTGGTCCCATACTCTTTAAGGTTTGCGCAGTCGGTGCCGGACTACCGGGGAATGGCGACAGAATTCGCGTTGCGCCAGCAGCACAGACGAATTGTTACGCAAAACATAGACACGATTATTCCGCGTTCTTGGGAGTATATCGCTTATTCACTTGTATTCTACATCTGTCTGGTTCAGCAATGTCAAAACAGATTTGACATTGGCCGCCATTTGCAAAAATAAGAGCATCTTTCAATAGGGTTATTTCTTTTTGCCCACCTTGTATTAGAACTAATGCCAAACAAACATATTAACACTAACAGACGACCGTTTTAGCTAAAATTTTTTTCCAAATAGGCAAGTATCAACGAATACAATTTTTCGTTTGTCCTCCATTAGATTTAAACATTAAAATAAAATAAACTTTTTTGTTTCAGAACCTTAAAAGAAGGATTTAGAAAACATTTGCTTTTATTTAATACATAAATTAATTTTTTCGGCAGTGTGTATAGAGAGGGTAAAATAAAAAACATAATAAATAATAACGAGACAACACGAAAGAAATATACGAAAACAACCTGTGTGAAGATAAATACGTATTTAACTAGCAGAGACAAAAACCACAATTTTTAGCAAAGCCAATTTTGGAGTTAACATAGCCATGTTACGCATTTAACAGAGCTCATGTTAACAATTTACTTAATCAAATAGGTCAGTACCAGGAAATAAATCCCAGTTTCCAGACCCTTCCATATGGAAAACATGTTCGAAATATTCCTTATTAAAATTAGAATAGTCTGATAGCTAATATATTCTTAGACAGCATATAAAATAAGTTTAAAAATAGTTATTTTTTATGAAAACCCTTCGTAAGATGAACAACTAAAATGGTCAATAATGGAATGGAATTTATAGACCAAGGGGTGTCCTAATAAATTATGTAACTCATATGTATAAATTGTGTTTTGGAGTTTTTTAAAAAATTTTTAAAAATTTCACTTTGGGAAAAATGATGATATCCTTGAAGGATTTTGTGCATATTTGGCCAAGTCTTTCTTTGTCACTCATATAGACCACATGCATAATAAAGACCAAGGAGTGCTCTATTAGGCTATATAAGTCATTAGCCTGAATTGTATTTGGGAGTTTTTTAAAAAATTTTTGAAAATTTCACTTTTGGAAAAATAATGATATCCTTGAAGGATATTGTGCATATTTGGCCAAGTCTTTCTTTGTCACTCATATAGACCACATGCATAATAAAGACCAAGGAGTGCTCTATTAGGCTATATAACTCATTAGCCTGAATTGTATTTGGGAGCTTTTTTAAAAATTTTTGAAAATTTCATTTTGGGAAAAATTATGATATCCTTGAAGGATTTTGTGCATATTTGGCCAAGTCTTTCTTTGTCACTCATATAGACCACATGCATAATAAAGACCAAGGAGTGCTCCATTAGGCTATATAACTCATTAGCCTGAATTGTATTTGGGAGTTTTTTAAAAAATTTTTAAAAATTTCACTTTGGGAAAAATGATGATATCCTTGAAGGATTTTGTGCATATTTGGCCAAGTCTTTCTTTGTCACTCATATGGACCATATGCACAATGAAGACTAAGGGGTGCTCTATTAGGCTATATAACTCATTAGCCTGAATTGTATTTGGGAGTTTTTTTAAAAATTTTTGAAAATTTTGGGAAAAATGATGATATCCTTGAAAGATTTTGTGCATATTTGGCCAAGTCTTTCTTTGTCACTCATATAGACCACATGCATAATAAAGACCAAGGAGTGCTCTATTAGGCTATATAACTCATTAGCCTGAATTGTATTTGGGAGTTTTTTAAAAAATTTTTGAAAATTTCACTTTTGGAAAAATAATGATATCCTTGAAGGATATTGTGCATATTTGGCCAAGTCTTTCTTTGTCACTCATATAGACCACATGCATAATAAAGACCAAGGAGTGCTCCATTAGGCTATATAACTCATTAGCCTGAATTGTATTTGGGAGTTTTTTAAAAAATTTTTAAAAATTTCACTTTGGGAAAAATGATGATATCCTTGAAGGATTTTGTGCATATTTGGCCAAGTCTTTCTTTGTCACTCATATGGACCATATGCACAATGAAGACTAAGGGGTGCTCTATTAGGCTATATAACTCATTAGCCTGAATTGTATTTGGGAGTTTTTTTAAAAATTTTTGAAAATTTTGGGAAAAATGATGATATCCTTGAAAGATTTTGTGCATATTTGGCCAAGTCTTTCTTTGTCACTCATATAGACCACATGCATAATAAAGACCAAGGAGTACTCTATTAGGCTATATAAGTCATTAGCCTGAATTGTATTTGGGAGTTTTTTAAAAAATTTTTGAAAATTTCATTTTGGGAAAAATTATGATATCCTTGAAGGATTTTGTGCATATTTGGCCAAGTCTTTCTTTGTCACTCATATAGACCACATGCATAATAAAGACCAAGGAGTGCTCCATTAGGCTATATAACTCATTAGCCTGAATTGTATTTGGGAGTTTTTTAAAAAATTTTTAAAAATTTCACTTTGGGAAAAATGATGATATCCTTGAAGGATTTTGTGCATATTTGGCCAAGTCTTTCTTTGTCACTCATATGGACCATATGCACAATGAAGACTAAGGGGTGCTCTATTAGGCTATATAACTCATTAGCCTGAATTGTATTTGGGAGTTTTTTTAAAAATTTTTGAAAATTTTGGGAAAAATGATGATATCCTTGAAAGATTTTGTGCATATTTGGCCAAGTCTTTCTTTGTCACTCATATAGACCACATGCATAATAAAGACCAAGGAGTGCTCTATTAGGCTATATAACTCATTAGCCTGAATTGTATTTGGGAGTTTTTTAAAAAATTTTTGAAAATTTCACTTTTGGAAAAATAATGATATCCTTGAAGGATATTGTGCATATTTGGCCAAGTCTTTCTTTGTCACTCATATAGACCACATGCATAATAAAGACCAAGGAGTGCTCTATTAGGCTATATAAGTCATTAGCCTGAATTGTATTTGGGAGTTTTTTAAAAAATTTTTGAAAATTTCACTTTTGAAAAAATGATGATATCCTTGAAGGATTTTGTGCATATTTGGCCAAGTCTTTCTTTGTCATTCATATGGACCATATCCATAATGAAGACCATGGAGTGCTCTATTAGGCTATATAAGTCATTAGCCTGAATTGTATTTGGGAGTTTTTTTAAAAATTTCACTTTTGAAAAAATGATGATATCCTTGAAGGATTTTGTGCATATTTGGCCAAGTCTTTCTTTGTCACTCATATAGACCACATGCATAATAAAGACCAAGGAGTGCTCTATTAGGCTATATAACTCATTAGCCTGAATTGTATTTGGGAGTTTTTTAAAAAATTTTTAAAAATTTCACTTTTGGAAAAATAATGATATCCTTGAAGGATATTGTGCATATTTTGCCAAGTCTTTCTTTGTCACTCATATAGACCACATGCATAATAAAGACCAAGGAGTACTCTATTAGGCTATATAAGTCATTAGCCTAAATTGTATTTGGGAGTTTTTTAAAAAATTTTTGAAAATTTCATTTTGGGAAAAATTATGATATCCTTGAAGGATTTTGTGCATATTTGGCCAAGTCTTTCTTTGTCACTCATATAGACCACATGCATAATAAAGACCAAGGAGTGCTCTATTAGGCTATATAACTCATTAGCCTGAATTGTATTTGGGAGTTTTTTAAAAAATTTTTAAAAATTTCACTTTGGGAAAAATGATGATATCCTTGAAAGATTTTGTGCATATTTGGCCAAGTCTTTCTTTGTCACTCATATAGACCACATGCATAATAAAGACCAAGGAGTGCTCTATTAGGCTATATAACTCATTAGCCTGAATTGTATTTGGGAGTTTTTTAAAAAATTTTTGAAAATTTCACTTTTGAAAAAATGATGATATCCTTGAAGGATTTTGTGCATATTTGGCCAAGTCTTTCTTTGTCACTCATATGGACCATATCCATAATGAAGACCATGGAGTGCTCTATTAGGCTATATAAGTCATTAGCCTGAATTGTATTTGGGAGTTTTTTAAAAAATTTTTGAAAATTTCATTTTGGGAAAAATTATGATATCCTTGAAGGATTTTGTGCATATTTGGCCAAGTCTTTCTTTGTCACTCATATAGACCACATGCATAATAAAGACCAAGGAGTGCTCCATTAGGCTATATACTTCATTAGCCTGAATTGTATTTGGGAGTTTTTTAAAAAATTTTTGAAAATTTCACTTTTGGAAAAATAATGATATCCTTGAAGGATATTGTGCATATTTGGCCAAGTCTTTCTTTGTCACTCATATAGACTGCATGTATAATAAAGACCAAGGAGTGCTCTATTAGGCTATATAAGTCATTAGCCTGAATTGTATTTGGGAGTTTTTTAAAAAATTTTTAAAAATTTCACTTTGGGAAAAATGATGATATCCTTGAAGGATTTTGTGCATATTTAGCCAAGTCTTTCTTTGTCACTCATATAGACCACATGCATAATAAAGTCCAAGGAGTGCTCTATTAGGCTATATAAGTCATTAGCCTGAATTGTATTTGGGAGTTTTTTAAAAAATTTTTGAAAATTTCACTTTGGGAAAAATGATGATATCCTTGAAGGATTTTGTGCATATTTGGCCAAGTCTTTCTTTGTCACTCATATATACCACATGCATAATAAAGACCAAGGAGTGCTCTATTAGGCTATATAACTCATTAGCCTGAATTGTATTTGGGAGCTTTTTTAAAAATTTTTGAAAATTTCATTTTGGGAAAAATCATGATATCCTTAAAGGATTTTGTGCATATTTGGCCAAGTCTTTCTTTGTCACTCATATATACCACATGCATAATAAAGACCAAGGAGTGCTCTATTAGGCTATATAACTCATTAGCCTGAATTGTATTTGGGAGCTTTTTTAAAAATTTTTGAAAATTTCATTTTGGGAAAAATCATGATAACCTTAAAGGATTTTGTGCATATTTGGCCAAGTCTTTCTTTGTCACTCATATAGACTACATGTATAATAAATACCAAGGAGTGCTCTATTAGGCTATATAAGTCATTAGCCTGAATTGTATTTGGGAGTTTTTTAAAAAATTTTTGAAAATTTCACTTTTGAAAAAATGATGATATCCTTGAAGGATTTTGTGCATATTTTGCCAAGTCTTTCTTTGTCACTCATATAGACCACATGCATAATAAAGACCAAGGAGTGCTCTATTAGGCTATATAACTCATTAGCCTGAATTGTATTTGGGAGTTTTTTAAAAAATTTTTAAAAATTTCACTTTGGGAAAAATGATGATATCCTTGAAGGATTTTGTGCATATTTGGCCAAGTCTTTCTTTGTCACTCATATAGACTACATGCATAATAAAGACCAAGGAGTGCTCTATTAGGCTATATAAGTCATTAGCCTGAATTGTATTTGGGAGTTTTTTAAAAAATTTTTAAAAATTTCACTTTTTTTTTAAAAAACTCCCAAATACAATTCAGGCTAATGACTTATATAGCCTAATAGAGCACTCCTTGGACTTTATTATGCATGTGGTCTATATGAGTGACAAAGAAAAACTTGGCCAAATATGCACAATATCCTTCAAGGATATCATAATTTTTCCCAAAATGAAATTTTTAAAAATTTTTTAAAAAACTCCCAAATACAATTCAGGCTAATGACTTATATAGCCTAATAGAGCACTCCTTGGTCTTTATTATGCATGCAGTCTATATGAGTGACAAAGAAAGACTTGGCCAAATATGCACAAAATCCTTCAAGGATATCATCATTTTTTCAAAAGTGAAATTTTCAAAAATTTTTTAAAAAACTCCCAAATACAATTCAGGCTAATGACTTATATAGCCTAATAGAGCACTCCTTGGTATTTATTATACATGTAGTCTATATGAGTGACAAAGAAAGACTTGGCCAAATATGCACAAAATCCTTTAAGGGTATCATGATTTTTCCCAAAATGAAATTTTCAAAAATTTTTAAAAAAGCTCCCAAATACAATTTAGGCTAATGAGTTATATAGCCTAATAGAGCAAGCCATGGTCTTCATTATGCATATGGTCCATATGAGTGACAAAGAAAGACTTGGCCAAATATGCACAATATCCTTCAAGGATATCATCATTTTTTCAAAAGTGAAATTTTCAAAAATTTTTTAAAAAACTCCCAAATACAATTCCGGCTAATGACTTATATAGCCTAATAGAGCACTTCTTGGGCTTTATTATACATGTAGTCTATATGAGTGACAAAGAAAGACTTGGCCAAATATGCACAATATCCTTCAAGGATATCATTATTTTTCCAAAAGTGAAATTTTAAAAAATTTTTTAAAAAACTCCCAAATACAATTCAGGCTAATGAGTTATATAGCCTAATAGAGCACTCCTTGGTCTTTATTATGCATGTAGTCTATATGAGTGACAAAGAAAGACTTGGCCAAATATGCACAAAATCCTTCAAGGATATCATCATTTTTCCCAAAGTGAAATTTTTAAAAATTTTTTAAAAAACTCCCAAATACAATTCAGGCTAATGAGTTATATAGCCTAATAGAGCACTCCTTGGTCTTTATTATGCATGTGGTCTATATGAGTGACAAAGAAAGACTTGGCAAAATATGCACAAAATCCTTCAAGGATATCATCATTTTTTCAAAAGTGAAATTTTCAAAAATTTTTTAAAAAACTCCCAAATACAATTCAGGCTAATGACTTATATAGCCTAATAGAGCACTCCTTGGTATTTATTATACATGTAGTCTATATGAGTGACAAAGAAAGACTTGGCCAAATATGCACAAAATCCTTTAAGGATATCATGATTTTTCCCAAAATGAAATTTTCAAAAATTTTTAAAAAAGCTCCCAAATACAATTCAGGCTAATGAGTTATATAGCCTAATAGAGCACTCCTTGGTCTTTATTATGCATGTGGTATATATGAGTGACAAAGAAAGACTTGGCCAAATATGCACAAAATCCTTCAAGGATATCATCATTTTTCCCAAAGTGAAATTTTTAAAAATTTTTTAAAAAACTCCAAAACACAATTTATACATATGAGTTACATAATTTATTAGGACACCCCTTGGTCTATAAATTCCATTTCATAGTTGACCATTTTAGTTGTTCATCTTACGAAGGGTTTTCATAAAAAATAACTATTTTTAAACTTATTTTATATGCTGTCTAAGAATATATTAGCTATCAGGCTATTCTAATTTTAATAAGGAATATTTCGAACATGTTTTCCATATGGAAGGGTCTGGAAACTGGGATTTATTTCCTGGTACTGACCTATTTGATTAAGTAAATTGTTAACATGAGCTCTGTTAAATGCGTAACATGGCTATGTTAACTCCAAAATTGGCTTTGCTAAAAATTGTGGTTTTTGTCTCTGCTAGTTAAATACGTATTTATCTTCACACAGGTACGAAAACATACAGATATGATACGCTGGAAAGCCTTGGAACTATTTAGTTAAAAAAATAAATAAATAAAGATGAGACGGTACTAATAGCGGTATCTCATACATATATTTTAAGCTATGTATGTGTGTTTTTTTACTATAGTGTTTTATTTATTTTTATATTTTTTTTTATTTTATAAAAAAATATGGAATACTTATATCGGTATGTACTTAGTACAGCATGATAGCTTTTTTGGATTTATTTGCTTAAATTTTATTAGAACAATTTTAAGCAAATTTTTTATTTTTATTTCTCACTGTTGCTGAGATAAAAATTAACACTATAACACGGACCTAATACATATGAATGTACATATGTATATGGTAAATTTGTATACATGTATGTATATACATATGTATATGTATGTAAATGGTATATACAGGAAAAAAGACACTTGTTACAGTCTTTTCCTTTTTGTTGTAGCTATAATTGTTGATATTTTTTTTATAGTGATTTTATTAAAGGTAACGTATGTATGTACATTGTATTTATGCACATTATGCATGGTAATTGGTGTTAAACTCCACTTCGTCTTTATACATTTTTTACCAACTTTGTTTTTCTTTTTTCTGTAAGTATTTTGTTATTTATTTGCAAAAATCACAATTTTTCGTATGTACATTCATACATATGTATGTGTTATTGTTATTACATATTTAACTAACAGCCGCTACCAACGGCAAAACGTTAAAAAAAAGCAAAAATAATGCCGGCGTTCCCACATACGTATACGTAATGTTGCCACAAAATAACAAATCACACATAAACTTCACACTATAGGAATGTATATGACGGTAAGTTCTTTAAATATTTTTTTTAGCTTTTTTTACACATATTCTTTTGCGAGCAAATTTAAATATATTTTAAAAATGATCCGATGTGAAAAGTGCTAAAACAAAGTAAATTTGTGTATACGCTTGTACATATAAACATACATACATATGTATGTGGATATCGCACACTAAATCAAAAACAGTCGAAACTTAAAAATAAATAAAAAAATCATTAGAATCATTTATTTTTCTTTATCCAGTTTCCAAATAAAATTCTTAACAAGCACAAAAATTGCGTTTGCATTCCAGTAAGCTTCATTATAAGATGGTATTTTTACTGCTAGACAAAATTTTCTTACATAGTTATAACAATGTTTTTGAAAGCAAAAAAAAATATGTACTCTCATAAGTAATGAATTTGAGATATGACTGTTTCTGATTTAAAATGCGATATGTATGTTTACAAATTTTTCAGATATTTAAATTCATTCATATTGAAACTGTCAAAAAAAAATTTAGATTGGATAAATTTATTGCTCTAAAATTATATTATAAAAAATATATATTTTAATATCTTTTTTAAACAAGAAAATATCGCAGGCTAAGTCAGACAGTTAAAGTTTAAAATTTATTCAAAATATTTACTTTTCATTAACCAGTTTTCAAATAAACTCTTAAACGAAATTGATAATTTCGTTTGAATTTTTTTTTCTATTTTAACTTAATATAGTTAAAGCATTAAGTTTAATTATTTTAAGTTGTGACGATTTATGATTAAATATGCCATATTTTTTATTTTATTATTCAAAATATATATTTATTTTAAAACCAATTAAAATACCTATAAATTACGTGTTATTCTGGCAACGTCGTCGCAGACGTTTACGTTGTGTGTGTTTAAAATTTAGGGTATAAAAAATAAAAAAAAACACTAAAAACAAGAAAATCGAATTTGTTGTACATCATACGCTACTTTGTACTTTTTCCGCACTCTCGCACTCACATAATAAAAACATATAAAATGTTTCTTAATATAAGAAACCCGGTAAAAAGTTACAGTTAAATAAGCAAATTGTTAGTTAAACAACTACGTAGTTGTTTGGTCTATTGGAATGTTTGTCTATGCGTTAGCCTCACATATAACTGTTATATATTTCTTTAATTTTTGTGCTTTAATTATTAATTGATTCATTCTTTCGGTACTTCACGATATTTGTGTAAAAAGTTGCTGGATATTTTTTTTGAAATTATTTACTTATGTTTGTATTTGTTTTGTTTGCTTTTGATATTTATTATGTATTTGTTGTTGTACATACACATGTATATATGTACATATCTATTTAGAAGCCATTAATATTTTTATGCTAATTAAAATATTCCACCAAATACTAATTTACTAGACACTTGAATACACTTTTTTGATACAAATTTAAGCATTTGCTATTATTTATGTATATCTTTTTTAAATTTATTATTTTTAGGTACATACATACAAACATTTGTACTATATATATTTTTATATTAAACCATTAAAATAGTATTAAAAACCACTCTCATTTACAATTATTAACCTGATTTGTTTAACACTACTACTCTAACACTTTGTCATCGATACATTGTATTGATCTTTAAAAAACAACAATAAAATTTGTTATTTAATTTATTCTGTATATGAATTAAATAAGTAAAAACAAAAAAATATTTATTCATATGTACATATGTATATGTACATATGTATATTTGCTTATATGTATGTGGAAACTTTTTATTATACAAAAATGACAAGTTGTGAAAAAAAGAGACGTAAAAAACAGATGAACGACGACCGCCTTTTTATATGCATATTTTGCTTTCAAAACAAACATAAGTTTTTGTTTTTATTTAAACAATTTAAATGAAAAGTAGAATAATACTAACAGCTTTAATTTGCTATTTTATTCGATTAAATATAAATAATCAGCAATAACAATTATCATCGTTATGTTTATTATTAAAATTAAAAATTAATGCACACATACACACACGCATAGGTACACATAATAAACCGAACGACCGTTATACTAAAATAAACGCCAACCAAACACGACAAGCAAGTGTAGCAGACTAAAGGGCTAACTATAATGTGCTTAATCTAACATAAGCAAAAGTGCGAATACACATATTCAAATGTGTATAACTATAATGTACTTAAGAAACTTTTCGTTAAGTTACATTTGATTAAGCAAATCGCGAACCTGGTCGTACTTTGATTAATGGATCAGCTGTGTATACGTGAGCTGGGCGCACAGTTGCACTTTTAAGTACACTTTTATTTATGAAAAAAAATGTTTATTCTTTAACTTTTATAATATAATTTTATTATTTATTTGCTAATGGTTTAATATTAGATGCTACTTAAATAACATTTTGCGAAAAAAAATCCATCTATTTGGAATATAAAAGTAAAACAGTTTTTGCAAAAGTACAAATATATGCAACTGAGCTCTATAAGAATTTAAGTTTAAAAAGTACAATATAGCCATTTAAAAGTCTCCAATAAATTGCTTAAGCATTTGACAGGCTTTTCGTTGATATTTGACATTAGCATAAGTTTGTTTAAGCACAATATAGTTAGCCCTTAAACGTTGTTTTTTTGTCTTATTTTGTTTACGGCGAAAACTTGTCAACATATAATTTTTTTTTACCTTATATATTTTGTTTTTGATATTTCTGTTTTCAGCCTGTTATATTTTTATAATTTGCTGAATATAGCCACAAAATGAGAATGAATAGCAAATATGTAGAAGAGAATATTTTCTCCAATTTGGCTCATTTAGGCAATTTTGGCTAACGAGCTGGGCACACTCAACCAGGTATTATCAAGAGCCCAGCTGATTGAAATCAATTTGACATTTTCACATTATAAAAAATTTAATTTTATATGAAATTTTTAATTTTTCTGACATTCTACCGTTCAAACACAAAAAATTAATGCAGAGGGCGAATTTTTTGAATGCGCCTTGGGTTTACCTTTTTGAATGTGCCTTGATTTCACCGTTCAAACACAAAAAAGAAATGCAGACGGCGAATTTTTTGAAATCGCCATGCTGTTACCTTGCTACGTGTTTGCATATACAAATATTCTACCGCAAATAACTTAAACTAAATTTTCGTATAATTTTCATATATTAATTTTTCAAAATAAAATTGTGTGAATAGTCTGTGTGTCGTTGTACTAAAAATCAGTCGAAAAAAAAATAAAAAATGTAATAAAATAACAAATGTAATATATAAAACAATTTTTGTGTTTCGTTTAACAAATATTCTGCCGCAAAGTGAACATTTTTTATTTATTTCTTGACCGCGCCATCTTGAAAAATGAAATTGATGATCAAGTTGATTATCAAGTTGCGTGCAGCCTACGTCGTCACGATCATCAATTCGAATAAATATGTGTAATCAACTTGAAAGCGAAAACTTGAACTTGTGGCCGCAGCGTTACATGCTCACTCTATCATGTCGTAGTTTACTCCTCCTCATTCTAATTCCAACAGCAATATTTTCGTCGTGATTAAAAGTAATTTCACACTATATGTATTTTACACAAAACCAGTAGCCCAGTGTAGCTGTTTTACAAGAAAGGAAAATTTTAACGTGCAACTATTTTTGTTTAAGTGTGCGATAGGTATGTAAAATAATTGAGTGCTGTCAACACTGTTACAATTAATGTTTTCATTTTTATTGTATGTCTTGACGAGACAAATTCATGCCTAGACAAACGTCAAACTCAGCATATTAAAAACACAGTATACAAATACCGGATTTTTTTTATTTGGATAATTGATTAATAACAAAATAGCTATTTTCTTTACAAGAATGTCAGAGTAGCTCTTTATTTTATTGCGTTGTTTGGCTTGGTCATTTTCACGAATTCACTTTGTATTGTATGGCTCTTTGAGTTTTTTAGTACTTGCGCACTTTTCTTTAAATAAAATATCTTAGTCACGTATGTGTGTATGTATGTACCTACATAACTTACAAAACTTAATATAATGCATACTTTTGTGCGTAGAATCGAAGTTTATGGTTGTGATCAAAGTGTATCTTTACAAGGTGGTAGCGTAACTACCACAAATATAACACCAACAACCATATGTTATTTCTACATTGTAAATCTGCGGGAAAACACCTAGATGTCAAGAATAAAAAAAAATAACTAGGTGTTGGAACAAAGCAAAGTAAGCAAAATTCATCTAATGTTTTATCACCTTTTTGTTTAGGTACACCTTGGTTGTGATACTTAAAATTTTTGTTGTAACTCCCAAAGCATATTTAATAAAGACCCCAATTTGGCAACAACCAAATTTCTTCCTTTCCCTTTGCCATATTTTTTTATTTTTTTATATATGTATGTGATTTGATAGCTAGTAATTTTATTAAATCAGGAGCAAAAAACAATCAGCTGTGTATTTTACTTTACACGCAGAGAAAAAAAACCTGGTTGAGTATGATCACAAACATATTCATCATACTTACGATGTCAAAAAATAGAATAGTGTGCTTTTTATTTTTTTAATACTCATGTGCAAAGGCTTTTTGTTTTTCATAAGCATTAAATATGCAAGCAAATGTTGAACAAAAAAACATTTTTTTAGCTTTTTTTGGGAACTCAATATAATTTTCCTGCTGAGTATCTACAATAAGTGGCGATGGAAACCGTAATACTAACACCTAACAAAAAATTTGTTCAAGGCGATATTAACTTAGCCTGTATTGGTTTAACTATAATCAGAGTTGGGCAAAATACATACATGCTTTGCTGTATTTGAAACACAAAATATTTGTTCCGGTGGTTTTTCAAATACAAAATACTAAATACTTTCAAGTTGAGTATTTAAAATACAAACTACAGTATTTTAGTATCTTTTATTTAAAATACAAAATACATTTGTAACCACTAATCTGTAAAATAATAATTTCCTTTCATGAACACTAGACTTTTAAAAGTATCACCAGATAAGCAGCCTCTTGTTGAAGAATATATAAATCCTGCTAAAGAAAACAATCTTTCTACAGGTCCTGATGGACACAAACTGGTGTTAAATTTTATGAAAACATTTCTTATATTTGGGTAGCCTTCAAGACTGGAAAGTTCCTTACTTTTGTCATTTAGAAAGCTGACTAATTGAAATCAGTAAGATCAGCCAAAGAAAAGCCTGAGATTTTTTAGAAGAAAATCTGTGCATATATCCCTATGTACCTCAGTTACCACAAACTTTGTTATGGAGACTTTAAAGGCGGGAAAGTTAACTTTTATCAAATTGTTTATGCGCTTTATTTCGAAAGCTATTACAGCTAATAACTTCAAAACTTCTACAAAATAAATCAAGAATAATGTTTACAGTTTGGGAAAAAATTAATTGGAGCAAGGGTAATGGCTAGGTTAGGTGAAACACCCGGCTGCGGATATAAGGAATGAAGTACAGCTTAGGCCAGTTTCTTTGGAGTCTTTTTACAATTATCCTATAGATGACTGTCAAAAAAGCCTTTAACGAACCCATCATAAGTATTATGAATATGGCCATAAGTAGTTTAATTAAGAAGTCCTATTGAAATAGGAAAATTATCGAAGTTAAAACTGCCTTATTTTCTTATAACTTGAATGGCAAAATAAATAAAAAGAAATTCAAAATTCTGATTTCGATAGAGCTTTTTGGTTTAAAGTATCAAAGCAACAAATATTTTGTTATCTATTTCATTGCTATGTATTTTGTTGTTACAAAAGCACTATAGTACCGAAATGAAAAAGGTCAAATTTTAAATAAGCACTCATTGTGGCTTATTTTCCAACTGTTGTATGTATGCCTTTAGTTATTTAGAAAAGTTTTTTAACTGATCACGAATAGTGCGTTAAATTTATACGTACAATTTGTAAAATTGGCCAAAAGTATATGTATGTGTGTATTCGTATGCAAAAAAATATGTATTCGTATGCATTTAAAAAAATTTACATATTCTTATCAAATGAATAAATTTGGCTGAACCTTTTTAGAGGGCATGATCATTTTAAAGCTGTTAGATTAATTATAAAAACATAGTTTAAGAATTTTAAGGGCAGGAAAGAAGTGCATTTGTTTTGTGCAAGCAAATTCATTTGTTTAGTATAATGCGTGGTATTTGGCCAATTTTTTTTTTAATTTTTATTATATAAATCTTTTAAGCTAATAAGGCCAAAGGTTCAAAATAATTAAAATAAAAAATAGCAATTTTCTGTAGAAAAGAAAAAAATTATAAAAGACAATGCTAGTGGAAAATCTATTTAAGAAATTTTTAGCAAGTATGGATTATCTGTGTTAATCCGTTGCACTATTAAAAATACTATAAGGAAGAAAATGTGGTCCAATAATACGAATTCTCTAACATCATGAAAGACCTGTAGTGCGATTCAGTAACTTTTAACGATTCGACAATCGTCATATTTATTGACAGAAATTATTGTTTGCTGCTACGGTTAAGTGATTCACTAAGACGTTTTTAACGATAGTGGACAAGTTGATTTTTGTTTGTATTTTATTTGTTGTAAAATAAATTTTAAGAAAGCGAAAATCATAAATATAGTAAAAATAATATGTAATTTACAAAATAACCTTTTGTCGATACAACTAACAACACAAAAATTATTCCCGTTAAATTATCAAGTATAAAGATTGTAAAAATTTTAAAAAAATTTTTTTTTGTTTACCTAACAATAACAGCTGACTTTAACGGAAGTGAATATCGTTAAAAACTTTACTGAATCGCAAAATCGTTGTAATTATTGTTAACTTATTTTAACGATGCGAATATCGTAAAAATAAGTTACTGAATCGCACTACTGGGGGCAAATTTCGGCATTCGATTGGAATCGAAATTTAAAAACTCTTATTAGAATTCCTATATTTAAAGCATTGACAACTCGATCAATCGAGAAGAGTTTTGAATCGAATGCCGTAATTTGCTCTCTGACATATAATATTCGTACTATTGGACGTGCACTGTAATTTAAACAAAAAACATTTGGAGAAAAACAATTTAAAGATAAAATTTTTTTACAGTATAAAGCATAACAAACCTAACAATTCTGCATCTTTAATTCTAATAATAAATTTTTTCAGTTATGACGTTGTTTTAGCAAATGAGCAATATCCCCTGTGGGCGAATTACGGAATTCGATTCGAATCGAAATTCTACTCGGTCCATATACATAAGTGTTTGTCCGTGCTTTAAAAATGAAAACTCTAATAAGAATTTTAAAATTTCGATTTGAATCGAATGCCCTAATTTGCCCCCTGACTAATTTTTTTGAGTAACGACTGTATGTATGCATATGTTAAACGATGTTTAATTTAAAAATTTTTGTTTTCTATTTTATTAAATTTTTTTAAGCTGATGGCCTTGGTAGCCAATGCTTAATAATTAAATTAAATTTGTATATACATATATATTTAATTTTAATATTAAGTAAATAAATAAAAAATAACAATTTTTAAATTAAAATATATGCTTTTCTTATTAGAAAAGAAGATGCGGTTTCCTTTTTGCTTGCATGCGTTAATTTGAAAAATAAACATGATAATCATTAGTCATCTGTTTCTTTCTATGGCATCATGCTTACAATAAAAATCTTATAAATATTTGCTGCCTCGCTTACTCAACAAGGCTGCCATACCAATGATTTTTATTGCTATTAGAAATGTTTGTATTAATTAAGGTTATAAATAGTTTTAATTTACTTACATTAAAAATTGTTAACATATATGTATAAAATTTTTGTGTAAATATGTTATTTATTAATTAGTATGAACATTAAGGAATATCTAAAAATTTTATGTTTAGGAGCTGGCAGTGCCGTAAATCCTCTATTTCTGGCAATACCTTACTTCCATATTTTCTTTTTTTTCGTTTTTCGTTTATTTTCTTCATTCTCTTTTCAATGGTGTTTTGAAGTGGTTGTGTTGCATTTGTGGCTAAAGAAAATACTGGAATCGGAATTTGAGTATTATTTGTTAAATATTTTATACAAACAAAATTGAAAAATAAATATTTGAGAAATAATAAATACCTTTATATTGAAAACATCAGTGTTAGTGCTTATAATAACAAAGTAATTGTATATATTTAGTACGTCAGTGAAAAACGAAAAGAAATTTTTAAATTAGCAATGTCAGAACAAGAAAACCAAGATACTAATGGAACTTCTAATGGCGACGTGCCAGAAATTGAGTTAATTATTAAGGTTGGTATAATTATTTAAAATGTATATGCTACAAATAATCATAATTTCTGTGACATATTTATATGTATATGCATTAACAAATAGAAAAAGGCATGGGCTTATAACAAAGATTTAAACAAATGTGATTGTAGGGTTAAAAAAGCTGTGTGGCTCATATTTTCCTTACTCCCTAACTTCCCAGCCATCGATTTTAAAGTTATGACTGTATCGTTTGTTTTATCATTTTGTATATTTTTTTTAACATATGTATGTATGTATATGTTAAAAATTTATCATATAAAAATTAATAAAAGTGGACGCACTAGTAAAAAATTATTTAGGTATATCTGTGTGTATTACTATACCGATTCTTTTTCTAATAGCAAAGTAAATAAAAACAGGTTTCCTTAGCTACTCCTCACCACGCTTCGTTTCTTTCTTACTGTCGGCGTCATCATCTTTAACAATTTAGTTGTTTGCATTTATCATTATTGTTGCGACTAAATACTAAATTTTGTTGCTCGTTTGTTGGTTGAGTAGAACACCCTCCGGACAGTAACATCTTTTTTGTTTTTTTTTTTTTTTTTTGTTGGAAGCAGAACACAGTGGGGCTTTAGCACGATCGCAAGTAAATTTTTTTAATAAAATTATCTTAACAAAATATTTTAACCGAATAAAAATGTAAATTATCTAAACTTGCCTGCACAAATTTTTTTAAGACTTTCTTATAATATTATCCAGATTATAAAACTATAAATTTTACATACTTACCTATGTATGCACATAAATTATGAGTGCAACTTTTGTATTTAGTACCTACATATGTAGACAAATTTGTTACCGACTTTCTATTTTATATATTAAAATTTAATTAGATAGCTAAAAAGGCGGACAAAAGCCTTTGCATTTTGAGCAAGCTTGTCAAAAATGTGTTGTAAAAAAAGGAATTAACAAAATATTTGAAATATTCCCGCTAAATGTATTACTTAATAACCTAATACCTATATTGGAAAGAACATTATTAAAATTCAATATGAAATAAAAATAGCTAGATCCAAAAATTAAACCAAATAATGTTTTTTTCTTAGTTGGGAATATTTCTACATTAAATTAAAAAAAAAATTTATTGTAAAAGATGGCATGCAAATTTTATAGAAAACCTCTAAATGTATGTTAAGGTAAATTTATATTTTAAAATTTGTTATGTTTACAACTGTAAGACTACTACTGGTATGAACTTATACGTGATTTTTTATTAAAATAGATATTGTGTTAAAATTATTTTGGCAAAGAGCACGTTTTTAAACTAAATTGAAACATGTAATTTTTTTACTTAAAGCATTGACTTTTCTAAAACTACTTTTTGTTAAAAAAAAAAAAAAAATTAAATAAAAAGATACACTAAAATTGAGTAAATGTCTATAAAATGCACAAATTTAAATGTTAATAATAAATAAAAAATTAACAAAAATATTTGTAACAGTTTTTTTTCGCTGGCCTGGGTTTATTTCTTATCCTGCTTCAAACCTTTAATTTTTCTATAAATTTTTTTAGAAAGATACGTTTTTAATGCATACATACATATTTATATGTGTTTATATGTACTTTATACATACATATGTAGCTATAAGTATTATACCTATTAAATGTTTGTTTTATTTATTACCAGTTATGATTTTGTTGTTATCTGTTTCTATTTCTCTTGTTTTTTTTTTAAATACTTACTAAGTTCATTTGGGTATCACTTCATCGTTTTTAAAATTTTTTTTTAAAACCCCTTTTAAATACTAAAAATTCTTAAATCAAAGAAAAAAGTTTTGAGCTAAGCATTTGAGGCTAAACATAATAACATAAATAATAAAATGTCCCATCTTGTTAGAAATGAATGCAAACTGTAAATTTTGTTTTCGATCTTTAAAAAGTTTTCAAACACGCTGCTTGTTCAGTGCCAGTAATTTAAATGCTTGTGATTATTATGCATTTCAAGCAGTTTGACCCAAATATGGCTGCTTTCTTGCTTCTCAATAAATGTAGTTTATTCCAACTTAAGCATGTCTTGTTTTTCTAATATAAAAATTTTTCTTTCTTGTTTTTTAATCGCCTATATTGTTGTCACTTAAAAAGTTAAAGTCTTACAGAGATTAACACTTTTTTATATGTATAAATGTACTATACATACATGCATACATAAGTTTATTTCTTTGTTGCATTCCGCTTAACTTATTAGTCAGGAGAAAGTGAAAGTTCATTGTAAAACGTGATAAAAAAATTGTTGTTTTTGATAAATTATTTTAAATGTTTGAATATAAATGCATATGTAGGTATATGCAAAGTCAAATTCTAGTTTAGAATCCAACAAGTTTTTTATGAATTTCAAATAGAAATTTCTGAAATACAAATGGAAAATTCTGTAATACAATTAGAAAATTCTGAAATACAAATAGAAAACTCTGATATACAAATACATACATACATAGAAATTTCTGAAATTTAATTAGAATTTTCTGAAATTGAAATAAAAATGTTTGAAATTAAATTAGAAATTTCTGAAATTGAATTAGAAATTTCTGAAATTGAATAAGAGATTTCTAAAATTAAATTAGAAATTTCTGAAATTGAATTAGAAATTTCTGAAATACATTTAGAAAGTTCTGAAATACAATTGGAAATGGTATAGTTCTTTTGAATTTTTCCTAATAAACTCTATCTCCAAGAAAATCTTTTTGGTTTAATTAAATAATACTGGCATAATGTTACAAACAAGCTTGAAGAAAATGTTAAATTTTCAACTGAAACTGACATAAATTTAAAAAACATTTATTATTTATTTTTTTCTTTTATACATTTTTAAATTAAATTAATTAAAAAAATGAATAATTTACTAAGTTCTGGTTGAAAAATTAATTTCGATTTGATACAAAAACAGAAAAAGCAAAAACTTGCATTTTCCGTTTGCTTGGAATAAGATTTGATTTAAAAAAATTAAATTCAAAACAGACTTAAAAAGCTAGAGTAATTTTTATAAACTAACTATAATTAGGTTTATAAAAGCAAATTTTCATACAAAATTTATTTTATAAACCTTTTATAATAAGTCAAAAAATATTTGTATGAATTTACCTCTTAAAGTTAAAAAAAAATTATTTTTTAAAAAACTTTAAAATATGTATAAGTTTCTTAAAAGTAAATTAAGCAACAAGTCATATTTTTATTATTACTTATCGCTCTATAAAATAGTTATAAGTATTTGTACAATCTTATCTGAAACAAAATAAAAAATATTTTAACATACAAACACACCTTGGAATCTTTTTTAATAATTACGTCGACTTTGCGGCTGTTATCTTTTTCTTGCTCAGAATCAATTTTTTTTTTAATTTCTTGTGTAATTCATACACATATCGTTACCTTAAATGCAAAAAAACGTAAATACGTACAAACTAGAAATCGAGTTTTTGATTGATTATGGTCGGTTGAATCAAACTACATGTTTACACAAAATGTTAAAGAAATTATAACGAACGGAATATTTTATTATTATTGATTTTATTATGTTGTTCGCTTTCAGTTACGTTCCTTTGCATTTCAGGTGGCAATATGTATGCATACATACAAAGTTTTAAGAAAAAGAGGGTAAAACATTTTTAAGTCCATTTTGAACAAAGTAACTTAATTTTTCTTTAATTTGTTCTTATTTTGTTTTTAGAATATTGTTCCTTCTTTTTGTTTATCATGAAATTGATAACAACAGCATTTCAGTTTTCAAAACATAAAATCTTAAATTTATGTTTACAAATTGGCAGTAAATCGTTCCTTAGGTAGAAATAAATTAATGAGAGCTGGTGTGTTTTTAAACTAATGGACTTGGCCCCCTAGACAGCTTGCTACAAGCGGCGCGGACATTAGACAATCAGCCTTATTGTGTCTGGCGTTGTCGTGCCGTATTCGACGCAAAAACGACAAGGATGCGCTTTATTTAACATTGACGTATTTGCTAGACGGTACCAAAAAAACTAAAAAGGACTACGTCAACGTCAACCAAAATAAGGGTGAATAACATATGTAGTTGTATATTTTACGCAGTGCATGTAAGGTTGGCTTACCTGACAGCGGCTAAACAATGTGTCGAATATCTACTATTTCCATGATTCGGTTTGACAAAACCCCACACAGATAGCAATTTTTCTACATATTGCGACATCGGCTAACTATTAAGCACACTGCTTAAGAGCTTGTACTATCTAGTTCCCCGATTGATAAAAAGGCTCTCCATATATCGCTCATTTGATCAAACAACGTCACAATTTAAAAAAAAAAAACATTTCGAGGAAAACGCGTTAAAAGTTTTCGATTTGCTTACATTTACTACACAGAAAGAAAAACACATTCTCAAATTAAAAATTTTTTTCCTTAAATTTATTCAAAATCGTGTTTGAAATTTTTAAACAGAATTAATCCAACTCATTTTTTTGACACGGAGCTTTAATAAAGAAGAAGAGTTTTCTATTTAATTTTATATTTATTTTATTTTATACATTTTTAATATTTATAGTTTAAAATTTTTTTTCTGCTGGGAATTAAACCTGAGACTCGCCGGCTGCAACACTAGTGCGCTACCATTTAGGCTACCGAGATACTTTGTTTTTAAATGTTGAAATATATCTAAAGCAACAAGTTTTTTGCTTGATTTTTTGAAGTAATCATAAATATACTTGAGTTCAGAAAACCTAAGTACGGATCGTACCTCAAAACTTCAACTACAATTTTGGATAAATTTGAGAAAAACAAATTCTTGAAATTTATATTTGCTCTTTAGGCAATTATGTCTTTGCTAATTTTGTGCACATCAACTTATCGCTTAAATGAAGTATATTAGAACGTATGTATATATGCATGTATTTAGCTTAAAAACATTTTTGATGACATCATCTGCATAACAATCATAACTGATGCTTTTTAAAAAAATGTTGTTGGTATTGAAAAAAAAAACTGAAAACGCTATAAGAACACAAGTAAAAAAGAAACAGTCTCTCAAGCCCGATCATATTATTCCCTACACCATAATTAACTTCATATTAAGTTTAAGCATATGTCTAACCCAAATACAACATTTTAGCAGTTTCAGCAAATAATGTGAACTTTGTAAAGAAAATGTTCGATTAAAATTCGATTATAAATCGGTCAACACGTACAAAGGTCGTGTGGGTATAAAAACTATAGTTTATATAGGAAATGTTTACTAAACTTTCAGTGTTAAATTTTCCCTATTTTAAAAACTTCACTTAAAAACAGTTGATTGCTTGTGAAGTAGGATATAACATGGTCTAGCTTAATCACACACTTATATTCACACTTTACACATAATCACTTCTATACTAATTGGCGACGGGATACACTGTCACGAGCGTGGCTAAAATGGTTAAAGTCGATGTAGAAAAAGTTAAGATTTGCATGCAACATTGTAAATTTAGGGGAAACCTCTCATATTTTACATGTGTTTGTTGAAGTAAAAACCAAATCTATTTTAGTAATGGCCAATATATCTATGTATATCTAATAAAATTGTAACAGTCGAGAAGATGATATCGGTCTAATAAGCGCCGTTACAATTGATTTCTAAACGGGCTCGTTGTTTTGCATTTTTCATCACTTCGGTGAGAACTTCGGGCGACAGATTCTCGCACTCGTGTTTAATGTCGTCTTTGAGGGCTTCTAGGGTCTCAGGCTTGTTCTCGTAAACAGAGGACATAAAAAAAGGCCAGAAAAAAGGTTAATATTACCTGATTAAATGTGCCTTGATTACGGCATTCGATTCGAATCGAAAATAAAAAAAATTTAATTAGAATTTATGTATTAAAAGCATTGACAATTCGATCGATCGAGTAGAATTTCAATTCAAAACAAGTGCTGTAATTTGATTTGACAAAAAATCGATGCACGATTAGTTTAAACATCATTTTGGTTTCCCCATTTTTTTATTTTGTACCGACATTTTTAGGCAATGTTATTTCGTTACTTTGTGAACGCAACTTAATTTTAACTTATAAAAAAAACTTTATGAATTCTACGCTCCTGTAAATGCATTATAAAAAAAATCCAACAAAATGTCTAATAGAAGACCATAAATTGCTTTAAAGGGATAATTTTTTTTTTTTATTATTTTTAACAAATTCCAAATGTTCGCGCAATTCTTATTTATTCGACAGAAACTTGTTTCTTAGTCCCAATTCGCACGATGCAAGTATTTAAGCTGAACTGATTAGGTTGATGACAACGGGGTGAGGGGAAATAAAGTGGGTACAGGCTTGCGTGTACTTGCAATTCAGCTGCTTAAAATTGATGGAAAAAAGAAAATTTAAAAAAACACAGTAGTGTGTGTGTATATTCATTAAAAAATCAAAACAAATAAAGCAATAAGTCTTGAACCGTGCGAACGCCAATGAGAGTTCAAAGAAGAAAAAGAAAATAAGCAGGCTTATTTTCTTGCATCGTGCGAAAGCGGACTTATACAAAAACTTTACCGAAAACTCCAAACCAAGGTATATTGAACAAGGTAGGGAGAACTGATCAGCTGACTTCTATTTCCGCCATATGACTTCTAACTTAGCTTGGACACTTGTTTATGTTATACAATGGTTGTGTATACTGTGTGTATGTGTGTTCGCTACATTTTCGACAACCAAGCTGAAATTAGCAATAACAAAATACATGCTGAAATTTTACAGGAAGTTGTTGTTTTAGGGACGATCCCACCTTCTTATTCCACCATGCTCCAAACAAAATAAATAAGCTGTGTGCTTTATTCTATTACAATCTCATTTCAATTGCCCATGAAAATACCAATTATGCATCGATATTGTGTTAAATTGATTGTTACTAAAAAGTACTATTGATTTTGTATTTTTGTGCTAATTAACAGTCGCCGTGTTTTCATTTGGTTTGTTTATTTTGTTTATATTTTATAATTATGTACATATTGTTTTTCCATAAAATATTAAAATAAAAGTTTTGCTAACCGGCATCAATCACGTGATAATTTTAACAAACTTTTGTATTTTTTAATATTAAAAATATTATTATTCGCAATATGTATTAGTAATTACATCGAATGTGTGATGTCATAAGACAAATATTGTTAGAACGATTTTTCAATTGTTTGTTATTTATCTCCTTATAAGCTTGTTTTATTTTTATCTACCAATACATGCATATTTTTAATTTTTGTTGTTTCGTTTAACCCTCATGTTGTGTCATAAAAACTTAGGGCCTTAAACGGTTATAGAAAAGTTTAAGCAAAGGCATTTTTTATACCCTTCACATAAGTGATAAGGGGGATGTATGTATAAGTTTGTCTGCGACCCCATAAAGTATAAATTTTCTTGGGCCTTATAGATAGGGAAATCGATTCAGCGATGTCCGTCTATCCGTCTGCCTATCACTCCGTGTTATGGTTGCAAAAAAATTTTTGAAGTCCCGTGATGTCGCATAGCAAGTGGTATCAAACTATCAGAAATATCTAGAAGCAAGTCCCTATTGAAATTTAGCAAAATCGTCCGCTAAAAACCAAGACTACCCCTCTTATTTCTCTAAAATTTGTACATAAAAACATCTACAACTGCTCCGGAGTTGCCCCTACACGGATTCAATGTAATACCGTCTCCCATTAATTTTTCCCCACAAACATTTTTGTGGAACATACTTATACCCTATCTCCGCCCCCTAACAGGGTTGCCACACAAAGTTTAATTTTGTATGGATTTTGTTTCAATCGCTCCCACAGCTTTCAGGGTGCTCCTACAAAGATAAAATGTAAAATCGGCCCCAAAAAATTTTTCTTCCACACATTTTTGTAAAACATACTTACCCCGTATCTTCAGCCTCTAAACGGGTTGTCATACAAAATTATAAAAAAAAAAATTGGGTAAAACTCCCTACAACTTTTCTGGAGTCGCCCCTAAAATAATAAAATGGATCAAAGACCTCCCATTAGTTTTCCCCTCCAAACATATTCCTAGAACATACCTACCCCCTATCTGAATCACAAAAGGGGGTTGCAATACAAAATTATGTAAAAACGCCCATAACTTTCCCAGATTCGGCCTTAGAGAAATAAAGTGTACGATCAACCCCCATTAGTATCCCTCCCAAACATATTCCTAAAGCATACTTACCCCCTATCTTCATCGCCTAAGAGGCTCCAATACACAGTTTGGGAAATTGTAATAAATCCCCTCTACAGCTTCCAGGATGCCCGTGGAAAGCTCTAAGAAAGGACTGACCCCAACTCATTTTTCCTTGCAAACATTTTCCTAGAACATCCTACCCCCTATCTCCACTCGCTAAGGGTGTTGCCATACAAGTTTGAAAAAATTAGGGTAAACACTTTTACAGTTTTTTAGGCATCCTAAAAGGGTTAAAAAATGACACTGAAATGAGAAATATTTCATAAATAAAAAAAATTAATAAAAATAAAAAACAAAGTTCGCCAATGTGAAGGGTATCCAAGTTTCGGCACAATCGAATGTAACGCTCTTAGTTTATTACTAACACCTTTTATAAAGAAAAAAAATTTAAAGAACGTTTATTGCATCTTTAAGCTTATTTGTTGTCGTCGTAGGCTTAGTTGGGAAGTAATATACCCGTCTACAAGTGCTTGTAGGAAGATCTTTGGAGCTCTTTTGGCTTGGATTTTTTCAATTTTTTAGTTTTGATTTAAATAAGATAAAGCTTAATTGACGCTAAAGGATATTCAATTCGTTTGCAGCGTGGCAAATGAATTTTTCAATATAAACTGAAAAATACTTTGAGAAAGAATACGCCTTGGAGAATTAAAAGTCGAGTCCCGTCTTTACCAATGGAAAGTTTACCGTATTCCTTACCTCTTACTTTTCAATATCCAAAGTAGTATAAGACGTATCGGAAGCAACATCTTCATAATTACTTTTGCTCCATTCATCATTAGGTTTTGCAAAAATATTCTCGTCATCAATATGTATCTATAAGACACATATTAGTAGTTAATGTAACATTTTAATAATTATATTTATTAAATTATGCAAAACAAATGCAAAATAAAAGTCATGAAGTTTGGTTGCGATATACTAACAGATATTTTCGTTGTTATATTGAATCAAACATCAAAATGTGTCTCAGAGAGTAAGATTAGCGTTAAATACGAACTTTACTTGTTGTTTATTTTTGTAAGGGAATGTACAATTGACCCAGGAGGTTTGAAGTAAAAATTTATTTAATAAATAAAATTTGATAATAATTATTGCCCATATTCATTATGGTTAAAGAAGGTTTATTAATCACTCTTAAGACATCTATCGAAAAAGCCTTTAATAAACCCACTTTAACTATTATGGATATGGGCATAAATATTTACAATCATTTTACTTTTAATAAACATAAAGTATGTTATTTCTCTCCGTTTTAATTGAATTTAATAAAAAAAAAATCTTTTTAGGCCTCGACAATCGATGGACGTCGCAAAGGAGCATGTCTTTTTTGCCAAGAATACTTTATGGACTTGTACCTGTTGGCCGAATTAAAGACGATAAGTCTTAAGGTGACAACAGTTGATATGCAAAAACCGCCACCAGATTTTCGCACCAACTTTGAGGCAACACATCCGCCAATATTGATTGACAACGGCTTGGCCATATTGGAAAATGACAAAATCGAAAGGCATATAATGAAAAATATCCCCGGTGGATATAATCTGTTTGTACAGGACAAAGAAGTGGCAACCCTTATTGAAAACTTGTATGTTAAACTTAAGTTAATGTTGGTTAAGAAGGACGAAGCCAAAAATAATGCTTTGCTGGCACATTTAAAGAAAATCAATGATCATTTGGCCGCTCGTAATACACGTTTTCTTACTGGTGATACAATGTGTTGTTTTGATTGTGAATTGATGCCAAGATTACAGCACATCAGAGTAGCTGGGAAATATTTTGTAGACTTTGAAATACCAGTAAGTTATGATTAGTTGGCAAATTAAATGTTTAGAAAATCTAACTAATGCTGCTTATTTTTTTTTTTAGACACACTATACTGCTTTGTGGCGGTACATGTATCACATGTATCAACTTGATGCTTTTACGCAATCCTGCCCCGCCGATCAGGATATTATTAATCACTACAAATTGCAGCAGATGCTTAAGATGAAGAAACATGAAGAGCTGGAAACACCCACCTTCACAACATCCATTCCAATTGATATTTCGGAATAAGCCTAATGGGTGCCCGTTTCGAATGGCTGCACACTTTGCATACTTATTAGTTTTTTTTTTGTTTTTTATTTTTTTATTATACCACCCACCCACTTTTTGAGTAGTGCAAACTTTAAATTTTAATAATGATATAATTTTTAGATACATTTTTAATGCAATTTTGAATTGTTTTTATTGATTTTTACCATTTTTGCTTAATAACCTAAATATGTTAAACTTATGTTCGTTAAAAAATTAAAAGATTTTACATTTTTTACTTACAGTAATTTGTTACCAACACTTTTGAGTAATTAAACGAACCGTTAATTCCTTTTTCCTTTGTTCCTTTTTGTTGGTTATTCCACATACCACTGCGGTCCACTTAAATAATGCAATAGTACCAAAATTTTAGCTTCATGCTTTATTTTGCCGCCTTAATAGTTTTAAATATAGTATTTTCTCTTTATGAGAAAAATGTTTACTTTGCGAAAACATGACTTTAAAAAAAAAGAAATAAATTTTTAATATTAGCATTTTATAGGGGTAATTATGTTTGACCAACCAAAAGCAAACCCACAAACAATATTCTACTAACAAAAACTGTGTTTTTAAACCATTTTTATAAAAAAAATTAAAATATATTTTTTCATATAATATTTTTTGTATATTTACATATATACAAACATACAAACACAAAAAAAAACAAAAACGTAATAAAGTATTTCTTATATTTGATACTACAAAAATGATTATGAAATTTTTTTAATTGAATACATACTTATGTTTCGATTATGTATGGCAACCCAACAGTTGTCAGTTGCCGTAATTATATTACAGATAGCAACTGACGACTAAAAGTTGCTAATTCTAAATAACAAATGGTTAACAATGTGGCAACCAAGATGTCTTGAAGTTGGTCGCTATACGTAATCGACACATTAAATAAATTTTTACTTTTTTATCGTACTACATATAGCACTGGCCAGGTCAAAAGATCACGCGTTGTTGTCATGACCACTTAAGGGCAATTGGGCTGCCCCATTTTATCTTTATTCTCATCCTGGCATCGACAGATTTGTACACCGGTATTGTAACTATCTCGTTTGCATTAAGCACTTTAAAAGCGTGCTATCTATGGAAATCATAGCTTTTTTTAAATAAAATTTTGAGATGTTTGATTAAAAAGCAAAAATATGAGTAAAATAGTCACACCCGTTACAATGAAAGTGCTCACATATACAACTTTTATGTTCCAGATGCTGTACGAAATAGTTCGAACTTCGTTCCAAGGGCCAAATCGCTGCATTCGTTTTGAATCGAAATTAAAAAATTCTTATTGGAATGACAATGTTAAAAGCGTTGACAACTCGATCGATCGAGTGAAATTTCGATTTAAATCGAATGCGGCGAGTTGGCCCCAAAATTTGTTTACTTTTAAAGTGACAAATTTTTTTGGGACATTTTGCAAAAGAAATAACATTAACAGCGGGATTCCAGTTTTATTCAAAAGCGTACTCAGAGATTGCGTAATTAAGGTTGATTTTAAGTAAGTTTAAAAGTAAGCAGCATTAGTGTTTTAAAATGTACAATAAAGGTTTTTTTCGTTCCAGATACTTAGGATAACTTTAAAAAATTTTGAAAGTATTTGCCTTTTTACTTTCATTAGCCCGAACTAGAATTAAATCTTCTGGAATATACCTATCACTTAAAAAAAACATGGTGTAAATATTTAATGATTAACTTTAATTTTTGTTCTTCACAAAGTATACAAACATAGCAACAATATACAAATCTCAGACAGAATAAATATTATCAACTTTTAAATGTTTTTATAAATCTAACACAGCTTTGCAGCTTGTTAGATTCTGTTGGCAAAAGACAGTTAAGAAAAACGTTTGTTATAAAGCCCGTTACGCCCCAGATGCGTTTGTCGTCGATCACAAAACATGGCGACGAGTATCCGCTTTTAAATTGAGTGTAACGCAATGCTTTTGGATTAGCTAAATGTTTAATTGGTATCGCAAAAGCTTCTTCGACTTCTGCAGTGTTCAACTTTAAATCTGTCTCTTTAAAATTTTTAACTATACCCACAACTGGCATAATAGCAGCAGTATACGGAAGACTTAATAAATTTCCAGTGCCCCAAACTTCCACACGACTTGGTGGTAGGCCTATTTCCTCATTTGTTTCTCTTAGGGCACATTGAATAAAATCTTCATTTTCTTCTTTATAGCCGCCAGGAAAGGAAATTTGTCTCATATGTCTGCTGAGTAGGTGGGACCGCCTTGTATATAAAAGACATATATTTTGCCTGCAATTATTAGAAAATAGCTACATACATATTAGGACTTTAAACCATGATACAAAATGGTACATACATTTTTTCGTCCGTACACAAAACTAGTAAAACTGCTGCAAATTTACTTTCAATTTTAGCTCCCCTTAATTTTAAACCCACTGGAGAATAACGATTGAATTTTTCTAAACATCTCTGACGGTTTTCCTCTTTTAGTAAAAACTTCTCATTAATTTCATTATTATTTTCCAAAGCTTTACTTAATCTGGGTGTAGAGTAATTAACATATATAGAGCTGTAGTGTTTTCTTTTTAAGAAAGCAAGGGTGGAACATTTTCCTAATAAACATCGCATGTTATATTTTCTAACGGAAATTTTGGATATTTTTATACTGTGGAAAAGTAAAAACTGTTATTTATATGTCTATTTTCCAATTGGAGTATTTTGGGCACAGGTGATTTTAACATTGACAGCTAAAGAATTTTGTGTAAAAATAGTGTTGCCAGATGAATTGAAATGAGTAACTTTAAATAGTGATATCTGCCAATTCCACGTAAAACTGCCAAATTGGGGAGAATATTCTCATATTTTTAAAAAAAACCGATGAATTAACGCCTAAAAGAGAATAAAAAGATCAAAATTAAAATATAGTGGCACAATTTTATTACTTTGGCTAAAAATTTAAAGCACTTTATCACCAAGAGTGAAAACCGTTAATATGAGTAAGAAGCTAACCCTACCAGAACAGTGAGTCATTTGGCCAGTCATATGACCAACACAGATGACCGGTCATTCGGTCATTAATTGCTATCATTTTCTTAAGGGCGATGTGAAAAAAATGACCGAAACTTTGTGCAAGTGTGATCTTGCATCTTTCTCGTACCTTCACATGTGATAGAAATATTGGTCACAAAAAAAATGTTTCAGTGTTAGTTTCGGTCACAAATTTCTTGTAGGGTAAAATATTACTTAGCAACTCACACGCACATATTAATCAATCATTCGCCCATCACTAGCTTAAAGCGATGCCAGATGAAAAATATTAAATGACAGAAAAAAAAATAAAAAATTTATTACCAACAAGGACATTACTTGGAAAAATATTTTTATAAGAACATTGGGGGTCTATGTATTTCGTTTCTGAAATACCTTATATACATAAATTGAAATAATTACTGAAAGTCTAAGAAAATGTTAGCAACGCATAAAATTGTGGGGTTGTGTTTAACAATAACATCGTTATGTACGTTCTTTAAAATAACCAATTCTAGGACATCAACTATGTGGAAGTTAAATGGAGAGACTGGAAAAATTGAGACATTGGATTTTTGGACTGATGGCCAAAAAAGCTATAGCTCTTTAGATGAAACTGTACTTTATAACTTTTATGCAATGGCTGAGGTGTATTCGGAAGATAAATCATTTTTTACTATTGTGTCTTCCACGCGTATTGACAACCAGCAGGGTTGGTTACGTCAGTCATCCGAAAACTCCTTAGAATTATTGCTTAAAACAAGAAACCTAATAACCGTATCAACTTCAAGGGCGGCTAAAAAGAAAAAATCAAAGTCATTTGCAACAGAATCCAACATAGACAACAAATTGACACTAAAAAATAGAACGCTAAACGTGGGTAATCTTGATTGTGGTCAACTAGTTAACCTAACCAGCTATGATTATATTACAAATCTAGGAGCTCAATATAAGCACACACAGACAAAATTAATGCCTGAAACGGATGTAAGATTATACACCATACCTATTAGAACTTTCTCATTTTTAAAACAAATTAATATTTATTGCTCTAGGTGGTTTATTTCTTTTTAAATACTTATGATCAGGATGAGGTTAAAAATTTTAATGTCGAAGCCCTAGAAGAACGTTTAAAAGATTTTAAAAAACAAAATCCTATGTCTGCTGAACTTTACCATCATATAGGAAATTATTGGCGCATAATTGGCGACCCAGTTGAAGCTATTAAATGTTTTCGTCGTTCATTAGCTTTAAAACCTTCTTCGTCAGAGGTTATGTACGACTTAGCTAAAGTATTGCACAACTTGCAATATTTGGATGATGCTATTTACATGGCACGCAGGTTAGAGCGAGATACATTTTGACTGTGTTTTGTATATGTTTTAAGGTAAAATATAAATTTTTTTCAGATCTATAGAATTTCAGGCACCACCTTTTACCGCCTGGCGTCAATATTTATTACTAGGTGACATTATGAAAACCTATGGAGATTTAAGCAGCTCCATTCATTATTATCGGTTGGCATTAGAATTGAATCCAACGCAAGAACTCATTTTAAAATCCCTAAGAGAAGCCGAGCAGAAGCCGGCAGAAACTTTGCATGCTTACACCATTGTTATAATAGTTTTATTAGTAAGTATTTAATTCATAAATATATCTATATATGTATATTTATTGTTAATACAAACATAAGTCTAAAAATCAGCTTTGTAATATCATCATGAGTCAGACTAATGCATTTGAAAGATATTTTTAGGTTAAGAGCCACGTAGTTTTGTGAAAAATTTTTTTCTTAACGCTGATTTTAATTTTTCTTTTTTTCTAGGTTATAATGGTTTTAATTTTTATTAAAACATCAATGATAACAGAAGTTCGAACTAACCATCATTATGAAAATGGGCATTGTAATAATAGTTTAGACTTGTGTGATGCTAAACCACAGCGTCATTTTAACCGTGCCATGGCGATGCGATCTTTAAAGGGATTTTCAACACGATCAGGTCGTCAACGTAAATAATTGTACATCAAAAACAAAAGCAATAATTAAAATTTAGATAACATATAATTTCCATGAATACATACACATGTATTTATATGTACAATTTATGTTTCTGATTTAACTTTGAATGTATGTAACTTTTTTCCTATTATTTCTGTTTTAGTTTAAATTGACTGTGATAGCTTTAAACTATTTTGATTTTACCTAAAACCCTTAATTAAATTCCGGTACTTAACAAAAACAGAAATTATATACCAACATACTATTATTATTTAACCAAAGAGATAAAATTTAAAATATTTAAAAAAATTACAAAGTTTCTTTTGTATTTGTTTTGACTGACGACTGCTGTCGAAATAAAAAATAAGATATTTTACTTTTAATTTTTAGTTTAGTTAATTTAAAATGTAGACGTACAATTATTACTTTATTATATAAATTATTATTTATTTTAAAACAACGCACAAAACCAGAGCTAATAAAAAAAGAGGTTTTCGTTTTGTCAAAAATGTTTTATATTTATTTAAATAATGCTTTAAAAAAATAATAGAGAAAAGCACACGTGATCAGGATCTTTAAGTTGAGTTTATTTAGGCCGTGTTATGTATGTTTAAACGGAAAATATCATGGGCACAGAAAAAGGTTCCAGCCAATGGTCTCAAAACAAATATTTGAGAGAATGCATGTGGGGGATCTTCGTCGCACTATAAGAAAAATAAGTAAAAGTTATATGAAAAAAAAAAAAAAATGAAAAAAAAATAATCAGCCTAATTTAGCGTTGTCGTTACAAATATTTAATTTTGTATGAAATTTTTAATTTTTCGGACAATTCACCGTTAACACAAAAAGGAAATGCAGAGGGCAAATTAGTTTAGTGTACCCTGTTCTTAGCTATCACAATTTTAATAATAAACTTAAAGCTAAATATGTATATATAAATTATTATAAGACACAAATAATTATTTCTATCAAAAAAATAATAATAATAATAAACTCACCTGTAAACGACCAAGAACGTTGATCAGTACACCACCATCATACATAGGTTGAGAATCTACAGCTGTTATGACGCGAGAAATTTTTTGAAACGTTAGGCTCTGTAATAAAAATAATTTACAATGGGGAAAAAAGCTTTGCGTTTATGCAAACATATCTCATTATTAAAAACTTACATTTAATTTTTCCATAATTTTTGGTGCTCCCTGAATTTGTAAGCCCTCGAAGGACATAAAGGAATCTGTGGTCTAAAAAAAATTATTAAAGTTTAAAATTTGGTTTCCATTTATATTATATTGTATGTACATATGTAAAGGTTGATTAATTTTAATCGTGTTGTTTACAAACTTTTAAAAATTTTATGCCTTTCTAATCACAGTTTGCAGTACGAAACTTCAAATTATTTGTTGTAAAAATCTAAATTTTTTTACATACATATACAGAAGAAAAACAAAGAGCGTTTTATTCTAAAAACTAAAACTCTTATAAGAGTAGATTTCTTGTTTAGAAACAAACGAACTCACACTTTTTGGTGTTGTCTTAAGTCAATTCACATAATTTTGCTTGTTTTAAAACCGAGTACACCAATATGGTCGAAAGTAAATTATGTTTTTTTTATTCTAATAAATGTCAGAAAAACTTGAAGACAACAATTGGAATATAAAATTTTAAGTCTTTGTTTATGAATTTTGGTAAAAATGCTTTTTTTCATAGATTTTAAGTAAAAAATTAATTTAAAAATACTCTAAAATAAGCTTGTAAGTGCCTGTGTTCTTAACATTATTTTACTTTATTATCCAAAATTTTAAGGCACTACAGAAAGAACTACTTTTATACAATAGAAAACAATTTGACCTACAAATATCTTTGTACAAATTTGCAAACTGAATTTTGAAGATATTTTGATAAAATTGGGCACAGATAAGTTTTTTGGAACTGGCACTAACTAAGCCTATTATTTGTGGGCTATTAATGGCTCACATACTACTTTGCCTTCTCAAAGTTTTGGGCACATGTTTAACTTTCTGCCACTGAATAAAAAACTTATCGGTATATGTTTTTATATAGTCCCATACAAATGTGCTGTAGGGTATAATACTACAGCTTGACCGACTTACTTGTTTTATATTAAAACAATTTTACATGAAAAAACTGATTTGTGAGTTAAAAGAGTTTTAACTTTTTTTTAAAAAGCTTGCAAAACGAGTAATAAGCAGACAACATAGCTGCAACTTATTCGGTTTGAAAAATCACCATTTTTTAACCCCGATAATAATTGAATAATTTTATATAACTAACTTTGATTTTTAATCTTTTATTTTTTATTTTTGTGGTGTTATTTTTTTCAATTCATTTTATTTCGCCATAATGGGCCAATTGACTTGGATATAATAATTGAAGATTGATAATATATTTGTATTAAGTTAAAAAAAATGTATATTGGTATGTACCTATCAATTGCTAAAATGCAAAACCACGTAACTAACCACTAATTCCAAATCGATCTTTAAACTTATTTGAATATATTTTATTAAAAAACACATGACAAAATTTTGTTATTGTTACAAACAAAATTTGCAACAGAATACCGAAAAACATCTTGTTGCTTCTGTTGTAAAATTTTGGAAAATGTAGTTGCGTGGTTTTGCCATTAAGTTGACGATATGAATGTATTTAGAGTAATTTATTTCACAGTACCTATTCATTATTTTGTGTTCACTATAAGTCTGTTGTTTTAACGTAGACCATTATGTGAAGCGGTCATTGTAATGCAGTTGTTATTAACTTAATTTTAGATACATACCCGTATTCATTACGAAAGCAGTACTAGGTATACCTATAACCGACATTTATTTCAAGAATCGATTTCTTAGTTCGAGCCATTGTGCAATAAAAATCATTTTTCTAATAAAGTTCGCTTATTTTTTTTGTTTATTTTCATAAACAATTTTGTATATGATGTTATCTGTGTTAGTTTAAAAGGACACCTCATAAAGCCTCAACTCCCGCAGGACATACATCCAACACAGCGATCTGCTTTTTGTGCGCTCCTAGTGTTAATTTAAATGTTCTTATTCTAAAGTTCTAGTTTGTTTTTTGGGACAACCACACCCATAGCTTTTTTACTATTACTATTGACTTTCATAAAACACCTAGTTTTAAAATATGCACCATGTAAATGGGATATTCATATGTAGTTAAAAATACAAATTAAAGAAACAAACAACCTAAATTTTCAAGTTGTGAGGCTGAACATTAGATTAACCAAGTTATTAACATTTCGTTCTTGCGTACATGTAAGTGCAATAATGGGCATTTTTCACCTACATGTGTTATTTCGTCCATGTCCAGTTACTTATACTAGAAGCTGCAAAACCAATATTTTTTTAAGTTTATACATATTGCAGTAACTTATTTAACAAAGACTTAATGGTCCACAATACCAAAATGTTTCCTTTTATGGTATGATTTTCTTCTTTTTGTTACTCACGCTATAGAAGTTGACCACATTAGCCCTTTGCAGCGGATCATCAAAAAGGGCATAGTACTGTTGGACAAATCCTTTGCCAATATCTTCGTACTGTGGATTTAATGCCATTTTATATATTGACTTATATTTAAGAGTTTATGGAAAATGTGAAATCGATATTATTATTTAAAACTTTTGTCGTACAAAAACAGAAACGCTTAGTCAAATTCCGACAGTTGTTGATACACACACGCACTCGTCCCCCGGCGAGATAATGCAGAATCTTTTTAAACAGTTCATTTTTAAAGTTGCCACACCTTAATTTTTGGTAAAGGTAAAAAATATACATGTATAGAGATTGATGCACATCTAAAATGATGATTAATGGTTTGCTTGCTCAAATATTTTGTATCGTTGTGGTCTTTTATTTGCTTCATTGCACATCCAAACGAATTCGAGGAAAACTATAAGAACATTTGGTTTATTTTTTTGAGAAAACAAATACACTCGTTATTTTTTTAATAAAATGGTTGTCACAGACATTTTTTTTGAATAAAGCATTAAGTTTTTATAAATTTTTTAACAGTATATAAAAAATTTCTATAATATAATCAAAGAAGGCAAAAAGTGTTTTTTGCTCCATGTGATCCATTTAAACATTAACTAATTTTTTCTCTCTGAGGTGCTGAAAAAGTGTGTTTTATGTGCATATAAAATTTTAATACTTAACCAGAAAATATCTTTAGTAAACTGTGAAGTTGTGGATATAAAAAAAATTTGGAACGTGATAACTTCAAATATGTATACATATTTGAGGTACCAAAAAATGGGTTGCGGATTTGTAAACGGAGGAATTAATGATCAGTAATCAATTTCTAATCCAGTTTTGTTGAAAATGTGCCATTTAGTAACTAATAAGCCATCCAACCATATATTGTCTTACGCAAAGACTTTATATATGACTTGCTTGTTAACAATCACAATTTTTTGGTGATTTAGTTTTTAATGAGCCGTCTTTGAGGAAATAAGGCAGCATTTCTTAGTGCTACCAGATTAATTTTTAGCCGCCAAAATAAGTTAATGTAAAAACGGTCTTGCAAAAAAAAAACTAAAAATAAACACAACAAAATCAATTATTTCACACAATGGAAAATTTTGTGTTATTTAAAAATTAAAAATAAGTCAAAATATAGTTTTTAAGAAAACCTGCTTTCTATGAATCTTCCAATAAAATCATTGTTTAAACTGGCAACTTTGTAGCAATTTATATACAAATAAATGCATTTATAAACATAACTAACAACAACAAACTAAAAGTTCAAGTAAAATAGTCAAAAAGTTCCAACACAAAGTACAATAGCAGGAAATGTGAAAGGTGTTAAACGTGGTTAAAATAATTGCAAATAGAATATACTGATTGCTGTAAAATGAATCAACTACAACCACAGCTGCCGAAAGGATTCACTCTACTTGAAAATCAGGTGGCCGGTCATACATTTTCCAACGACAGTCAGGCCTTGGGCATGTTGAAAGATGAGTCAGTTGGTTGTGTTTTAAAGCCAATGGGTAAACCGCAGTGCGGTGAAAGGGAATTACATTTCTACGAAAGTATAGCAAATGCATCAGACCCCACATTGGTTAAAGTTCGTGATTTAGTGCCAAAGTTTTACGAAAAACTAAAACTGCAAGTAAATTCCAAAGAACATACATTTCTTAAAATGGAGGATCTAACACATGGCATGTTAAAGCCTTGCATAATGGATATTAAGGTAGGGAAACGAACTTGGGATCCATTAGCTTCGCCGCAAAAGCGTCAGATAGAAGAACAAAAATATTTGCACAGTAAACAAATATTGGGCTTATGTTTGCCAGGATTCCAAACCTACAATAATGGTATTTTAAAGAAATATGGTAAAGATTACGGAAAGCAGTTGGATGCATGTAGCATGCGTGACACAATATGCGAATTTCTTAATCCTAATCACAAGCACTGTTATCCATTAATAATAGAAGTACTGAAACAATTATACTGCATACGGGAATGGTTTCGTCAGCAGAATATTCTGCATTTTTATGCAAGTTCCTTATTAATTGTTTACGATTATGAGGCCTTAGAATCAGTACAATATGCACAACACAATGGCACAAAGTTGACAAAAAGTGACACCTCCGAATCTAAACTTAATAGTTCCAGCCATAATTTTGATCCACCAGGTCTTAAAAATTTTCTTGATTACACAAAACACAATGCTCATTACCCTAATTTAAAAGATTGTATAAAAGTACGGATGATTGATTTTGCTCACGTGTTCCCTGCCGAGAATGGTCAACCAGATGCAAATTATATTTTCGGCTTGGAAAACCTGATTAGGATGATTGAACAAATGGTTGTTTAACTTGAAATCATTTATTCGATACCGATTGCTGTTAAAAAATAATCGACCAAATAAAAATAAAACTTAGATTTTCGCCCATGTTCTGACTCTCACGCGATTGTCAAATCACATGCGATTTGTAAATCGCAAAAAAATTTTTTGCATGTTCTGTAGTTCACGCGTTTTTTTTTTTGCGTTTTGTTTTTTTTTCGATGATAAAAACATGTTTCTTTCAAAAATACAAAACAAAAAACCAAGGAATATATAACAAATTGTACCTTTTTCTGCAACAACATTTTTTCTTTCTTGTTTTCCAATAAAGTTCATACATAAAAAAAGTAAGCAACTGAAAAATGAAGATGTACATAACTAACAGTTTTTTAAAATTTAATTTTTATTGAGACTGTTTACAAAAAATAAAACAAATTGTGAAAATTATAACAAAAACCCCATATATTATAATTATGCATAGTTTGATTGGCTGTTTTTAACCTAGTTTGGGCAAAAAACATCGGTTCACCTCATCTACCTCTTGCGATTTGAAGTCGCAAACTTTCTTGCGATTGTGAACTTCAGAACACCTGTTATGCGATTTCAAATCGCATCGCCAATATTTTGCGAAATGCGATTGTCAGAACATGGGCGTTTGATTGTCTTTGTACCATTCCTTATCATACAGCTCATTTTCATAACATAAATATTTATTATTTAGTATTATAATTACGTATGTATGGTGTTTATTACGTATGTACTTATTGTAGTTCAAAAAATTTGTATTATTGATGAAGATTTTTGAACTTTGTTTTTTCTTTAAAATTTTGAAATAAATCCTATTACAATAGAAAAAAAACGAAGTTGGCAGTTAAATACAGAGGGCAAATATAGAGGGCCACAATACCATACATTCTTGCAGTCAAGGCACATTCAACCAGGTAACAAGGCACATTCAACAAGGTAAACTCTAGGGACTGGTAAATCGACTTCGATTATAGTCGAAAGTCGATTTTGACCCGAAAAAAATCGATTTTTTGTAATCGGGTGTTTGTTGGCGATTTTATACTAAAATCGATTATTGAGCTCAAAAAATCGATTTTACCTAAAATATTTTAAAATGAAGAATTATTCTATTAACACAATTTATTTCAAACTTTCTGCACCGAAAACTCAAGTTTTAATATGAAGCGTTAGTGTATTATTTAAAAATTTGTAATATTTGTCGCCGAATGTTAATTAAAAATGCAGTCAGATTGGAAAAATTTTTATACAGTTGAAAAAGAAAAATAGTTCAGTACACAGTACACTAAAAATAACTTATCGCCTTTGAAAATTAAATATGTATATCTGTTGTGTGTGCGTATTTAAATTTTCACTTATTTAATTTTATACATTGAAATTATAATGAAATGGGAAAAGGTTAATTTACGTACTTAAAAATCATTTTTGAGGATATCTATCCATTTTAATATAGCATCAAAATAAAAGTCGACTTTGAATTATAATCGATTATGAGCTTCGATTAATCGACTTTAAAAATCGAGATTAAAATAGTTGATCGTAAAATCGAAAATCGATTTTCGGCTTTGCTTACCATTCCCTAGTAAACTCAAGGCGCATTCAAAAAATTCGCCCTCTGCATTTCCTTTTTGTGTTTGAACGGTAGAATGCCAGAAAAATTAAAAATTTCATAAAATTTAAAATTTATGTTCTCCTTGTGAATTTGAAACAACCAAAATTATTACACATCGTCTTTTCCTTGAGCTGTTGTTTGACATTTTGTCTCTAATTTGTAGATACCTAATATATTGTATCATAAAACTGACATGAAAAGTTGTGTTGTTAGTTTACAATGATTTGTACTTATCTGTAAAAAGAAGAAAAAATCATCAACTTCAGTCCGCATAAATGCTGCCAGCCTTTGTATTATTATACAAAAGTAGGGGGGACAAATTTTGTATACATATAAAATATATCAAAATTTTGCAATTTTTAATTTTTTTTACAAATAAAAAAATAATAATATTTTATTTATATTTTGTAAAGATTTTTAGAAAATAAATTAGTCTTGTAAAGTTAAGTACTGAAGGTAACAATTAAATACATATTGACGTTTAAAATATGGGTGCCAAAAGAGGTACGACCTATGTAGTTCTTAATTCTCCGTTTATAGTTATTTTTTAACTTAGTATATAAAATTTTATTAATTATTTTCTCTTGTTTCTTGACCTTTTTTATAGTAATTAATAAGTTTATTTTTTCAAGCTTTCGGTCTTTTTATATATGTATACTTATTGTTCACAAATTTTTAAATACTTCGTTTATTTCGGGGTACACTTTTATATTAGGGACTGGTAAATCGACTTCGATTATAGTCGAAAATCGATTTTGACTAAAAAAAATCGATATTTTGTAATCGGCTTTTTGTTGACGATTTTATACTGAAATCGATTATTGAGCCCAAAAAACCGATTTTACTTAAAAAATTTTAAGATGCTATAAATTTTAAGAATTATTCTATTAACACAATTTATTTCAAACTGTCTGTAAATTAAAAATGCAGTCAGATTTGGAAAATTTTTTAAACTTTTAAAAAAGAAAAAATAGTTCACTTCACAGTACATTAAAAATAACTTATCGTCTTTGAAAATTAAATATGTATATCTGTTGTGGGTGCGTATGTAAATTTTCACTTATTTAATTTTATACATTGATATTATAATGGATATTTGCACTTAAGTTGTTTAATTATGTATGAAGTTAAACTATCTAAATTTGTTTATGACCTTCATTCTTTGTAATCATTAAATAGGTACATACATACATCTTTTTTAATAATACCTTTCTTTAGGAAAAGTTCAATTTATTTACTTAAAAATCATTTTTGAGGGTATCTATTCATTTTAATATAGCATCAAAATAAAAGTCGACTTTAAATTGTAATCGATTATGAGCTTCGATTAATCGACTTTGAAAATCGAGATTAAAATAGTTGATCGTAAAATCGAAAATCGATTTACGACCTTGCTTACCATTCCCTAACTCATACAGCCTGTATGATACAAGTAATATCAAAAGCCCAGCTGACTATGAATACATGTAAAAGTTAATGTTAAATTTATTATTATTTTTTTTGAGATTCACACTTTCAAACACAAAAATAAAATGCAAAGGGCGTTTTTTTTTAATTCGCCTTGATATTACCTGTATAAGGGTACCATGCGCTGGCTGATAGATTGTCATTAGATAAAAATAGAATTTATAATTTTTTTCGATAATCGAAACTAACGTTTTGAAAACGAGTAATTGAGCGGTTTATTTTTTACTGGCAACCATGGTGGAATAATAAGGTGATCTCATCCCTACAACAACAATTTTATGAAAAATGGAGCATGTATTTTTCGTTGCTAAATTCTAGCTAAGTTGTCAGAAATGTTGCTATCACACATACACACAGCCATAATATTACTAATATATATTAAACAAGGTAGAAGCAACTGATTCTGCCATATGTTTTCCAGCTTAGCTTGGCAAATTTTTTATGTTCTATAATGGTTGTGTATACTGTGTGTATGTGGGATCGCAACATTTTTGAAAACTAAGCTGGAATTGAGCAACAAAAACAAACATGCTTAAATCTGACAGGAAGTTGTTGTTTTAGGGATGAGTTCACCTTCTTATTCCGCCATAAATATAACATAAAAAATTTGCCAATCTAAATATATATGACGGAATTAAAAGTCAGCTGAACAGTTGCTCCTACCTTGATGAATCTACCTTGCTGGGGACTATACATCATGGTACAATTACCTTACCAGGTAGTATCGATTCAACAGCTGACTATTTTTTGCTCGAGTTTTTTCACTCTCTAAATCTGTCAAACAGTACGTTTTTTGATATAAACGACGATGCTTTTACAACAACTTCATAAATTTGGTATCCAGTTTGTTGTAGTTGTTGCCGTAGCGATAGTACCTTGTAAGGTACTATACATTTAACATATTTTTCAATATGGAAGTGGAATTTTGGATAATTTAAGAATACTTTGGTTGTGAAAAATAAATTGTGATTCCGGCAACACTGGTTGGCCATTTGCTGACACCAAATATAAATACGAACACGTCTCCTTTTCGGCAACTACATTAAACTTTTTTCTTTGTTTTATTCTCCAGCAGTATTTTTTTACAAAAAGTAAGTCTGACATTAGGACTGCAAAAATATATCCTTTACCTTCTCAATAAAAGCTAACGATAATTGCAGTCTTTTAAATAACTACGGAATTAAGTGGTGATAAAGCTTGAGTGAAAAAATGGGTTTAACTATTTCAAGTTTACTAACAAGGCTTTTTGGCAAAAAGCAGATGCGTATTTTGATGGTAGGTTTAGATGCCGCTGGGAAAACAACCATTCTGTATAAGTTGAAGTTGGGAGAGGTTGTTACGACTATACCCACAATTGGCTTTAACGTTGAGAGTGTAGAATACAAAAATATTTGCTTCACTGTTTGGGATGTCGGCGGTCAAGATAAAATCCGGCCCTTATGGCGACACTATTTTCAAAACACCCAAGGACTTATATTTGTTGTTGACTCCAATGATAGAGACCGTATAACTGAAGCAGAGAAAGAGTTACAAAATATGTTGCAGGAGGATGAACTACGAGAAGCTGTATTATTAGTATTTGCAAACAAACAAGATTTACCAAATGCAATGACTGCTGCCGAATTAACTGAAAAGCTACGTCTAAATCAGTTAAGAAATAGACACTGGTATATACAGGCAACATGTGCAACGCAAGGTAATGGCTTGTACGAAGGATTAGATTGGTTATCCGCGGAACTCGCTAAGAAATAAGCTAATTAGATTACATAAAAAGATAAACAAATTATATTTTTATCCAAAAAAATTTACGTATGTATGTATATTAATTCAATAAAGTGTTCTTTAGAGTACACCAAATAAAAATTTTTGAAAAGTATTTGTTCTTTATAAGTGAATTTTTCTTTTAGGGTGGGCCAAATTGAAAAACGTTGGGTATGAATGTTATTTAATCTTAACTCTTTGTAGACAGAGTTACTCTCTATGCTTACGTTTGTTTTATTTATAATTTAAACTGACTTCGAAATTTTTGCGCTTACTGATCCTTTCTGAAAGCTAAGGCAGCTTGAAATTAAACTACTAAAAATAAGTGGGAGCCAGTTTTTAAATGCATCACTTCGCATTAGGTTAGCAAAAAGAATATTATATGATCGGATTTAATTCAATAATGATATTTAACCAAAAAAATGGCTACAAGCACATTCACCTTTGGAAAACTTCTCAGATTTTGAAAAGCGTGCAAATTTCAACTAATTAATTAAACGGCGTATATTTGCCTCTTCAGCGAACTGAGATGATTTTAAACAGATTATCTCACATTTTCGTGGTTTCTAAATCTGCATTTGACCAAGTTAGATAATTCGATTTGAAATCAGGCAAATTGTGTGAATACAACACAAAAATTTGTGGACTCGGTTTGAAATCGAGAAAGTTACTTGGATTTAGCTTACAGAATAGGAAGAATTGATCTGAAGTATTTTAATACAAAGAAAAACTGCATATTTAGGTGTATTCCATATTGAAATGTTTATTACTTTTTTATATGTATAATTAATATCTAAACCATTTAAACAATAGCTTTATGTTGTTATTCTGTCCATTTTTAAAGAGTGTAGTCTAATTCATAACGTTCATATTGATTTTTTGGATCGTTTGTTATGCGCGGATAACCAGCTATTAAAGCATCTTGACCACCAATGTAAAGTGAATTGTAAATCTTCCAATAGACATCGCGCACTTTGCGAGCGGGATGAAATAGACCCTGCAAAGTATATTGCAATATTTTTATAGGGCCTAAGGAAACGCGCAAGCCTTCAACAGCATCCATAAAAGCTTGAACCAAATGAGGTGAAGTTTCAAATATATTGGGCCAAACGTAGTTAAGCAAATGCACTAAAGCATCCTCGCAGCCAAAACCATAAACACCTAAAGCCATGTGTTTAATTGCCGCACAGGCGGTTTGACGATGCACTAAATCACGATCCATAAGAGCATCTTCTAGTAGAGGACATACTGCGTATATGTAATCCTTACCCATTTCGCCAATGTATTCGAAAAGAAATGACAACGATTTCAGCACGCCATTCTGAACATTCAACTCTGGTACACGGTATTCATTCATAAGAGCCGGTAACACTGTAAAAGGACGACAAGTCTCAGCAACAATGGCTATAGCTACTGTAGTACAAACCCGGTTTTGACGCTCCTGTACTTTAAGGTTGTTAAGCAAAGTAGCCAGTACATCATGAGGACCAATAGCTTTGGCTATGTAACCAAATGTATTGACAGTGGCACGACGAATTGCCTTTTTATGAGCCTTCAACAATTCTAAAAGTTCAAAGCAAATACGCATCCATTCCCTGGCTGACACATACTCTGGACCTCTGTCTGCAATACGGCCCACCAGATCAATACAATTTTCTTGCACCTTTTCGTGACGATTTTTTAAAATTGGCGTTAAACGTGGCAAAAGATCTTTAATTGGTGGTGTCATTTTAGTCATTCCAATTACATTTACAATGGCTTTAAGAGCACCAAGTATACTACCCAATACTTCTGGATATTCTTCACCCAAGTATTCATAGAGCACCACGCCCAAATGACCCATTAATTTTTCTTCTTGACACGTCTTCATTACAATAGCAATTCGAGAAATTAAATCAGCTGCCTGCTGTCTGACCTTCGCCGATTTATTGTTTAAGCGCCAAAGAATAGTACCGCAAATTTGTGGCAAATAGGGCTTGACACGCTTTCCCAACTGATTGACTATAGTACCAAAACCATTCAACATAACTACATCCTCAGTCGTTTGCTCTTGAAAAGCATAAAGTATACCATCAATGAGCTGCTCTTCTAGGCGAGAATCTATATCAGCGGCACCTAAATTGCCCATGATTTTTTCAATGGTCTCCATAACCATTTTGCGATACTGTTCATTTTCGTCTTTTAAATCGTCTACAATACGATTTATAATTTCTGAGGCACCAACTTTGTTGGCAATTTCTACTGTAGTGTCGACCAACTGTCTGTAATTTCGGCGATCCAAAGCCATGCGGTGGTTCCAAAAAAATTTAAAGAAATGAGGCAAAATCTCTTCTTTAATGTATTGCGCCTCCACACCATCTGTTGCGCAACATTGTTTTACAACTTTTAATACAATTTTTTTCATTTCCTCATCTGGAGATTGAAACTCTCGTATCAAAATCAACATTACCTCACGTGTATAATAGTTGGCATATTCGGCATCCATAAGTGGTATCAAATAGCCGATAGCTTTCAAAAAGGCTGCCAAACCTTTACCACGATGTGTACGTATACCCTTCCACAAAGGCTTCAAGACAGAATCGAATGATTCAATGCCATAGGGAGTGGCGGCTTCTGCCAACGCTGCTATAGCCAAAGCAGTGATAGTACGAACCTTCTGCTGTTCATCTACTAAACCATGTTCAATAATTTCTACCAAAGCCTTAAGATGAGGCAAAATAGCACAACCCATTAGAATTGCAATCTGCTGGACAATTTTAATACCTGTGTGACGAGCCTGCCAAGATTTTTTGGATTTACATACAGCCTTAAGAAAGGGTAATAGCGAGGGTATACCCAAAGCTGAGGCGACAACAGCAAATGCACGCGCAGTAGTGTTACGCACGTATTCGTCTATATTATCAATATCCGGACGCATGGTAGATATCATAGTGGCCAACCCAGCAGCCTTAGCAAGATTAGAGATAATTTCACGTCCTTCAACACGAGCATAGTAGTCTTCATCGATCAGCAAAGGTTCTATGACCACAAGGATTTTGTGTACATAAGGCCGCACCAAATCGTCCAATTTATATAAAACACGATCAATTACCTTGACCAAAAGATGTCTTTCTTGATCTTCCAAGGTAGGAGACATAAGCAAAGGCAGAATTTGATTAAACAAAGGCCCTGCTCCCAATTCACGAGCCTTATCAGTAATCTGCCTTAAGGCTGACTTTCGCATTGGTGGTGAACCATTTTTAATTGTCAGCAAAAGTTTCATGATTTTGCGTTCCTTCATTTCTTCTGGCGATAGAGAATCTTCGTCAACGTCTACCAAAAGTTTATCGAAATACTGGGCATCTTCAGGTTTCATAAATGGCAAGTTTTGACCTTTCGGTTGGTTATCCATAAATTTGGCATTTTTATCCTCTACTTGTATAAAAAATCCAGCCGGAGTACCAGCAATCGGTGTAGGTGTGGCCATTAGTTTACGACCAGGGGTGCGCAGTGGCACATAACCGGCTGGGGGTGGTAAAATTTTATAGCCAGGGGGAAACATTTGATCGAGTTCCTCGTCTGTAAAAGGACGATTTCGTTCATCGATTTCCTTTTCCCAGCGATAGGCTTGCAATTGTTCAGGAGTCATTGCAGCCAAAGCTCCTGGAGTTGGGGTGGCCATCGCCATAGCTTTAACACCAATCGGAGTCGAACCTCCGGGCGTTAACATGGGCGTAACGTGCCCAGGCGTAGCATGTGGTGTCATGCTTGGAGTCATACTTGGTGTCATTGCTGTAGGAGTAGCATTGGAAGGTGTTTCATCCCAACGAGATCTACGTTTTGAAGCTCCAGGTGTAGACTCGGCGACAACATTGTCGCTTGTTCCCCTATCTGGCTTTGGGGTCTCTGCCCAACCACTATGACCAGGAGTTTCTCTTTCCGTCTTTGGTGTCTCATCCCAACGATTACGTCGAACAGATTTTTCATGCCCGGGAGTTTCATGACCAGGTGTCATTGCATGAGCTGGTGTGGCATCCCAAATACGAGTACTAACGCCTGGAGTAGCTCCTGGAGTTTCAGAGCCGGTCTTATGAGCGGGAGTTTCGTCCCAACGATGGTCAGCTGGAGTTTTCTATAAATAAAAATGGCAAGGTCAAAAAATGTAAAAATAATAACAAATTATTTATGTATTTTTACCTCTTCCCACGTGGGTGTGGCCGCACTACTTGGTGTTGCGGATATTTTAGCAGGTACAAAACTGTCACTTACAGTTTGATCCCAGCGGCCACGTTTTCGACCTCCCTCTTTCGGTGGATCTGGTACAGTTTTTAACAAAGTACCCTCTTTTGACTTTTCAATGATTTTACGCCTGAGTTCACTTTCTTCACCTTTTAACATTTGCTCTCTCATAATGTCCGTATAAGTACGCGAGCCGATATCCGGAGTCTTTCCCCCCTCAGCAAAGGGATCAGCCCGATCGGGTGAAATTATTACGCGGCGACGTTTTTGTTTATATTCATCTTCACGATCTGCTATTGTGGGACGTCTACGATCCGCCAAAGGGTCAACATCTTCTTTACCCTAAAAGAAGGCAAAATAATTCATAGATATTTTAAACATACGTTTGCCAATTTTAATAGTAAGATTTAAACTAACCTGGGTTACATCGTTTAGTGCAGATTTCGGGGCAGTGTAAGTTGTACGTTTTTGCGTTACTGGTATCCCCTCATCTTCATCCTCGTCGGCGTCTTCATTTGGTGCTATAGACGTGTGGTAGCCATCATAGCGACTTTTACTTTTTCCACCTTCATCATAAAAGTCCGTATCATAAAAATTACCACTGTCCAACAAACCAACTCCTTCACTAGTACTCTTTTGCACCTCCTTCTTCTTTAACTGTATATCGGCAATTTGGGCCTCAATATCTGGAAAATCAATTAAATTTTTAATGCTGTTCCAAAAATTATTTCATTAAGTTTACCTTCATGTGTACGGGGTATATTATCCATTTTTTACTTTTATTTCATTAAATGCGTGAAGAATAGACCAAATTTTAAATAATTAGAGAATATTAAACAACTCCTAATGAAAGACCGATACTTGTGCTAATCTAGGTAAAATAATAAATGGTAGTAGCAACTATCAGTTGATTATTTTTTCTTCTTTTTGTTGTCACAGAAATATGACAATATAAGAAGGGGGGATCGTCCCTACAACAAAAACTTCCTGTAAAATTTACCACGTATTTTGTTGTTGCTAAAATCCAACTTCGTTGTCAAAAATATTGCTGTCAGCATTTTGCCAAGTTGGAAAACATATGGCGGACACAAAAATCAGCTGATTAGTTGCTCCTACCTGGTTCAATATACCACGCTAGAGACTCTACATGGTACAATTATCTTACAAGGTAGTATCGATTTAACAGCTGACTATTTTATTCTCGAGTTTTTCCATAACCTAAATCTGTCACACAGTACGTTTTTTTATGCATGAACGACGATGCTTTTACATCAACTTCATAAATTTGGTTTCGATTTTGTTGTAGTTGTTGCCGTAGCGATAGTACCTTGTAAGGTAATTGTACCATGATACCCACAAGAAATTTGTGACCGAAACTAACACTAAAAATTTTTTTCGGTCATTTGTGACCATTATTTCTATCATTTCTGAAGATGCGAGGGAGATGCAAGATCACACGTACACAAAGTTTCGGTAATTTTTTTCACATCGCCCTTAAGAAAATAATAGAAAATTGTTGTAAGAATTATGTACCAGCCTACTGACATTCAAACTGTCATATTAAAGTCATATGTTATTTTTGTAAACGTCATTTATGACGTTATTCTTTTTTCCTTCTTACTTCCGGTTTTTATCTTTTACACGAATATTGTTAAATAAAGTTCCTGAATTTATTAATTGAATTAACAAAACATCCCAGTGTTTTTCTACAGGTTATGGGCCCAGGCACCTCAATTACAGTAAATTAAAGTCGTCACTAAATAAATTTGAGGAAAAATGTCAGCAGAATTAAAAACATCGATGGCCAAATTAAATGGCGAAAATTATTTCACATGGAAATTTAAGGTGGAGATGCTGCTAATAAAAGAGGGCGTATGGGATGTTTTAAGCAAAGGAAAACCAGAAAGAGATGCAGAAAATTGGGTAAGGAACGATAATATGGCAAGAGCGACAATATCATTATCGATTGAAGATGACCAATTACATCTTATAAGGCAATGCAAGACGGCAGCAGATATGTGGCATAACTTACAGAATTATCACGAAAGGAAGTCGTTAAGCAATAAAGTAAGCGTGATGAGGCAAATTTGCAACTTAAAGCTGGATGAAAATGGTGATGTAAGGGCTCACATAGGTCTGATGCGAGATTTATTTTTGAAATTGCAAAATTTGGGCGAAGATGCTTTTGATGAAAAATGGAACATTGCAATGCTTCTTAGTAGTCTACCAACTAGTTACAATAGTTTAATTACTGCGATTGAGTCTCGTTCGGAGGAACAATTAACTATTGCTTATGTGGAATCAAAACTGATTGAAGAATGCACTAGACGAAAGGATGATAAAGTTGAAACGCACAAGGCTATGATGGTCACAAATAAAAAACACAGGTCTAATATGGATTGTTTTTTCTGTCACAAAAGGGGACATCTGAAGAAAAATTGTACACGCTATATAGAATGGAAGAAGAAACAACCGCAACAAAATGTCAACACAATATCAAAAGGCGATTTTTGTCTTGTTGCAACAAATAACGATTCCTGTTTTGTAGCAACAGATGGAATTAAAAAGTGGATTGTTGACTCAGGTGCTTCATGCCACATTTGCAATGATAAAAAGGTATTTATAAATTTGGACACAACTATAGAAAAGACAATAATTCTAGCAAATAATGAGATGGTAGTATCAAAAGGAGAAGGAACAATTAAGGTGAAACTTGAGAGAGAAGATGGTGAATATAACAATGTTACATTTAGAAACGTTTTATTTGCTCCTACTGTGAATACCAATATTCTGTCTGTAAAACAACTTACCGAAAAGGGTTGTCGAGTTAATTTTTATAAGGATAAATGCTTGGTAGACAAAAATGGCAACACAGTATTTTTTGCTAAAAGTGAATCTGGCTTATACTCATGCGGTATTAAAGAACGTTTAAATGTTTCAAATGTATGCAGCAATAGTTGTATTCATCAATGGCATAAAATATTGGGACATCGGAATACAGACGCTATAAAAGCTATGCACTCTAAACAACTGGCTGCAGGTCTAAACATAAAAACATGTGGTAAAAATGATTGTTGTGAAATTTGTCCATTGGGGAAATCAACACGACTACCGTTTCCCAACAAAACTGGTGTAAGTACAAAGGAAATATTTGAGCTAATTCACACAGACGTATGTGGCCCAATGGAAACATATACACCTAGTGGCAACCGGTATGTACTCACTTTTATTGACGACTACAGTCGATATTGCCATATTTATTTAATTAAGAAAAAATCTGAGGTGGCTGAAAAATTAAGGAATTATATTTCATTGATAATTAACAGTTTTAAAACAAAACCCAAAATTATTAGGTCAGATCGTGGAAAAGAGTACGTAAATGAAGAAATAAAAACATTTTTGGAACGTGAGGGTATTCAAATTCAATATACAGCTGGATATAGTCCAGAACAGAACGGTGTTGCCGAACGAAAAAATAGGTCGTTAATAGAAATGGTCAGGTGTATGCTCGCTGAATCTAAGTTGTCAAACAGAATTTGGGGCGAAGCTATTTCAACAGCAAATTACCTGCAGAACAGAATTGTAACTCGTGCTACAGGCGTCACGCCATATGAAAGGGTTTATCACAAAATTCCGAATTTAAAACACTTGCGCGTTTTTGGTGAGTCAGTTTTTGTTCACATCCCTAAAATAAAAAGAAGCAAATTATCTGATAAAACTACTAAAATGGTATTTGTTGGGTATGACCAGAATTCCAAGGCATACCGTATGATTGACAAAGATTACAGAATATGCGTATCGAGAGATGTTAAATTTACCGGAAAAATCGATGGTTTTATGGAAAATGAAAGTTCTCCAGAGTCAAGCAATGAAGTTGATATAACGTTTCAAGAACAGAACGAAAATCAAAAATTAAACGACGTAAACAATGAGTCATTTAATGATACCACAGATCACAGTTATGACGATGAATCTGATTTTTATGGCTTCGAGGAAAACGCAGATGATAATCAAGACTTAAGGAGGTCGGAACGTATAACAAAAGGTAATATGCCACAAAGATATTTAAGTCTGATAAAAGGTGATACTCCTATTACTTACGAAGAAGCGGTAACATGTGATGAACGTAAAAATTGGATTGAGGCCATGAGAGACGAAATAAATTCCATGGAAGCTAACAACACTTGGGAATTAGTAGACAAACCTAAGAATTGTAACGTAATTGACTGCAGATGGGTATTTAAGAAAAACGAATGCGATAATGGAACAAAATATAAGGCACGATTAGTTGCGCGAGGTTTTTTACAACAATATGGCACCGATTATGAAGAAGTTTTTGCACCCGTCGTTTCTCATACAACACTAAGAACACTATTTTCAATAGCCGGCAAGCGAAATTTAAAAATTCATCACGTCGATTGCAAAACAGCTTTCCTCAACAGTAACCTAAATGAAGAGATTTTTATGGAGCAGCCTAAGGGCTTTATAACTAAAAATCGTAATTTGGTATGTCGTTTAAAAAAATCTATATATGGGCTAAAACAATCTGCTCGGTCGTGGAACCAGACAATTCACAACGTTTTGGCCAAATCAAATTTTCAACACAGCAAAATGGATCCATGCTTGTATACGCGGTTAGAAGGGGTTGAATTGACATTCGTGTTGATCTACGTCGATGATATTCTAATCAGCTCAAAACACGAATCAATAATATTTAGCGTAAAAGAAATTTTGAAAAATTCGTTCAAAATCTCAGATTTGGGACCAATTAAAAATTATCTTGGCTTGCAAGTATATCGATCAAAGGATGGTTTTTATTCAGTTTCCCAATCAGAATATATTAAACATGTATTAAAGGAAAATGGTCTTCAGGACTCAAAACCATCGTCAGTCCCTTTAATGGTTTCTTATGGGAAAAACGTTTTAGAACAGACTCCTCTAAGTAACAACAAAAACTATCAGAAGCTCATTGGGTGTTTATTGTATATAACCTTGAACTCCAGACCAGACATAACAGCAGCAGTCAACATTTTGAGCCAGAAAACGAGCAATCCTAATGAAGAAGACTGGACAGAGCTAAAAAGAGTTCTAAAATATTTAAAGGGGACAATTGACTTAAAGTTGTTATTCACGCCCGACACCAAACAGGTTCTACTTGGCTATTCTGATGCAAATTGGGGTGAAGACAGAGCCGATAGGAAATCAAATAGTGGCTATTTATTTAAAATTTATGGAGCTCTCGTTTCATGGGCATGTCGTAAGCAAACTTGTGTCGCATTATCTTCCACTGAAGCTGAGTTTGTTGCGTTAGCTGAAGCAATAAAGGAGGCGCTGTGGTTGAAGGAACTTTTAATAGACTTTGGCGAACAAACAACCGGCCCTATTATCATAAATGAAGACAACCAGAGTTGCATAAAAATTGTGGAAGGCTTCAAGCTGAACAACAGGACAAAACATATCGACATTAAATACCATTTCGTCAAGGATTATGTTTCTAAGAAAATAATCAAATGTCAATATTGTCCTACCAACGAGATGCAAGCTGACTTGTTAACCAAGCCTCTTCCGCCACAGAGAATCAAAGACTTAAGAACAGCATTAAAAATTGCAGACAGTTTGGAATGAGGAGGGGTGTTGTAAGAATTATGTACCAGCCTACTGACATTCAAACTGTCATATTAAAGTCATATGTTATTTTTGTAAACGTCATTTATGACGTTATTCTTTTTTCCTTCTTACTTCCGGTTTTTATCTTTTACACGAATATTGTTAAATAAAGTTCCTGAATTTATTAATTGAATTAACAAAACATCCCAGTGTTTTTCTACAAAAATAATGACCGAAATACCGGTCAACTGCCTCGATCATATGATCGGTCAAATGACTTTCACTGTTCTGGTAGGGTACTATGGTGAAATAATTGTGATCAGGTGGTGTTACGAGCACAGCTGATCTACTTTTTTCATACGTAAATCGAGGCTGGGTTATAGATTATTCAACTTTGTGGCTGGGTTGTCAAAGTTGTTAACTTTTACATATCTTTTTTGACACCTGGGTAATCGAAAAAGAAAACAAATTTGTTGTTGTAGAATCACCACCGCCTGATGCATTACATGTAAATTTTACATGTCAATTTAAAGCCACAAAGCCACGACAAGCAAATAAGCGTATGAGGGTCGCGAGATTTACAAGAAAATACTTAAATTTCCACCACTGAGTTTCACATCTGTTTTGTGCTTTGCTCTTCTTCGGCGTAATTTATTTTTTTGCAAAATATAAGTAAATTAAATGAAAAACATATTTTATATTTATTGATTTAAAATTTATTCAGTTGACTGTCAATTAAAAATTGTTAAAAAAAGAAAAATATAACCAGCTAAATACATGCATTATTCGTCGTTATTTGTGTTTAGTCATTATTAAATAAAACTATATGTGTAATATATGGGCTTTTGTTTTAAATATCAAAATAAAACCAGTTGATAAGAGAACTTTGAACAGTAAATATGTGTAAAAATGAAGATTTAAAAGATATTAACATATAAAATAAAAATTAAAACTAAATATGTAAAAAAAACTAATAAGTTAAGTTTGTTAAATTTTTCTTGGTTGAAGTGGTAGGAAAGAACGGATGTCACTTTTAAGAAAATAATTCCCAAAAAAGAGATTACACAAGAAATAATTGTAAAGTTAACGCCTTTTATAAAAGTAACTTATAAATTAAACAAGTCTTGACGTAAAATAATTATTTTAAAACTGGAGAAGTGGACGAGAACCCGCTCTTCAACTAAACGCATGGATCAAAATAAAAAAGGTGTTGGCGGAGGAGGTACAGGTAGCACATTAGCACCTGACAAACCCTCAATTTTAGAAGGTATATAACTTTAATTTTTACCCTCTTTAAATATAACTATTTAATACACACAGATTTGCATAAATCTACATACAAATATACATACTTGCATACATACAGTATCTGCCAAAACTATACCTATATAATTAAAAAATTACATAGAAAATGAAAAGAAATTAAAATAACTATTATATGGCTCGGAAACGCATAGCTTTCAAGTTATGGACGTATAAAATTTTTATAAGAAGTCAATTGTCAATGAAAATCTATCTTACTAAGTTCAAAAACTAAATACCTAGGTATTATGAAAGAAAATTGAAAATAAGTAAAGAATATTAATAGGCAGAAAAAGTCTCACAAAGTCATAGTTTTCAAAACAGTAACCAATAAAGTTATTGGGCCTTATTGTGTTTGGCGTAGTCGTGTCGAATTCGCCACAAAACGTCAAGGGTGCTATTCATATAGCATTGACGTTTTTGTTGGGCGGTACCAAAAAACTAAAAACGACAACGCCAACGCCAATCACAATAAGGGTGATTATGTATATAAATCAGGGTGTACCCTGAAATATGTAAATATAAAAATTTGAATTTCTACTAAGCTGATTATATATTTTTTCACTTTCTTGGTGTAAAAAAAATTTATTATTTCTTGTTTTAGCTAAGCTGAAAAAAAATTTGTTAACAACAACAAAATAAATAAGTAATTAAATAAAAAATATTCTCTGACCTTTAGCCACCTATTTTATTGGTACGAAATCACAAAAGTACCGAAATGCAAAGTGCCATTTAGGCCAAGGTTAGGTTAGGTTAAGTAGAACAGGCAGCCATTGAAGGAAAGGATACAGCTCACTTGGGTCCGCTTATTTCGTTCCCTTTGTGTTACCTGGAGAGGCAAATAGAATAGGTTGCGATGGAAGGAAAGAAGAAATTTAGAAAAGGATAACAAGGAAAAAGAACAGAAGAATGAAGCAGACTAACCAGGGTCTCTGGTGGGAATCAATAATAATAATTGATAACAAACAAAAAGTACGGGAAACCTATTGCTTTCATAATTGTTGGCAAAAGAAAAATTAAACAACTTCCAGATTTTTTAAATACAAATTTATAATGAAATAACTCCCAATGCGTTGGGACTTTCATTAATTTTGTTGAAAGTTATTTAATTTTTATTAGAAGTTATTTAATTTTTATTGGGAGTTATTTCATTTTTGTTGGAAGCTATTTAATTTTTATTATGTTTATATAATACACATAACTTGTTCTTTGAAAGGTGTTAAAAGTTGACAATTAATTACAAATTTCGGGCTTCAAAAAAAAGAAGTTTATTATATGGGATCGTATATTTATTTATATTTGGGAATAAAAATCTTTATTTTATTTTTCGAACAATAAAAAGAAATGTGTTTTCAAAAATACAAAAACAAAAAAATAAAACGATTACCGATCTTTGGGTTATACTTATTGAATATGACATCAATTTTTTTTCTAAAAGGTGGCCCGTTCGGAAAAAAAGTTCCCCTTCTATTATTCTTCCTATATGACGCTATTAATGTGCTGTTTTTATAAGCCAAGTAGTGGTCGTCTGGGTACGAATTATATGTATTTTGTTTTTGCTTACAACAACAAAGTGCATATAATTCGCACACAGACCATCAATACTTAGCTTATAAAAACAGCACATATGTAAGTAAGTCACTTCCTCAAAGGCAGTAATACAAAAAAATTAAATTTTGCGTGTTTTTTTTTTCTTTAAATATCTACAATGCAACCAAGTTATACCTTCTCTTATGTCGTAAAGCATGGTAATTTTATAATTGACAAATTCACAACCTCTTTTGCATTGCTGTACATTGTAAAACAAAAATATTTTTTAAACAAAAAAATTTAAAAGCGAACACAAATGCATTTAAAATTTTTACGATATTATATCAGTAAAAATCGGCTTTCGATTTTTCTTTCTTAGTACAATAAAACATTTACTTTATCAATATAAAGTTCATTCGTTTACTCAAAGTTTTTAAAAATTTTTGTATATTTTTACTGGATTGCGTTCGTTTACACAAAATCCAGTAAATGAGAACACAAATTGAGAGCGCAAAGTGACAGTTGTCTTACTGAGTATTTAAAAATTTTTACTGGACAAAATTTTACTAGTAAAAATTACTAGTAAAATAAAACATATGTTTTCTGATGTAAACAAAAAAAGTGAAAAAACAAACAGCTAAAAAATTGAATAACGAAAAAAATTAAAGTGGTATAAAAGTAATTTAATGTTCACAGGCGAAATAATGGAACAGCTAAGAGATATACCTAGTACCTCAAGTTTAGGGGAAAGAGCAAATGTAACCAGACATAGCTATGTTTTGCAAAATGCAGTATTGTACCTAATGGAGTCGTCATCTGAAAGCGAAGATGAAGAAGATATAATTTTGTTTAAAATGTTAAAAAAAGCCAAGATTTTTTCACCCTAACTTGTGTTTGAGAAAGGAAAGAGTATTACGCAATTCTGTTAAAAGCTACTTCCATGACATGGTCCCGACCTATACGGATGTTTACTTTCGAACACATTTTGGAATATCCAAATCAATTTTGTTGCGGCTTTTTCTTCTTAATATTTATTTTTTTTTAAGGTGAAAAAGTGCTGAATACTTGGGTACTCCGTGCGGTCAATTAATACCCACAATTAAATATTCTTGTTTTTTTTTATTAACGCTAAGTCTTTCCCTAGCAGTGTGTATTGCTCTAGGTAACGCACAAAAGAATAGTCTGAGACTCAACTTAAATTATACCGACAGACTCAGAATCACTTCCTTAGCCTATTTAAGCATATATGTATGTCTGGCTGGGTGTCCATATATTCGTGTGCTCAAAGTAAAGGTAGCATTTCTGAAAAAAAATATTTTGGCATAGGGAGCAAGCCCATTGTTTGTGGTAGTGATCGTAGTAGACTTTAACCCCAAAACCAAGTTAACCCCACTCACAAAAGTCAGCTTAAAAAAATTTAATGCATTTTTCGAGTAATCAAGTTATTGCAATATATTTTAATCTATCAGCTGTTTTAAGTAGGTAAACTTTTTGTAAAATTTTCCGTTCGCGTACTTTTTACTTAAATAATTTTAAGTGAGAGAAATTTGGTAAAATTACTCAGTATTTGCTAAGTTACTGGACTTTACTGGGAAAGTAAACGAATGAACTTTATAAATTCAAGCAAAAATAGCTTCAATGCATAAAATGGGTATTATTAATTTTTTTTTACAACAAAAAGTTGTTCAACCTGTTGATATGTTGTTGCGTATAAAAAAGAAATAACAACTGCTTGCTTTTTTCAAACTATGATATTTAAATAGCGTCATGTTGTCGAGGACTATATACATACATACAACCATAGATATGTATGTACAGGTAAAATTATACATGCATGCATACATTCATACATTTTTGTAAATGTATGTTTCCGAAACATACCCCACAAAAAATATTGGAGCACATTGTCTATTTCAGTTGACATCATAATGTTAAATTGCCAATGTTTTTTACTTTATATATGGTTACTTTTATAGTACTCATAGAACATGAATTGATTCCAGTTCTTGCATGGCCCATTGTATTAACTTCACACTCTTTATTTGAGTTCACAAGCGGTGGTACAGAAATTAGAAGAAAAAGAGAAACTTGATCAATTTTATTTTGTTATCCTCTTTAGAAACTAAAAAAGTGGTAAAAACTCTCATACATGTCGCAGATTAAACCATTAAAATCACAACTCTGATATAATAATTTTTTTGAGAGGCCTTTTTCTGTACCTCATTGGTGGTCTCACAGCTTCCTCTTTATATGCCAACTCCAGAAACGAGCCACTTCGAGCGAGCTCGTCGGCTATTTCATTGCCAACTATATCGCAGTGTCCCATAACCCAAAATACCAAGTCTGTCGTTGGGTTAGATTACGAAGGATAGTGGCGAGTGCAGTTCACCACCTCCACTCAGAGGCCCTTAGGCCCAACGTGAATCCCTTCAGAAGGGTCGAAAAGAAAAATAGGAAAGACAAGAATTTTATAAGTAGAGCGATACAGAAATTAGAAGTCAAAAGAAGTCAGTAATCGTAGGCGCTTAACTTCTATCTACCCAGCCACCCAACCCCTTTGATGGAACCTATGATGTTCCCCAGCCCACAGTCAGAGACCTCACTAATTCCATCTAAGAAACACCCTTCCAACCACCTCTGTCGGCGAATTGACAGCCTAGGGCAGGGTCAGACAAGGTGTTCTACCGTCTCTATCTCCTCCTCATCCCCGCAGAACCCGAAAAAATCTTGAGAGTTCCTGTCCCATTGGCTTGTCACAAATATCACATCAAAGTACCCTGTGAAAGTCCCAATAATGCACCTCAGAACTCCCCTGCTCTCCTTGCTAGTTCATCGGTTGTCTCATTACCGGAAATGTAACAATAACTCGGAACCTAACATAGCCTAACCCTGCGTGTCGCCATGATCGCCCCTAGAGCACGTCTGCAGTCGTCCACAAGTCTAGACCTGGCATAATGCCCCTCTACAGCCTTGACTATCAACGTGAATTGTCACGTCCCCTTTTCCATCCGCGGCCCTCGTCAGAATTTCAGCCTGGAAAACGCTGCACTCGTCCGGAAGACCGTAGGACATCCTTACTCCCAGCCGACACCAGCCCCGGTGCCCGCCTCCATCTTCGATCCATCAGTAAAGACTGCACACCCCTCATTCAGCCTCTCGGATCCCTTCCATGCCTTTCTATTCGGAAACACTTTTTGGGGCAAGATCCAAAAGTCATGTTTCGCTCCCATATAGTTAGTCAAACCTGACCGCCGCAGGAGTCGACCATCCCCAAACCTCTCCTAGAATGCCAGCGTGTCCATTTGAACCTGCCCTAAGCAAACCTGACTCACAAAGCCCAAACAAGCTTCTTGCCGTCATTCTAGCAACGAAATCCTCGATAGGAAGAAGATGTAGAATGATATCTAGCGCTGCCTGTGGTGTAGTATTTCTGGCCCCTGTAATACCTAGTATAGCACATCTTTGACAAGAGCGTCCTTATGTCACCCCTCTCTAGGGCCGGCCTTCCACGATACGAAGCTGTCGTACGTAAGAATTGATCTTACAACGGATGTGTAAGTCCAGTTCACTATAACCGGTTGCAATCCCTAGTTCTTACCTATGGAGTTCCTGCAGGTATAATTGGCGATGAGAGCCTTCCTAACCCTCTCCTCCGCGTTTGCCCTCCAAGATAACTTGCCATCCAGGACGATACTCAGATACCTGGCTCTATCCGCTAGTTTCAGCTTAACACTGTCAAGCTCCAGCAGCTCTAAAAGATGCCTCAAGAGCTTTTCTACGTACAGTCTCTTACCAGCATAGACCTGATGCAGTGCGCTTTTAAGTCTTAAGGGCCGCCTGTCAACATAATTAATGACCCACCATCCTTTGGAACATGTTTCACTATAAGATCCGTTGCCAAAATGGTTTTGATAAGTTTTGAGTCGTGGCTGTTTATGATTTAGAGGGCGATATGGTCAACTTGTGATTTTAAATTGAACAATCAATAAGCATTCACTATATAAAAATTAAATCCGTATAATACTAGCTGTTTTGCTACGGTTGAAAAGGAAGAAAATGAAAATAAAGTTGCGTGACACATAATCATTAAAATTATTTTTAAATAAAAAAAAACACCTGTGTATGTACTACAATTGTTTTAAGAAAAAAAGTCTGTTTATTAAAAAAAATATAACGAAAAAAGAAATTATTAATACAGACAACTGAAAAAGGATTTTAATGCAATGACATTTTAAATCTTTAAACTTAAGCAAACCTTAAAATTATATTTCAAAATACATTTTTATATACATATGTATGTACACATGTATGTATTTAAAAAATTACATTGACAAGCTTTTAACATTTTACCTGTTGCTTTTAATATAAATTAAATTAATTTATTATTACAGTTTTTAACCATGGGTGTAAAATACATTGTTACTGTTATATTTACAAAAAAAAACAATCAATATGAATTGAGTAAAAATTTAAAAATTTTTTGTGAGTACGCCTTATAAAGGTAACGTAAAGTATGCTCCAAATGCCTTTTACATTAGTCTTTTTGTATACCCAGTCATCTGGTTCAGCCAAATTGCTTTCAAAATCAAAATTTTTTTAATAAAAATTACTTGTTGGTATCTTTAAGGTCGATACATAGCCAAATTTGCCCGTTTGTATGGGTGATGCTATTTCCTGTGCTTCTATTCAAAAATGTTTAAAATATTTCGTAAAAAAATTCATCCATCAAAAATACTTCTGCTGTTCAGAGAGTACTGATGATGAAACTCCATAGCTGGTTTTGAAAATGCACTCTACTCGGCTAGTATCGATAGAAAAACTTGCTATTTTCTAAAAAAAGTTTCTTTTAACATTAATGGAAAAAATTTCCATTAAAAAAATAAAAATATGAACAAAAGCAATTTCAAAAAAATATTTTTATTTTTAGTCGAGGCTGCACAGAAGAAAATAAAAATAATTTTCAATTAAAAAATTTAATTTGATTAAAAAAATGTTAAGATTACAACCTATCAAAAAATTCGCATATTCAGTTAAATAATTTAATTAAAAATTTTATTTATTTATGTTTATATAATTTAGTTATTTATGAATGTATTTTGTTTAATTTACATTTAAGTATACATTACAAGTCTCAACAGCGACGCGAACCATGGGCCATTTGATTGCAAGGCGTACGCTCTATCCACTCAGCCAACAAGACATTCTATTTTTTAAAGTGTTAAACTTAGTTTTATTTATTTACCTCCACATTTAAAAATGCAACCTCTGTAAGTGAACGTGACGTGAGCTTTGCACAAACAAAGGAAAAACAAAAAAAGCTTTATGCGAAATTGCAGTTTTTTTGAAGAACTTGCAAACAATTAAAATTTTAATTGAAACAATTTAATGTTTATTTAAAAATTAAAATTTTTTTGATTAATGAGTTAATTGAAAAAAATTTTGGAATAATTTCTTTCTGTGTGAGTCGTTAAGTTTTTAATTATTGTTAAATTTTTTATTTGAAAATTATTGTTATGTTTTTTGTGTACTGGGAGTTTGGCATAGACCTTAAACAAAAAAAGAACTTAAAAATTTATTTAAAAAAATATTTTGTTAATATAACTTAAAGCCGATTTTTTTTACTTAAATAATAAATTCGTCTCACCAGTGTTGCCTAAATCTAAAAATTTTTACAACTTTTAAAATTTTTACCATTCCTTTTAAAATTTCTGAAAGTACAAACTTTCCTTACTTTCACCATATTTTAAGCTTAAGTGTGTGTACCGTCATAAAAAATATATTTTTAAAATAAATCTCAGAAGAGAGTTGAAAAATTCCAACAACAAATATAAAATGGCTAAATAATTCAATTTTAAACATTGTCAAATATAAAATTGTAGGATTTTTCACCCAAAATTTCCCCTTTAACAGTTTTTAAACCCCACAATAACCCTAAACTCAAAAAATAACCCTTAATTTAGGGTGAAAACCCGTAACTTGGCAACAGTGACCTAAACTAAAGAACGACCACTAGCGGGTCACGTTTGGCACAAAAGTATCACTTTATGCACACAGCCTTTTTAATAACAATAACAAAAACTGTATATTTTAAAAAAAAAATCATAGACAATGCACTTACTTATGTTGTTTTTCAAATAGTATTACTAGGGTTTCCTTGGCAATGTTAATGTAAAAAAAATCATTGAAAAAAGATGAATATAAAGATGATAATTTGTAGTATTATATTAACATTTTTTAAGTTTTTTCTATTTTTATCTTTTTGTTAGATTTGTTAAAATGTTTTGAATATTTTGTTAATATGTAATGCGAAATTAAATAAAGTTGTGATAAGACTTTAAAAATAACCAGCATACTCATATATGTATGTATGCATATGTAGGTACAGGGTGTCCGCCGGCAAGGTATACTATTTTGTTTTGCCGCCTTTTTTAGTAAACATTTGTCTTGACAGTTCAAATGCGGCAGTCGTGAAGTAGAGACGTAGCAAGTTTATTATGGAAAAATATTCGGTTAAACAACGTGTTTTAATCGTTAAAACATTTAATAAAAACCAATCATCGATTACTGTGAAGATGATAAAGTTACTTAAAATTTTTGAGAGAAACAACGTGCCAACAAGGCTCACTATTTATCGTATAAATATAGTGCGTCTTGTTGGCCTATAGGCAATGACTTCCAAGAAAGATGGACTGTAGCTAATAGGCCCAAGCATGGACCACAACGTACTGCAAGTTTGGCTTAAAACATTACTCCTACTTAAGAAAGTGTTCAAAACAATCCGTTAACCTCAATTTGATGACGTGCTTAGTAGATTTGTCTTCAAAAAACCACTTTGGCCACAATTTTGCACAAGGATTTGCTTTTGTTTTCATTTAAGATTCAGTTGACACAACATATTTTCCAGAAGACCATTTACGCCGCCGTACATATGCCAATAGGATGTTACAGCTCGTTCACAACAACCCCTATTTTCATGAAAAAAATCATAATGAGTGGTGAGGCACATTTTAACTTGAATGGATATGTGAATAAACAGAATAGTCGGTTCTGGGCAATGGAAAACCCTGAAATTATTCATCAATCACCTTTGCATCCATTAAAAGTGACGGTCTGTTGTGCAATTTGGTCAGGAGGAATCATTGGACCTTATTTTCGGAAACTGAAAACGGCGTTTTGGTGTCAATGAGGAGTGATATCGTGATATGATTGAATACTTTTTAATGCCACTACTGCATGCTTTAAGCTTGGTTAACATGTGCTATCAACAAGACGGTGCCACATCACATACAGCCAGGATTACAATGGAATTACTGAGACCTCTTTCCACAACAAGCTATTTCAAGAAATGGTGATGATGACTGGCCTCCACGGTCGTCTGATTTGGCTGCTCCGGACTTTTTTTTTGTGGGGATATCTGAAAATCAAGGTTTATGCAAAAAAAAAACTAGAAACGCTGAAGAAGCTCACACAAAATATTCGTAATGAAATACCGCTTGAAATGTGTGAGAATGTAATGAAAAATGTGCTCAAAAGGGCTCGCACTTGTGAGGCTTACAGAGGCAGACATTTATCTGATATTGTATTTCATACATAATTGCCGACATCCATTATCTTTCATTTAATCAAAAATTAGAAACAAACAAAGTAGTATACCTTGCCGGCGGACACCCTGTATTAAAAGAGGTGTACAGTACTTGATTTTAATTATCTGTTTTTTTCTTTTAACGTGAATCACTCATGGTTTTAAACTACTTGTTGGTATGTAAATAAAAAAAGATTTCTATACTTTTCTAGATTAAGATAACATAACAAATCTACATTTTAATTTTGGTTAAATTTTCGTTAAAACTTTAAGGCCCTATTTATAAAGGAACTAGAACTTTATAACAGGTTTAAAAAATAACTTTTAATACCAAATTTGTAATGGTAGCCCCCGCTTAATAACCCTAATTTAATTTTTATGAATATTGCGGTTATTTTGTTTTGATGTTTACGTTTTACAAAAAAACTTAGTATGTCGGTTCAGTGGAGAAATAAAAAATCAACATGAAGAGTATGTAAGATTTGGCACAACCGACGCCCCTATTATGGTTTACAACCGAACATACATAGTTGAGTTGTCTTTGTGAAATTTGATATTGTGAACAAAACCAAACCAGCGAAAAAAATGATTATTTTTTACAACTTTGTGTTAGTTTGGTTGACAAAAACATTAAAATATTACAACTTGTCAATAGCAGTTGTTTGGTTTGGTTGTTCTCATTACATCAAACTTCACATTACAACTAAAATAGAGTTGAGTTGTAAACCATAAAAGTGGTCCGAATAAAGCGCTCCTACTTGTTTTAAGCTATGCTTATGTGTCCTTTGACAAACATCAGTGTTACCAAACGCATTTAGCACCAGTTTAGAGCTCAAATTATTTGCCGCATGAGCTTCAAAACCGACCGGTTAGCTTGTGCAAAAAGTTTATTCTTTCCTTGCACCTGATCTTTCAAAAGATGCATGCAATGCACCAATCAACTTTGCCTGGTAAACGGGGGCGCTCTTGTTGCATACACATCTTCAATAATTGTTCGATTCAGCCTATCGTTCGCTTTCATTCTATTCATGCACCTTGCTTCATTGATTAGCAGGTCCAAAATACTCATATGTCTATTGTTTAGCTCGAAGTTTTGGCACGTGACATTTTTGGTGATACGCAAGGCTGGCAACGCAGCCTTTTCTCTTATAAAAAATGTGGCCGCAGTCTCAACAGTGTCTCCGACTTTAAGAATTTGGTAAATAATTTTACATGGCGAAAATAAAAGTAAGGAGATCAGTTGCTCCCACGTTTTCAATGCACCTTGGTCAATACGTTTGCAACTGAAGTTGCGTTGCCGTACATTATCAACACATACCTTTAAGTATCACCCATATAAAATTTATTTTTTTATTGCTTTTAGAGCAGCCATACGTAGCCTATACTATAACATTTGTCGAATGTGTATGACAAACCAACTTAAGTACATATTGGCCATTTGACAAATGAAAGCTACAACTGTAAGTCATCAGTTGCAACTCAACTGGAGATACATAATCAGCATATGATAACATGCATTATGAATTATCAAATTGAATCAATTAATTATTAACTTAAATTACATAACTTTAAAACTAATTTCCAAATTTTTTTTAAGGAGTTCTTCACAATTTGTTGGATGGCTTATTGGATAAAGATGAAACGGTACGCATGGCCATACAATCGGCTCTGGTTAAAATTTTTGAAACTCATCCTACAAGAGCTACAGATATATTAATAGCGTATAAAGAAAAGCATCCCAAAATGACAGAACAGACTACTTCTATAATCCTTAAGTATGTTAGCACAAATCTAGTTCTTAAATAGTTTAAAAAATAAATATGCATATTATTTTGTTTTAAATTAATTTTAGAGCCATTGAAAAGGTTGTGAGCTCTGAAATCTCAATACCTTCTGAGGTGCATAAAACCCTAATTACAATGGCTTTAGAAGAATTAACACGCTTTTCAGAACACGTGCCGAATATACAAAATCCCGCTCTAGCCATTTTAGTGGCTATTGGCCGCCGTGATGATTGTAAAATGGTAATGGAAGCCATTATGTGTCATACAAAAGAGGGTACGATAGCACATTTTATGGTAATGCAGTGTTTAGGTAGCTTAGCTTCGACAAATATACCCGGTGTGTTGCCGTTCTTAAAACCGATTTTATCATCGATACTTCCCAGCATGAATGGCATTAAACAAGACCATGTTAAGCAAGCACATGCATATGGTAAGTAAATACTAAAATAGTTTACACTAGGGTAAGTTTGTCTACACCAAATTAATTGTATTTCAGAACAATTTAAAAATTCTGAAATGGAATTAAAAACTTTTGAAATTAAATTAGAAAATTCTGCAATCAAACTGTAAAGCTTTTAAAATTAAATTAAAAAGTTCTATAACTAAAAAGTCTTAAAATAGTAGATTTTAAATCTTACTTCAAATCTATATCGTTTACACTGCATGTTTTTGAGCTCAAGCCAAGACAATAACACATTAATGGAAAGGTTTGTGCCGTAAATGTTATTAATACCACATAATGAACAAAACCACAAACCTTTCCATTATTATGTTATTGTCTTCGCTTTGTTTCATCAACTCCATTTACCTATAGCTGCTTTTTCATGAAAAAAATCTAGCTCATATTAAAAACATGCAGTGTAACGATATATGTAGCATTATACAACTTTCTAATAATTCTTATATGTAGCTTTAAAACCATAGCTTGGCTCTTAAAACTGTGCTAAGAAACATTATACAATTATTTTGCTTTATGTTAAGGTTTATAAGGTTGACAATACCTTATTAACGTAGCACTTTAGGGTTTACTGCGTTAAAATATTTAATTAAACAAATTTAAAGGAAAATATTCCTTTTGCAATATTTTATGCCTTTTATTTTTAAGCTATTGGACGATTTAGTGAAGCCTTATTAGAGAACACATCAGCTACTAATGCAGCTGTAGCCTCTCCCACTAATAATGAGAATAATGGAGTTATATCACCTACTGCTGCCGAAGTAGAAGCTTTAATCAATTGTTCTACCGAAATATCCGTAGCCTATGACGTTCTCTTTAATCAATGGTTGCAGTCGCGTGAGCCAAAAGTTTGTGTAGAAATTTTGCAAGCACTTGCTTCAATGTTTCCTTTGTTGCCAGCCGACAAAATTCTAGACCGCACACCACGTCTTATACCGCAAATATTAAATTTATACCGACGTTCAATAGAAAGGAATTCGGTGACACAATTTCTATCAGCTGTTCTGAAAACCAACATCTCTTTACAGCCCTCAGTATTGGATGCGGTAGCAGATCAATTGATTTCCAATCTATTTGATTTGGTTTGTGTTTACCCCGACTATGAAAAGCCCCAGACTGTTAAGGGTCATTATGAGGTTTTAAGATGTTTCCATTTGTTATCCAGTGTCTATGCTAGCAAAATAATGGATACTTTGCTAATACATCTAAGGAACAATAGCGAAAGGGAACGTATAAAAAGTTTGCTGATTTTGACGCACTTACTGAACACATCCACGGTGAATATTGAAAATAAATTGCAATCTTTTATGGAATGTCTTAAGCAAATGATTACTAGTGAGAAGAGTATTAAAATGAAAATGACTTTATTGAAGTGTATAGTCGCCCTGTCGCAAAAGTCTTTAGTTAAGGAGAAAGAATTCGTGTGGTTCATAGTACGTTACAGTTGCAAATTTACAAAAGTTAATCAAGAATATGGTTCTTTAGATGAACATGCCAATTTTGTGCTTTCATGTGAAAATTCTCTGTTTATGTTGGCCTCCACTGTGGGCACTATGGATGAATTGTTGAAAAGGGAACTTTTAAATTATTTCGTATTGCTGGACTATACTGACATATGCTCCAATCTGGCAAAATGTTTAGCTAGTCTTTTTGCTAAATCGCCTAATATAGAATTTGAAGTAGCACCTGAAGAAGAGGAGACCGAGAAAAAAGAGGGTGCAGTAGGCCAAGAGGATACTGCTGTTAAATCTACGGCTCCAAGCTTCGTTAAAAGTGGAAAAATTGTAGTCCCCTCATCGGAAAGCATATTTGCTAGATGTCTAGCTTTACTGGGAAATTATCACTGCATAAAGAGAGCCACAAACATATTATCGTTTCTCAAATACTACTATCCCCATTTGAATCCAGAGCTGGCCAATTTGTGGGACAAAAGTATATCCGATTTACTATTAAACATTAATAAGGAAAGTTTGTACTTTAATAAGTTGATTTTGTTTATAATGGAAACAATTGAATTGCTAAGTAAACATGATGAACATGCTGCCGAAAGATTGGCCAATAAAATGTCAGAACAAATGATTATTTACCCTTTGGTTTTACCACACAATGAATTTATTATACCCACACTAAACGCAGAAAGGGGAATGTTGATTAAGGCCATAGCTTTGACTTTATGCCATGTCAAAGACGACCAAGTTGTCGGTGCTAAAATTGATTTGATTATTAACTCGGCCCGTCAAGAAAAACTGGACAAACATGTAAAGCATGCTGAATATGAAGAGAAAATTACACCTTGTTCTATAGCCTTAGGTTACATTTCGCGTAAACATCTAAAGCTTTTGATAAAGAAACTGGCCGAATTGGCTCATATTGGTGGCAGAAAACACTCTACCGGTTTCTTTTCTAATCTTCATTTTATTAAAGATACCCATAAGGAACTGGAAAATTTTAAGACCAATCTTTTGGTTATAAAATCGTTTGGTGAAATAATGGAAGAAGCTGATCCGCTGCAGTCTCTAGCAAACTTGGATGATACGATTTTGAATTTTTTAATATTGCAGCTTACCAACACCAAAGATCAGTGTGTAATGTCGGCGATTTTAAAAACTTTATTGAGTATTTGTAATCAAATGATTAATGCCAAAGAAAAAATGCCATCTCCTTTGAAATACCGCAAACAAATAATGGAAGCCGTTTTCAGTATACCCATACAACCACCCTTTGATGATTTGCCACTGTTGCCCACTATTTTGAAGCTGGGCAGCGACTTTATACGTATAGGTGGCGAGGAAGCTACAGAATCCGTAGATGGTGGCGTTATATTCGAAATAGCATGTAAGAACTTTTTTTCATGTGCTCAAAATTTAAAAATGAAATTTGAATCCCAGGAGGAAGATGAACGAAATAGTTTTCTTGCTAAGTATCTTAATGAATCGCTGCCCGAACTCAATCAACTGGTTAAAGTTATAGTCGAACAAGATCCTTCTCCTTCTACGCTTGATTTGATTATTTCAATACTTGAAACATGGATAAGAGATAAAAACTCAGAGGTGCGCATCTGTGCCAGTCATGTCTACAATAACACCCTAGATGTTTATATCAAGTCTATAAAAATTGGCTGTGAGGCACCTTCAAAATTTAATCAAACCGGCCAAATGTTAGGCAAAATTGTGCCACGTTGCATTGACTCCAATGGCACGGTGCGTCAAGTATCCGTAGATATTTTGCAAAGAACTCTAGAAATAGCCTGCATCTACGAAACCCTAACTATTGCCGACAGTTTGACCGATTGGATTAAAGAAATCGAAGTGGTTAAAGATGAAATCATAACTGATGATCCGAAACAAATTTATAATCTGGCTGGCGACATTGCGAAAATTATTGCTATACGTATTTCTAACTTCCAATACTTGCAGTTTTGGTAAGATAACCAAGCCAAAAGAAATATTATTTAAAGATTAAGATTATTTTTCTTTTTGTTTCTTTTTTAGTAAAACTTTGCTTCATAGTCTTAGAGATCCTGAACAGAGTTCAGCTATTGGCGCTTCAGTGGTTTTGAAATTTTTCATTCAGCAAAAAGGCTCCGAATTGTTTCATGCTATACCAGATTTAGTTAAAGAAAGTCTAGCGGTAAGTCAAACAAAAATTAAAAAATTTTTGGAATTGAAAAACACTAACGTCTGCCGTTTAAATATTCCAGTAGACATTTTAGCTGGAACTAAGATTAGGTTTCGCAGTGCAGGAAAAAAAGATATTCGCCACTTCCCCACACAGGTCTGTAGATCCGTTGTAAATCGATTTAAAGTGTATAGAAGAAACGCAAATTAAAAACAAACTTAAATGGCATTACAACCTGGGGTGTTGCTATATGTTATTCAAATTAGTACAAATTGGATAACGAAGTATAATATAATAATATATATAATAATTCCCTAAAACTATGCATCTTTCAAACTACTTTATTGCTTTTCGAATTGGAAATTATTTACGAAAACCTTTTCGATTCAAAACGAATTACATAATATTCCCTCCCCTCCTGTTGTTAGCCTTGGCTTGCTTAAGAAATGTTCTCCATGCGCTTCTATTCTTTGTGCGCTGTCACAAATAATTTTTAGATCTTCTTTGACTTGGACTTCGTTTACACCTACCTTCAGAGATCTTCGAATGCTTTTCGAGATGTAGTATCTACATTCATTCCTCCTACGAGTCCAAGCCAGCGCAATCCTTGAACTTTAATGCGTCTTACTATGTTGACGTCTTAGTAAATCTCATAGCTCATTACTCTCACTCAAAGCATATGAGGCCACAGATTTTTCGAATCGTTCTCCTCACATTTTGTGAGTTCGGACATTTTACGGGTATTACAAGCGAGTTGTAGAGAGTAGTTTTCGTTTCTCTGGAGATGGCTTTACTCCTGAACTGTCAGCCTTGCCCATAGAAACATCTGTGCAAGCACAATTTTTTGTTTTATTTCAAGGCTGATGTTTCTCTCCTATTTTCCTGCTTGCGCTCTGTCGCCAAATTTTATTTGTCATGTATTTTTTGCAACTGTAAGTAAAAAGATAAAAAAGATGTAAAGCAGAAGAGAACGGAAAGAGCAAGTGATGTGCAAGCGACAAACCCTGTGCAAAGCTGCTTACCCACACCCTTAATGTTTCTTATAATAGCCTTCAATCAGAGACTTACTTTGTAGAAGTGCTCCCAGGTTTGCCGCCTTGTGCAACGGCATACAAGGTATGCCACAGTTGGTATGTATGTCTCTATCAAACCGTAATAAAACCACAACGGTTGCCTTTCGTCTTGCTCTCCAAATTAATAATCTGAACCAATCCCCTTCTGAGCTCATCAGTATGTTTATTATCGGTAACGTCACAATAACCCGACACCCAACATCCCCTAAATTTGTGTGCGTGACTTGACGTAAAGCTTTAACCGCGTACTGGCTCTCAAAATATATTGTCACGCCCTCTTCTACAAAAGGCGTTATAAGACTCCTTCTGGAGCACTCCCTTGACCAGGCTTATTTCCTAATCTACAGTTGATAATTCTGCCGCTTTTAGCACCGACATTTTGACAGACGTTGGGAGGAGTTCTGTAAAAACATTTGTAAATATTTTGTACAAAAAAGATGCACAAATGTTTGTTCATTCATATAAATATTATTTAAAAAACATTTTTTGAAAATTTTTAGGCTATTCATGGATGTGATGTAAATCGAGCTAAGTCTGGCGTACTTAAAGCTTTAGTGGCTTTAACCAAACATCATCCAAAACTAGTGTCCTGTGAAATGTTAGGACAACAATTACCATTTGATGAGTAAGACACTAAAGATTTTAAAACGTCGTTATTGACACAATTTTAAAAACTCTATAATTCCAGCAATATAGTAGAATATTGGCATTTGGTATGTACTGATAGCGGTTTGACGAATATATTACTCGAACACTTCCTACAAATTCTTTCCTCTTCGTGCTTATATGAACCCAATGAACCATGTGTTGACAGGCAAAAAATTGCTAGCGTTCAGGCGTTTTCAATATTTTGTGCGCTTCATAAGATGATGTCATGCAAGGATACCAAAGAGGTATTACTTTCACTTCACTAATATGAACTTAATTTAATTTTAGCTCATATCAATTTTGTTATTATTACAGCAACTAAAGTTAAAATTTCCGGAATTATTTACCATGCTTTTAACCTCTTTGGCATCGTATACAAATCTAGCTGCACCAATGAATACAGGCGTTCGCAGCAATTCGCCAACTTTAGGTCCTCCTTCGAGCAACTCTTTAGCTTCAGTTACCAAAACGAAATTCGGTTTTGTACCCAATAAAGAAAGTGTCAAATTGAATCCTTGTCAAATAGTTTTGGAAACATTTCAACAGTTTTTGGATAGCTTAGAAATGGAACAAATTTCCACAGTACTAACAGTGCACACTCATTTAGCTTCTAGTACAGATTTAAAAAGTTTCATTGAACTTCTAACGCCCATGGCAATAGGTCTATCGAATCAAATCGATATAAATTCAAATCAAATGAAACATGTTGTTAACACTTTAAGTAAATATGTGGCTTCACCCTATGATGGCCAACGTGTTGCTGCAGTTGGATTGTTTTCTCGTTTAGTGCCACTTAAACCATGTGGTGAGGTGTCTTTAGTAATAATGAATCATTTGTCGTCGGCCTTAAGTGACCCGAACGCTGTGGTACGAGGCTTAAGCATTCAAGGTATGGGTTATGTGGGCCAGTTGTCTGAAGAGGATATTGAGAAGTACGACGAAGCTGCTATAACGGCTCTTCTAAAGGGTATTGATGATACAGTAAGGTAAATATTTAGAATTTTTAAAAGAAAATATATACATGCACATACACATATCGCCATCTGAAATACAAAAGGACTTAACTTTTTGTGTATTAAACATTTTGTTATATAATAATGCAGCGCATTATACTTTATGCGCTTTTTATTTCTCCTTTAATTAATAAAAAAATATGAATGACCCTTTTTCATTTCAGAAAACGATATGTTTATATTTCTTACATGTGTAGTTATATAATTTTTATTGTTATTTTCTATTTTAGTGACTGTTTGATAAATATACCCTTAGAAAGCATGCGCGGCTTAGCCCGCATTTTACAAAACCTACCCAGTGATCGGGTTGAATCTTTTCATGTCTCTTTGGCCATACGTATACGTCCATTCTTTGGCAGTTATTCTTTGGAAATACGTGAAGCAGCTATAATTCTCTTTGGCGATTTGTGTCAATCCAAAATGTCTCTTAATAAGGGCTTAGAGTCACCTAATTCTACTAATGAAGCTTTACGTGAACAATTAATCGCAAACTTGTTTCCTTTACTGCTACATCTTAGCGAGGGCGAGGTCACCATTATAAGGGTAAGTTAAAATACATTTTTCAGCTTTGCCAAATCTTAAGTACACCTTACTTATCAATCATGAAGTAAGTACATACATAAACAGTCACAACTCAAAATCATTAATTCCTATGAGAGGCTCTTTTCTATCCTTAAACACAGAACTCATAAATAAATGTATATGTTAGTGTTAAAGCAAAAATTTCAAATGGCTATGCGTTTCACCTGATAATTAATTTCACCATGGAAAAAATAAACGCTTTACCAGCCAAAATTTGCAAGCAAATGTATTTTAAATTTCTTTTGGAAAATAATTTTTTTAAGCATAAACACAAAAACAGCTGATCCAAAAATTGTTGTTGGTAAAAATTTTACTTGTTAGGTAGGTGCACGGGATAAGTGGGTTAGGCCAGTGATGCGTACCAGGGGTGGTGAATCACTTCCCTCGGAAAATAGAGAGAAAAAACAGGGAAGACAGGAAAAAAGAATAAGGCTTGAAAACAATAAAGAAAGGTACAGTAAAGAATGACAAATCGCCCAGGAACGAAAGTTACTAGGTACCGCTCGTTAGCGTTTAAGGCCCTTAGCGTACCCTAGCATCTCATAAAGGTTCGTTAGAGCCGATAAGTGGTCCACGAAGTATTTGCCACTGTCACGTCGCCGTCTCTTGGCGAGCACCGGGCATTGGCAGGGAAGATGTTCCATCGTCTCGACCTCGTTTGCGTCACTTAACCGACTTGAAATGTCGCTCGATCCTACCATAGAATTCGCACAGTAAGGGAAAAATCTAGGCATTTACCATATTGGCATTTACCTCACTCACTATTCGCGCCGATTCTTCTGCAAAGCACTCCTGTATGCAGTGTTCTTAACAAAAAGGACCAGAGATAATAGGTTTAGTATCGTATTGAAAGCAGCTTGTGGAGTACTCCTACGATGGCATCTTTCCAAGCAACGATAAGTAGTTATAGGTTGGACTATCACCGTGTATATCTAGTGGAAAGTGCTAGGCCATAGTCCCCAACTTTCCTGAACCGAGTTTCTGCAGGCGTAGGGAACATTCACCACTTCGCCACCCTATGCTCGATGTTCCCTTTCCAGTTAAGTCTCCGGTCCGGTACAACACCAAGGTATTTAGCCTCCGAAGAGTGCTTTAGCTTTGTGCCATTGAGAATCGCACAACGAAATCTTTCTATCTTATGTCTTTGGGTGAATAAAACCAACTCAGTCTTCGCCGGGTTAATTGCGAGTCCACTGGAGTTAGCTCAGAGTTTACTTAACGCCTCTTGCATTAGATCAGCCAGGGTAGACAGAAATCTATCTTCAACAAGTATCCCCATGTCATCCGCTTAAATTAAAGATTTCTAAAATGCCGTTGACGACCAAGGGCAACAGTAGCGGTGAGAGGACTGCCCCTTGTGGCGTGCCTCTGGCGACAACCTCCCTTTCGAAAACCTCACCTAGGCTCGCATTAATTACTCGACCGATTACCGAAAATCCACGAGTGATTTACGAAGAGCCATTATACCTGCTCAAGGTGACCGAATGGTGCGCTGTTCACGCTGGAGGAGTCATCGGGCAATTTTTTTTCGGGGACCCTGCTGGTCAAGCGACAGCAGTGGACAGTGCACGCTCTAGGGCTATGTTAGCGTAGTTTTTTCTGGCGCAATTGAACGATTTAGGACTAGAAGACATTTGGTTCCAACAGGACAGAGCAACGGCACACACTGCACGAGCCTTAACCGATACTCTGAAGGCGGCGTTCCCGGGTCGCCGCATCTCTCGTTTTGGCGATTTACATTGGCCCGCAAGATTGGCCGATTTAACCGTTCCAGACTTTTTTTTTGTTGAAATTCCGTGTTCAAATTAACAAGCCCGAGACTCTGGAAGCCTTTAAGGACAACATTAGACACGACTGCGAGGATCTGTCGCCCGAAGTTCTCGCCGAAGTGATGAAAAATGCCATAAAACGAGCCCGTATAGCAATCAATTGTGACGGCGTCCATTTGGCCGATATCATCTTTTCGACTTGACCAATAAAATTCTAAAGGTTCGAATAAACACGATCCAAAAACAGAATCGAAGTTTTTTATTTAGAAAAAAAATGAGAACCAAACAACATCGGTTGACTCCTTTTGGCCCACCTTGTACTATGTGGCTGTTAGCGGAGACTTGCTCCTTTATATAACTGTTATGTTTATGAAACTGTTATAGTATTTTTCACAACCTGCCAGGGGCTTCTTTCAAGCCTTCTTAAACTTTTTAAAGCTTTCAATTGCTCTGAAACTATAACTTACCTCCAAAAACTATGCTAGTAACACCTGTTACATTATGCCAGTTAATAAGACTGCCGATATGATTAAATTAGTAGAATTTTGGGGCTTATTTCGTAGCAATATATATTCTCTTTTTATTTTATTTTTTTTTTTTTGTAAAATATATGTAAATCTGTATGTACACGTGTATTAAACATTAATGAATTTAAATGATAAACAAGTATTCATTTGGCATATTTTAAATTTGTTTTCTCGATTTTTGTTTTGTCTTTAATGAGACTGATTTTCCCTGATATTTTTATTGTTTTCTATATGTATGTATGTATGTATTTCTATATTTATTTTAGGCATGTAAAGGTACTTTGCGTAAGGTTTGCAGTTTGTTACACTCTCTTAAAATCAATGACATGGCCCAGCGTCATTTATTGGATCATGGACAACTGAACTATAACATTTTTATATTAGATTTTGTTAAAATAATTGTAAGTTATTTGTTTTATTTTTTATATTATTATATTTTTATTTACATTTGAAAAAAATCTTTTTTTAGGCTATGGAATTAACTGATCATATACAAGACTTCATTGATTCTTGTATACCTAAGTTACGTAGCCAGTGGCCAGAAGTTAGAGGAAGTGCTGCCATAGTAATTGGTATGAAAAGTTTTATAGATGAAAAATTATTATTGTTATATGTAAAACTTCAAAATTTAATTTATTTTAGGCATTTTACACAACTTTCTAACCGAACGTAATACACAAGCTGAAGCTGTGGGCAATAAAATTGCTGTACTGCTTAAAGATGAAAATCACTTTGTGCGGGTAAAAGCAGCCACAGCCTTAGGCTATTTCTTTGGAGATATTTAAAGTATTTTTTGTTATTAAATGGACTAGAAGCATACCAAAATTAAAATAATATTTTATAATTACTAGACATTATTTGTTATGAAATTCTAATATTTTTTTTTTCTCCCATTATTTGGGTCCCTGGCAAAACATAAATATATCAATTGCAAAAAATATTAGATAAGTTAATTGTTATCGATGAAAAAATTTTCACTAAAATTAACCTTTAATTGAAGTGATCAGGCAGTTGCCAATTTAACGTTATAACGTCTTTCATAATAGGAACATTATTTGGTTACAACATATGATGATGTTTACCCCCACAATTTTTTTATACTCTTTCTCTTTAAGCACTTAAATTAAAAAAAAATATTAACACTTTTTTTAAATTCCTTTATTAAATTAAAAAAAAAATATATATGAAAAAGTAACACTTGTGATTTCCAAATATTAGTTTAAAACTATTTAAAAAAATCCTCATCTTAACACACCACAATGTGCCACAATTTTTCTTTAGCGCTAAAAATCAATTATAACCTTTGCTTAACTATAAAAAATTTATGTTTCTTTATAAAAAAAACTTAAGAAAAAAAATGAAATAATTGTTAAGAGTAAAAAAGAAAAAAAAAACGTTTGTTTAAAATAAAAACTTTTTTGTGTTTTAATATTTTATTTACGTTTACAAGTAGAGTAAGTTTTGATTTCAAGATAAACAAAGATATGAAGTTTTTCCTTAAATTTTATCCTTTTTTGCGAATGTCAAAGAAGACACAATTATGCCAATTATTTGATGTCGACTTTTAAATAAATGTATCGATTTCGTATTGCAACCCAACAAAGTTCGGTTGTCAGTTGCCAAAAGTTTATTACAGTGGCAAGGGAGTAGTTTTAGTTGCCGTCGGACAACACAATTGAAGTTGAGTTGCTGTACATAATCGACACATATTCGCTATTTATGTGTTGTTATTAAATAATTTGAATATATCTGGAAATTGAAAGAATATAACAAATGTTAAAATTTATTCTTTACATATTCACAAACGGAAAATATTGTACACGACCACTAGACCAGCCTATGGTTAGGACAGAATCTGAGTTTTTACGATTTTTACTTTGGAAACAAATATACGAAGGATACTCGCCACCGATACCAGTGAGAAAACAAAAGGGGGACATACTCAAGTTAAATTTTTGTAGACACGTAGAAAACACTGCTATACAGGACGAGTCCTTAAAAGTAACGGCCAAATAAAGACCGTTTGGATCCCAGGCCAAACACTGAGGCTGTCCACCTACTTCACGTTGACCAACTAGAATTTTTGTCAAATCAGCCACGGGAATAGCTTGTTTTGGGGCCGAATCAGCTAAAAAGTTTAAAATAAATATAAATTGTTAGTAATTTTGTTTAAAAAAAACTTAAGAGCTTTCCAAAATGGCAGGTTGATGTTTGTTGAACAGAAGTTTTCTTTTCACAGAAAAAAATTAGGACAAATTATTGCCATATAAACAACTAAATTGTTTACACAATTAATTTATTGTTGAATTGACACTAACAATTTAAATTGCAAATACAATAAATATTTTTGTTGCCAGCCAAGTAACTACAAAAAATTATAACAATTTTTTGTTAAGCCAGTTGTACTTAAATGTATTTACGACGACCGGTAGCAAAAATATTTATTGTATTTACAATTTTAATTGTTAGTACCAATTCAGCACTAAAAATAAAAAACTGCTGCTTTTGTAGAACATCAAAAATAAAAATTATACTTTTCGAATTAAAGTGATTTCAAATTCGAATTGAAATGCAAAACTGGATCAACAAAAAATTGTTAATAGTTTTATGTGTTCTTTTTATATGTTTTTGTAATTACTTGTATATGTTACAATTTTTTTTCACTGTAAATTTCGAAATTCGAGCAACTGCTAGGTTATGTTGCCTTTTAAAGCAGAGGTCGATCGCGGCTTATTAGCAAACTTATGAAATTAAAACGCATTTTATTAAACAGGGAAAAAATTACTGCATTCGATTCCAATCGAAATTTAAAAATTCTTATTAGGATTCCTATATTAAAAGCATTGACAACGATCGAGTAGAATTTCGATTCGAATGCCGTTATTTGCACCCAGAATTTATATCGTTTTAACTAACCATTGAGCTTATAATACAATTAAATAATTAATACAAAATTTCAATTGTGGGGTTTACTATTTAATACACTTAGCAAACAAAAAAAAATATTTATTATTGGATTGTAACGGTTATCGGTTACATTGGTATATTTAGGTGAGTATAAAACAAGTGCTGACAGACTTAACTGTCAACCCGCCCTTTTGGAGCAGCCTTGAAAGTAAGATATTCGTTTTTTTTTTAAATGTAGGAGGCATTATACAAATTATGAGCGGTATTCCAGCTATAATTCACCTGTAGCTCTCCTTGCTAAAGTTTAATTTTGGCAGCCTTAATTAAAAAAATTCAAAAGAAATTATTTCACAAATTGTTATTTACCAAAGGTGAAAGTAAATTTCTACTGCCTTTTTTAAAAAAAATAATATGTATATATCTATGTAGATATGAATACGCTTATTCATGATGACACATATTTTTCTATAATTTACTTACTTGTAAACAACTGCTCTTCAAAGAATTGTAAACGATATAAAATTGGCTCTTCGGATGTAACAAATAAAAGAAAACCACCACATGGTGACCAGCAGGCTGATTGGATATTACCAGCTGTTATGGTCCATCTCTCTGGCTGCCATTTTTTATCACAGGACCAAACACGAAACACATTACCCACTGTCGATGAAAATAAGCAAGAACCAACCGGTGACCATTTCAAAAGGGAACAGGGGGGTCCTACTCTCTTTAAAGCCGTATTTTGCATTTTATCCACGTTCCATATTAGAACATCTGTATCGCCAATGGAAGCGGAAGCTAAAAGTGTACCATCCGAGTTCCACTGTACTGACAAAATGGGGCAATGACTATGACTTTTAAAAGGAGAGTATGTAATTGTTTTAAACTATTTTTTTGTTAAATTAAAATAAAACTTTTTGTTAAATACTTTTTTAAAAAGACCGCTTGTGATGTAGAACGTGTAATATTTAAATTGTTATCCATAGTCCAAAGACATATGCCTTGCTGACAACCCACAGCCAATTCGGCCGAGCTGTAGGGGCGCCATGCCATCGAAGTTATCCATTTTTGTGAAGTACTCTGAGATTGTTTATAAAATATATGTTTGAATATAAATTATTGTACAACTTAAAGATTTTTTTATATTTTGAAAAAATAAAAATAGGTATAGAGCTGCCAAAAACATACGTATAAAACAAGACTTCAATTCTTAAACTTATAATCTTTTTAAAACATTGATAACAACCTATAAATTTATATTTTTTTTCTCACCTTTAACACAGGAACTATGGCAGGTTCATCGGTATATATTCGCACAATATCATCCAGACCAGCTACTGCAATTTTAAAACAATTAGGATGCCAAGCAATGTAACGTATATAAGATTTTATCCAGTCTCTAGAAACAATAAATATTATTTGCTATAATAATAATTAAACACATTTTTTTTTGGCACCTAGTTTCTGAGTGTTTAGCAATGCTAGCTACACCAAGTTCTTTCATATGTGGAAACACTTTAGATTTTAAACGCTTAAGAAACACTAAAGCACGAAAGGTAAATTCGGCTGTGGAAGAAATTAAGGGGTTAGAGCTTGCCGTCTGATTGTCTCTGGCAGCATTTAACGCCTCTGTGAAGCCACTTTCAAAAAATGTGCGTATAATTCGTTTTAAGACGCCTTCATTAACTGGCACCATAACATTGCGCCAAGAATCAACCCCTTTGTTTGACAGAGAAGAGCCAGCTATTGACGTACTACTGAAAGCATCGCAGCTTAAATTTATTTCTGGATAATATTCAAGCTTTACATTGATTTTTATTAAAAATATTTTTAAAAATGAACAATATTGTATTACCACATAGGAATTTCCTTGTATTTCATGTTGCGGTAAAGCACATAACCGACCGGATTTTTCACCAGCTGGAACCAAATTAGACTCATTTAGTATGGACATTCCTTGTAGAGAAACCATAGCGCCTTCTATAAGCTTTGCTTTTTTAATAAATATTTATGATAAAATTAAATTTTCTATTTTCTCAAACACAGACCGGTTAAATGTGGACTTTGTTTAATATACACTTGGTTGCAAAAACTGGTATTATTTTATAGTACTTTTCATTAGTAGGGTAACTATTGCAGTAAAAAGATTTTTGCCATTTTCGTATATGCACTACTACACTGCGTCCAGGGTGCACGTATATCAGGATAATCGGTCAAAATTTTGTTTATGCTTATGTATATTTTCCTTTTTTCCATACAACAACTGTAGTATTCTAAGAAAAGCTACAAGAGAAGAAGAGATAACTTGTAAGTTTTTGTTATTTTTCATTGACATTCTTATGACGGTTAAGTAGTTTTTGTAGAATCGCTTCCCCTTGATACATGCGCCATGACTGCATTATTATTTTGAGAGTTGTAAAAATCATATTTAACTGCAAAAAAGTCTAAATTTCTTAATTATTCACCTGTTCTAAAACTTTATATAAATTTTTGTAAAAGTTTACGCTCTTGATGTTGTGCAGTCAGAACAGGCCCTTTATAGGTTAAACGTAGGTTATAGAACTACACGAATCATCATATAAATTTGACATAATCGTTTTTTTTTTTTTTGCCCTGTTTTCTTATTTCTCTTTAATTTTATGTTCACACTTACGCTGAAAAACTTTTTTTTATAGGAAAAAATGTTTTGTCTTATAATTCACACTTTGTACCACTAGAAGTACATTTTTTGTATGCCTCGAAATCATTTTTGAAGATATATCGTTAAGACGAAAGAAGCGGTTTTCAAAGGCCTTTTTGTTATTTTTAAGTTTCTGATTTTAAATCGTGTTATATTTTGAGCGATGAATGTAAATAATTTTTTTTTTATAAAACATAAATGAGCTATGATTGATTGTTTTTTATTGAACGAAATACATATTTGTATACATTTATATAATCCTAACACAACGACTTTTAAACAAATTTCTATCATTATAAAAACTATGTCTATTTATTTGTGTCTTCATAAAACTCGTTAGTTTTAATAAAATTTTTTGTTTTTAAGAGGCGAATTAAAATCAGAGGACAAACTAAAACATTCGATTAGAACTTAATAAACTTTATTAAAATTTCTCTGCTAAAAGCAATAATAAATAGTTCTATCGGTCCAGTTAAATTTTGATTGGTATCAAATGCCACAATTTGCCTCCTGGTAAGTTGAATTCCACAAAACAAAAACCTACCAGCAAACTACAACACATTTTGCCAGAAATAGGTAAGCAAACTCTAATTACAATCTCATTTGTGTTCAAAATCTTAATAAACATACAATACTTTACTACAAAGTTGTTGTACAAAATAAATGTTAGTAGGGATTATTAAAGTAAAAATCAATTATACACATAATTATCGGAAATTTCGCTTAAAAATTAATGTCGAACATTTGCTAAACTTCACAGGCACATTTTTGAATTAATATGTGAATGAAAACTTTGGCAGCTCTGTTTTATTCATTATAAAGGTTTTCTTTTATTTCACCTTTCGTATCTTCTTTTTATCTTTCGTAATACAGTTCTTTAATTTTTTCATTCCCAAAGAAATGTCAAAATTTTTTCTCAAAGAACTGTTTGACAAAATTTATATATTTTTACAATAAATTGGCATTTAATTTTATAACTTTAATGTATATTCAGAAAATTATAGTTAATAAACAGTGCACATATGCTACAAAGTGTAAATAAAAAGCAAATTGAATATTGTATATATCTAGCACAATTGTAAAATTGAGCAATATCATCTAGATAAGATGTTAAGGAATCATTTGCACTAAATTTTATTTCATTGAATTTTTTTGGAAAAATTAATTTCTACATAAATAAGGCAAATTTTAAGTGGTAAATTAAAAGTTTTTGATTTGAAAATATTTTGCTTTATATATTGTTTAAAAAATAATATTGAAAATAAAATTATATAGGTACATACCTATATAAAAAAGTTGCTTAACAAAATTAACAAGAATTTTTTGGGGATATTTATCTCATACATACGAATGTAAACAAAAATTAAAATCTTAAATAAACAAAAAGGTTTTAATTAGATCAGCTTTAATTTACATGAGACACCAACACCCATACTTATGCAACTACTTATAAGTGTTTTTCAAGATTATTGACCTGCCTTTAGAAAATTGATAAAGAAATAAACAAATCTGTTTCTAAAGTGGGTCAATGCTTAACATACATAAGTATATAAATAAGCCTATTTTTATGCGTCATTAGGGTAAATTCCCAACCTTGAATTGTTAGGATGATAAGAACTTATTTAATATTTTTTTTTTATTTAATATGCATGCAATATAATTGTTGTGCTTAAGATATTACAACGTAACCAAGGCAAATTGATATACTGGATTCGCCTTGAGCATAACTATATTAGCATATGATAAATTTTTATATGTTTTCAGGACCGGAAATAAAGCACATGCTCTAAAATACCTTTTGAGTTTGTTTGCCTAAATTAAACTTTTAATTTGTTTGTGGGTAACAATGGCAGGAGGTGCTGCATCAGTATTACGTAATAATTGCGAACAACGTAACAGTTCTTCGTCAGCTATTAATGGATACAATACGACCACTTCATACTCACGCAATCAACAGCCAAATTTTATGCTGACCTCACATTCAGAGGCCCTCCTTCAGGGCCTGAATGCTTTAAGATGCTCGGACAAGCTCTTTGATGTTACTCTTATTGTGGAGGGCAAAACGTTTAAGGTAAGAAATATATAAACTATTGGAGTTTTTGCAATCGCCCTTATTCTGCGATTGGATGACCATTTCCCATGCAAATACGCTATACCAAAATCAAAATTAAAAATATATCTTTCCAATTTTAATATTAACAAACACAAGATTTTAGTAAAAAAAGCCAAAAAATTCAAAATAGAAAAATAAAATACAAATCGCACATTAAATCAAAAACAGTCAACTAAAAATTCATCAGACTCATTTATTTTTTGTTTAGCCAGTTATCACATAAAATTCTTAATAAACACGAGATTTTTGTTTGCGTTCCAGCCAGTAAGCTTCATTTCAAGGCCGTATTTTCATTGTTAAACAAAATTTTTTAATACAATTAAAACCGTGCTTAAAAAGTAGAAAAAAATACCATGAAAAATAATGATTTTGTTTTAATTTGGGATATGACCTGTTGCGATGTACCTATATATCGAGCAAATGTGACAGTAACTTTTTAGATTTCTAAAGGTTATGCAGGGATGAGGGAGAAGGAGAAAGAGATTGTGGAAGACCTTGTCTGACACTGCCTTAGGCTGCAGATCCGCACACAGATGTTGTTGAGAGGGCGCTTTTAGATGGACTCTGGCTGTGGGCTGGGGAACATCATAGGATTTATCAAAGGGGTTGGGTGGTTGGGTAGATAGGTCAGCGCGTAAGAATACTGACTTCTTGCGAACGACATTCTTGCTTTTTTTCTAATTTCTGTTCCGCTCTACCTACAATTATAAAGATATTTAAAATGGGCCTAGAGGCCTCTGTCTGAGTGGAGGTGGCGAGTTGCATTCGTCACTACCCTTTGTAACCTCCTAACCTAACCTAGTCTAGTCTTCGTTATGTATTATAATATGAATCTTCTATGAAGACTTGTGCAATTCGAAATAAAAAAATAAATAAATTTTTAATTATAGGCTCACCGCGTAGTGTTAGCCGCATGTAGCGACTATTTTTGCGCCATGTTTACCGATGCTATGCGTGAAGCACGACAATCAGAAATAAAACTTAATGGCGTTAACGCTCGTGGCATTGAGTTGTTAATCGAATATGCCTACACTTCAAAACTGGAGCTAGATCGCAATAATATACAGGATGTCCTTTCCGTTTCGACACACGTGCAAATGAAAGCGGTCATTGAAGCCTGTTCCAATTACTTAGAATCTCAAATTGATTTAGAAAATTGTGTAGCTATAGCTGCTTTAGCCGATTTATACGCATTAGATGTTCTTAAGCGAAAAACTTATCGTTTCATATGTGCACGTCTTGATGAGTTCTCACAAACACCGGATTTAATAAGTTTGGCTTGGGATCAACTGGAGTATATTCTTTCGTGTAATTATCCAGTTGATTGTTCAGAAGAAAGAGTATTACAGATAACACTGCAGTATTGTTTGGAGACAAGACTTGACATCGAATTGGCCATAATGCTTTTCACAAAAGTGCGTTTCAATCAAATCGAAACAAATGATCTCAACACTCTGCTAACGAACACAGAATCGGAAAATGTAGACGCACAGCCATATGTAGATATTATAAGAGCGGAGGTTATAAAGCAAAATCAGGTTAAAAAACATAGTACTGAAAATGAAGAAGTTATTTCTTTAAGTGTCTTAACCAATTCACGCGGCATGGAATTGGCTCTAGTTAAAATTGGAGGCTTTGAAACTAATGGCTTAACAAATCAAATTAGTTGCTATTTGCCATCGGTGGGGAAATGGGAAGACTTAACTGTGATTCCACATATAGAGCAATGTGAGTTTATTTGAAAATTAATTGATTTATTTTTTCTTTTTTTGCAAATAATACTAAATAAACATTTATTTCTAATTACTTTAGGCAACTACGGTACAGCAGTTTTGGGCAATGATCTTTACATTGTAGGCGGTTCATATGATGTTTGTTTAAAAGAATATATACATCCATTTGGTTTTCGCTATTGTCCTACCAAGGATAAATGGAAAACTATTGCTCCGATACAGGCGGATCGCTGTCGTTTCTCTTTAAATGCCATGGGAAATAATTATCTGTATGCAGTGGGTGGAGTTTGTGAGTTAAATGATGTTGATGGTGATCACTATGCCAATGATATGGCTACTTCGAATTGTGAACGTTATAATGCCAGTGTTGATCGCTGGGAATATTTACCAGCCTTATCTGAGAATCGTAGTCAACATGCTGGTGTTGTTTTGGGAGAAAAGCTGTATATATCAGGTAAACTACATATCTGGGAAATGAGTACTTAGATAAAAAAAAAACAAAATATTGCCAAATTCTTGAAAACTATTTTATTTTTACAGTTGTTTAGCTCAAATAAATTTATATGTAAAAATAACCACAAAAATAAAAATTGAAAAACTATAAATAAACTTTTGTATGGACAAAAATTTGTTTTTCTCCTATAGGTGGAATGGATCGTCACATGGTTCTGGCATCGCTTTGGAGTTTCGATGTGAAAACGGAAAAATGGAATAAACTGTGTCCAATGCCAACGCCCAGAGCCGATCATATACTTATTGCTTTCGACCAGCATATTTACGCCTGTGGCGGTTGGTATGAAGATCCTGTAACCGAAACAAGAAACCTTACAGAAACGATTGATGTGTACGATGTTAAAACGGACACTTGGTCGACGGAAACAAAAAATCCAATGCCAAAATATTACACTGGAGTGGCGGCAGTTAAAAGGCGAATTTATTTTATTGGTGGTCTACTCTCTACGAACACCATAAATCGTGCCACCTCAGCGGTACAGTGTTATGATTTAGATACAAAACAATGGTCATTCAATATTGAATGGGAATATCCCAAAGAAGTTTGGGAATGTACATGTGCAGCTTTCTATGTTCCACGAGAGCGTGATGAATTTGTTATGTCTATTTATGGCATGTAAGTGAATAGTTATATAACCAACAAACACAAATCGTTCATAAAAGAAATAAAAACTTTGTTATTTTGTACTTTTTGTATTTAAACGAAAAAATTTATGTAACGAAATGTTGTTGCCACTTTTCAAAAAAATAAAAACTAGTTTTCCTTCTTATCCTTACCTACTTGTAAATACATTTAAAGTTTTAAAGAAAAAAACACAACTCTTGCTGAATTTATATATCTTTTTTAAGTTTATGATTATATGTATTTTTCTCTTAAAAAAACAAAAAAAAAAAAAAACTTAGTGTTTGCGAATCTCTGCTGTAAAAAAATAATTTACTTGCTTAAACTGTATTTTTTTTTTGCATAAAACAACACTACTGAGTTCATAAGCATACATAAAAATTCTAACACATGAAAGTATGTATTATTTGTCAAATCTGTATAAATTAACAGATTTTGCTTGTTTGTGTCAAATGCATATTAAAAAGTCTATTGATAAACTTTTAATCAGGACGTGTTTTATTTAAATATGACTAAAATATATTAATAAGTATAAGTCTATAGCTGTAATTAAAATATTTTTGTTTCCTTACTGCCTCATATATTCTACCCAATTATAAATAAATATTCCCTGGTAATGAGTTCCCGGGGAATTTATTTTCCCGGTCCTATTCCATTTGTCGTTTTAGTTGCAGGCTCTATATCGTTGTCGTTCTTACCGGTGTTTCGTTCATAAATTGAAAGCTTGATATACATTGAAACATAGAAAGATATTTTAAAAAAATTTTAATATTATAAACCTGCAATATTTGTTATTTTTGAGTAAAGTATATTTAAAAACGAGGTTGCCACCTGTTTCTGTGCAATGATGCTGCCAAAACTACATATATATAAAAATAAAGCGAACTATAATTGCTAGAATTTTCGTGACCACCGGGGTCTTATTCTATATGGTCAGCAGCCCTACAACAGATTACACCGCCTGTAGGGGTTTTACTCTCCAAGAACAAGGGCAACATGAATTGAGGAAGTTAAGGAGTTGAGGACGCTTTTTTATTTTTGTTTTAGACCAGTGATATGCAGAACATGGGCACTGATCTAATTCCCTTTTAAAGTTTAACATGTATGCGATTACACGTAGACGAAAAACTAGGAAATTTAATCAATTTCTAATAAGCTATCAGAAAAGTCGGACTTGTTATCGATTGTTCAAATTACACTAACAACAATGTGAAACGAACATAAGCCATTGCAAAATGTCAAAGTTCCAATTTCGATGTTAAAAATGATGACGCCAGAGAATGAATTTTTTAAAATAGATACTTTCGGTCGTTTTTCAGTAAATAAGGTTTACGCCAACAGTGATACTAAGCTGTCGTTTCTATTTTGTTTTTAAACGATAACGATAAAAGGAATAGTGCCGAATTTCTTTTGTAAGAACGTTCATATGTATGTAAAACTAAACTGTGCACACGACTTCGACATACAAAATAATTTAGCAATTTTCCACCTCTGTTGTACCGTTGTATATTGTACAACGATACAACATAGATTGGACAAATACACATTGGTCCCAAGGGGCCTAACTTGCCATATACATATGTATGTATATGATACATATTGCACACTAAATCAATAACAGTTATATCTCAAAATTCAATAGAATGGTTTTCTTTTCTTTGACCAGTTCTAAGATCATATCTATAAAGAACACAAAAACTTCGTTAGCATTTCAGTTAACTTCATTTTTAGAAATTTTTTTACTGTTTGTTTATGCAATTAAAAACATATTTTGAATAGCAAAAAAGAAAACTCACGAAAAAAGTTATTTTGATTTGTGATTGTTTTTTGATTTAGTGTGCAATATGTAAATGTATGTCTTAAAAAACCACCTCAAATAAGTTTTTAAATTTTAATTTTATAATAAATTTTAACAAGTTATAGAATAATATATAACAAAATGTTTTTTCTTTTTTTAATTATTTACTAACATTATGAATTTAATTTTGTTTTTAAAAGCTTAATATTAATATTGTTTTTTACTATTTAAACAAAAAATATTTTTGTTCAATAAAATTTTGTAATATAATGAACTACTTAATTTTTTAAAAATTATATATATTTATACCTAAATTCATGTAATCGTATCGTTATATGAATACATGCATACATACATAAAGTAGTATTCATAGAATTCGAAACGACTTATCTGCATATATTTTTGTAAATGGGTTCCAGAAATTTTGTTTTTCATATTATAAACTATGGCTAGGAAATAGTAAAGCAACAAAAATTCTTTCGAAAAAACGGCCAATAATTGAATCTTTAGAAAAGTTAGTTAAAAATTAAAAACAAAAATTTAATTTGACCACAAACATAATTATTTTTTCAGTGTAGTAAATTGTTTTTTGTGAAAAGTGCATCCTACTTTTGTAAGCGCTTTCTGGGACATTTACACTTTTCACAAGTAAAGTGGACCGTGTACCACTTTTATTAGTTTTTTAGTCTGCGCTGCACTACTTTAAAACCAAATCGTAGGAAAATTGTTACATGTTACTACATTACTTTTACATTACTTTAATATTAAAGTCTAAGGGCTCATATTTTCCATTGACAAGAATGTTAATTGCATATTCTGTGAATGGCGGAGAAAACATTAACAGTTAATTAAAGAAAATATATAAGTATATAAACATATAATATGTTTTCTAAATGCATTGTTTCTAATTAAATGGCCAAGACTGTATGTATGCACATAAAATTTCCTTTTAATTGCTTTTTTGTAATTATGGCAGGGCCATTTCAAACATAATTAACCCCCACACACACTCACACACAAATTTACTTACATAGAATACAAAAAAGAATTGAACATGTTTATTATTTTATTTATAAATAAACAAATACTAATAATAAAAAATAAAAAAAAAAAATATTTTAATGAATTCAAAACTTAATCTTAAAATAAATACAGTGATTTTTAAATAATTTATTTTATGACTTTTATTTTATTATTTACTAGTACTTTTATTTTACTCTGCTTGTTTACCAATATTAAAAGTCCTCTGCCAAATCGTTTTTGCGTCCTTAATATTTTATTCACATGATAATTTCTGTCGTAAAATCACTTCGGTGCTAAAAAGGGCCAAACGGAAAGTAAAGCGTTAAAAATTTAATTGTTTGTACCCATAATAAATACTTTTCATATAATAACATTACAAATATCCACTCGGACTTGGAGTTACTTGTCACGCTAACAAGGCTCTAATGGACTACCGTGGAAGCAGTGACGTGCCGTGAGGTTTTTGTCAAGGTGTTCTCTCCTACTTTTGAACTTTTATATAACGTCTATACTCGGTTTTTCCAGGACCACGACAAGGACGTGATAGACAAAGGTCCCATTTTATTTAATTAATATTTTTTTGTTTTGAGTTTTTTTGTTTTTTGTATTTTTTTTTGTTTTAAGTTTTTTTGATTTTTTATATATTTTTTTTAATTTATGTGCTGTTTCTACAAGCCAATTGAGTAATTGTCTTAGACAATTTATGTGTATTTTGTTATTGTAACACAAACAAAATACACATAAATCGTCCAAGACAATCACTCAATTGGCTTGTAGAAACAGCACATTAATTTATTTTTATTTATTTTTTTGGGTTTTATTTTTTTTTTATAATATTTTTACTTATATGTAAGTTCAATACGCCGAGTTTTTTTTACAAAAGTTTCGATTACTTCATCATAAAAAGAATTTTTTGTTTTTAGGCTTTTAAGAAATTGTTTTTCAATTGAAATAATTGCCAATTCAGACAATCTTTCTTCATGCATTTGGTTTCGTGAATAAGTCTTAATTCTTTTAAGAGCGGAAAAGGATCTTTCTACGGAACTGGTTGATGCAGGAATTGTTAGTATTAATGTGCTCAAATTGAAAATTTCAGAAAAGGTGTCTCTTAAATCTAAATATATTAAGGTTCCAGGAATATCTTTAATAAATATTTCACGGAACTGTAAATGCGAATAATATACAACTAATTCATTTTTGAGTTTAATAAAATCAAAAAACAATCCGTAGGATTTCTGAAGACTTTCGAAAGCTTCATGGGGAAATGCACTTTGGTAATCAATATATCTCTTTGAATTTAATAGCTCCATAAATTTCATATTTTCAAAAGATCTAAACCTGGTATCCATTTGAGTGAATAAAGTATCAATTACTTTATTAAATAAGGACTTGTATCGTAATTGGAAACCATCTGAACTTTCACCCCGCTTGAAAATTGCACAAGCACAGCTTTTTGTCCGACTAAAAAGGTCATCAAACTTTGACTTGTACTCCAATATTTTTTCTTTAGTTATTTTTATGTGTTCAAAACAATATTGAATATCTAATGATTTCGTTTGAAGAATATTAAATAGAATGTCAGTAGATGCAAATATGTCATGAAACGTTTCCAACATGAAAACTGTGTTGAAAGTGCTTAAAAACTGAAGAAATCCTCTAGCTTGAATCGCATCCGCGCCCCAAGTGTCTGGATCATCTATTATCTCCTCAAATAATAATATGAGATCAAGACGGTATGCAAAAACTATATTAACAAGTCGAGATGAATAATTCCATCTCGTGGTAGCAATAGTAGGAAGTCTCCGTTTTAGAACCTGATCAAAAAATTGAGATCTCTTAGTTGAGTGGGAGAAATATGCTGACAATCCGTTCAAAGTGGTAAAAAATATGTTCACTTCTTGAATATAGCTTACTGATTGTGAAAGGACTAGATTTAAAACATGTGCATTGCAGTGTATAAACATGGCACTTGGGAACACCTCTCTAACCTTAGCCTGAGTACCATTTAAATCACTTGACATAACAGGTGCACCATCGTAAGTCTGAGCTATTAGTTTTGCTCCCCAATTCTTACTTTTTATTAAGTCAATAAGCTTTTCAGAAATGGCTTTGGCTGTACGACCATCACTTACATCCAAATACTTATAAAATCTCTCCCTCACAATACCTTTGCAATCAACGTATCTAAAAACGAACGACAATTGGGACTTTTTATTTATATCTGTTGTTTCATCTAACATTGCAGAAACAAACGTAGCTTTGTTAATCTCTATATCAATATTATTTAAAACTACAGTACCAATTGCATTAATCAAGTCATTCTGAATGTGGTTAGAAGTGCCCTTGAAATATTGTGATGAAGATAAATGACGATCTAGTTTGCTGTCATATTTGGCAATTAGGTGCAGTAATTCAATATAATTCCCTCTATTTTCTGATTTCTCAGTTTCATCGTTGGCTCTAAAAGCTAGCTCTTGTGTACCTAAAAAGCATACAGTATCTACAAGTCGTTGAATTACTTGACGGTTTTCTGAAACTTGTTCATTATGTCTTGAAACTGAAATTCGTTTTTGTTCATCAAGTAAAAAATCAACGCGCACATCTCCAAATGTTTTTAAGGATATGCTGTTATTAATATGTGCTTGACTCATTTGATGTTTTGTCATTGCCGATGTTAAATGATTTAAGTCATTATAACCTGCAGTCCAAACACCCTTTTCGCTATTTTTGGCAAAAAGCAAACAGTTCCAACAAAATAACTTATTTATAACGGGACAACCGCATAGCCAAGATTTTTCTTTATAACTAGACACAAAAAAGTGCCTAGTAAAAGTCCGGTTTTTTGAATTAACTGTGCAAGTGAGATTTGGCAAAGGTGGTGTTGGTCTACCTTTTGAAATAAAATTGGATTTTTCTTCAGTTTTTAATTGCGAAAAGGGTTTGTTTAATAAACTCTCAATTACGCAATTACATTCCATTTTAAAATTAACGTCTGCTCTTCGTCAATGTTATTCATAAAATGAAGAATTTATGACTTAAACAACACAAGTTGAAGTTTCTCACACTCACATAACTTCATACACACCATTGTTGCCACCTTTGGCTAAATTAAAAAGTTTTTTTTACTAACACTAAAAATTGGGCATACATAAGAACTTGTATTATTTGTTGTGCAAACGTTTTATGAACTGGGGGTTTTTGTTGTAAATTTAAACATAATTATGTTAAAAAAAACACATGCCTGTATTTATAATAATTATTGTAGGTTTATTAAGGGTTTATTTGGCAATTATTCCATATATATCATTCAAATACCCCTCTAATAGAACTGCAATAGTTATTATGAATACAGCCGATAGACTTGAGCTATTTTTAAATATATTTTTTTTATGTTCTTTATCATTAAAATTGGGTATTTTTCACTTTTGGAAAGTGTAACCTAAGCTGTGGGCTGGCAACAATGATTCACACATTTACTTATTCTTTGCAACACACAACTCAAACATAAAGTTTGAAATAAGAAACAATCAAGCAGGTGCTCACTTACTTAGCGCACCCTCGCTGCATATAAATTGTGGTACTTTTTTTTTTTAATTTTTTGCTTTTCCTTGTTAAATGAGTGCGCTTAAGTTTGAAGAACAACTGAAATACCCGCGGCTTTATTTTCTGTTGTGTTTTCAAAAAAAAAAGAAAAGTTTCAAACCTACAGCAACCAAGCCACTTCGTGCTGGTTAAATTGGCGAACGCTTTACTTGTATAGGTGATCTAAATTTTTTTCATGAAGTGTTTTGTTTCTTTAGTAAATTGGTGCTCTTATATTTGAAGAACAACTAGTAGATTTTAATTGTGTGTTGTTTTCTTTTTATGTTTGCTATCAAACATTTTGCTTTTTTATTATTGTTATTGTCCATATGCAAGATGAAAATAAAATGTTGGTTCAATATACATACATATGTATGTATGTGTGTATACACTTATTTCACTTCCACTTATTTATGTATATATAAATTGTAAAGCCAATAATAAAGAATTCTTAATATTTAATAATTACAAAAAAACCTAAATAGACGTAAATATTTTAGGCTGTGCAGAGAACACCTGAGCACATTAGAAGGAACGTCACTGCGTGGAAGGAATAACCTCGCCACATGTTTGACTTAAAATCTTGCACTACACGCCGATGGCGATGTTGGCAGTCCCAAAATTAAATTGATATAGGTCAATCCGAAGTATATAAGAGTCCATTTAGTATACTGGGTACTAGTACCAGAGAATAGCAAAATCACATTTTCTCTTGATTTAATCTGATGCTAAAATTTTAAGTGATTTGAATGAGTTGAATAAAAATCTGCCTTGAATAAAATCAGCTTCATTTGGTCAAAGCATGAATTTATTCATTGTGAATTTATTCATTGTGTGAGTTTTACTCACATGAATGAATTGAATAAATAAACGGCTGCTAGTGAATAAATCAGAGTAAATAAAACTGTGCCAGAACCAGAGTTGCCGTTGTATAAGTTTTGAACGACACATATATTTAGTAAATTTTTAAGGATACTTTTTTATACAAATAACAGCTAAAATAAGTAGTTATAATTTTTTTACTCATTTTAAATTGAAAACTGTAAGCTCAAAAAGGAGAAATTATAAACTTTTTCTTAACTATTTCCAGAATTACATAATGAATTTTTTTATTTAATTATTATTAATTCTATGATTTTTTAAAATTTTTAAAGTCATCGACGTGAACGCTTTCCGTTGATTTTTAAAACAAACCAAAGCTATGCGTATAAAATAAAAATTAACCTTTTAAAAAGTTTGTTAATACAAGCAGTGACAACTCGATCGATCGAGTAGAATTTCGACTCGAGTTGAATGCCGTAATTTGCCCCCTGGTGGTTTTTGTACTTTTGTCAAAGCTTTATCAGTGTTGCTCTAAGTTGATATTACAAAATGTTTAATTGTTTAAAAACATATATGGAAAACAATTAAATCACATTACATCAGCTAATTAAAATTTTACACATAAAAATACATAAGTGTTTTTATATGCATAAACGTTTAAAATACTATTAACTTGACGTTAATTATGCCTAATGGTGAATCAATTTAATATTAAAAAGTATAAACATTTAATTTTTGACAATTTTAACACAATTATTTAATAATTTTCAGCCAAAAGAGAAGTTTTTACTAACACTTAGCACTGTTTTTGAAACCTTTAGTGCCAAACAAGAAATATGACAAGAACTATGGCAAGCCTTCGTTATACACTACTGGCAATGTTATAGAGAAACGACTACGTGACCTAACGTTAAACCATGAGCATGACGCCATTTTTTGTCTGTTATTCTCATTAAAAGCAATATCCCTTAAATGCTAGAATTTTTTGTTCAGTTTCATTCACTGATGCTGATACGATTGAATTTATGTTGATTTTTTTGAACGTTGAATAAAATCAAAAATCCAACAACAACAGATTGAATGAAATGATTTTAAATCATGCATTGGTTTATGTCATGTGATACGTTTGAACAAAATAGCCAAACTGAATAGGTTTTCGTATCATGATTAAATCATGAGCAAATTTTATTCTGAGTACGCCAGTCTCTGACTAGTACCGACTTTAACCTCTGCCAGTAAATTCTTAATAAATATTTTCATATATGTAGTTTTAAGTATTAAAAATGTATTAAAAATATGAAAAGTACTAAAAAGTAAACCAACTTCCGCCTTCTGTTTTGGTCAAAACCCCTAAACTTGATTTTTCTAGGCTCACTATTCTAACCACCTAATTGGCTTTCGACCTCAATCTGAGGCAATATTCTCTAGTTTTATATTTCTACACTATTTCCAATTGTATTTCAGAACTTTTTAATTGTGTTTCAGAATTTTCTAGATTAATTTCAAAATTTTTTATTAAATTTTAGAAACTTCTTATTTAATTTTAGAAACTTCTAGTTCAATTTTAGAAATTTCTAATTTTTTTTCAAAAAAAACTCTAAAACTTAATTGGAAATTTCAGAATATAAATAAAACAATTCTTAAATGAATTTGAAATTTCTGAAATTGATTTAAAATTTTCCTAAAACAAACTAAAAAATTCTGTAATTGAATTTTAAGTTTCTAAAGTTAAATCTGTGTCAATACTTCTCAATTGCATATTTTTAGGTTGATAATCCAAAAAAAAAGCAAACCAGAACCAAATATGTAAAAATAGTACTTTCTAACCACTCAAGATTAAAATTATTACTCTTTTTACCCCTTAGAGCCGGTTAGCTGACATAATTTAAGGGATACATCAAGTGATAGTAGTTTAAACATTAAAAAAAATTGTTGGCATTTTAAAAGTTTTCGATAATCTACACTGAAAAAAAATCCAGGCAACAATATACCAAAAAAAACTCGTACTTTTTCTTGTAGAATGTGCGAAATTTTTGTGCATATTACAAAATAAGTTGCGCTATAATTTTAAAATTTAACGAAAGTAATAAAACTCTTTCGTATATTTTATTTTCGTAATATATACAAACTTTCATTGCTTTTAGAAAAAAATTCATAATTTTACGAAAAAAAAAACAAAAAATGTTTGTAACTTTGTTATTCGTACATGAAACGAAAGTTTCGTTTAATTTACAAAGCCCACCTTCAAACCAGAAATTGTTTTTATGATAAATGAAACGATTATCTTTCGTAATGCATTTTTCGTAATATTAACAAGATTTTCATTCAATTAAAAAAAATTTGTAGAGTTTTATAATTTTACACAAAAATAGAGAATATTGTTTCTATTTTTTGTATATTTGAAATTACTTCGTAAAATATTAAATATATTTCGTAAATATCCAAAAGCGATATTGAAAGCGAAATCACGAAAAATTTTCTACAGTGTAAAAACGAATTCTTAATATGTTGCATGAATTTTTTTTGAGTGTATGAATGCCAATTTGCATTCAATCATAAAAGTAAATTTTTGCAAGTTTGTAAATAACTTTTCGCAAATCATACTACAAATACAATTAATACGATATAAAATTTTTTTCGATTCGAATTATGCTGTAATGGATCTACAGGCCCTTGGGTGAAATTTTTGAAAATCGTTCGCTACTATCCTCCGCAAATTATTCTTAACTTCAAAGATGCTGCTTAAAATAAAATATTTAGACATTAAATTAAGGATTTTGTTGGTATTCAAAGATATACTTAGGGGATTTACAAGGTGTTATATTTGTCCTATTGTCATATTGTCATAAAATTTTGACAATGGTTTAACAACCTTTACCAACTATTGGGCACTCGGTGCAGGTGTAAGTGGATTTGTTGTGACAATTTAATAAGAATATTAAACGACGTGGTACTTTTAAAGAACTATTTTTGTATGAAAGACAAGAAAACCATTGTGAAATTTTATAACAATATGACAATAGGACATAATAGGACACCTTGTGAATCCCCTAACTGTAATTCCAAAATAATTTGTTTTTGCTGGGCTGCTATTAAATTTCGGATTTTCTTCGTATTGAAAGAAAAGCTGTAATTTCAAAATAACTTTTATTTTTTTGCCAGGTTAATAAGCCTCCAATTTGGCACTCCACAAAGCCGACAAACAATTTTTGCCGATATAAGTAATGAACTGAAATAAGGTAGATTCTGGTGTTGGCAATTGTGTTGGACGTTCTTTTTAAATAAAATAAACAAGTTTGTTTAATTTGAAATATATATTTTATTTATTTTCTTTATATTTATTATTACTACTTTTTCAATAATATGGCATATATAAAAATAAATATTTTATAAAGCAAAACACATTTTTTAAAACGTTTATAGCTTGCAAAGAGTTTCAAGTACAAAAACTTTGCAAATATGTACATACATACATAATTCGGTTTATTATTGGTTTGGCTCATAAGCTGAAAAATACATTAGAAAGCAGAAAACCAATAACAAGCTGACGATATGTTTATAAAATTTCTAAACGTTTTAAAAACATTGGCTTGAATAGTTAAACAACATTTTCTACCCGACAAACATATTTTATAAAAAGTTTTAAGGTTCATTTATACGTGACTTCGAACCAAATTTATGGACAACACTGTATTTGATTATAAGTGATTTACCATTACGCCATAACCATTCCAATAGAAACCAATTGCGTTTTGGTTTTTATGGCAACGGTTATGGTTATGGCGTCATGGTAAGTCGCGTAAAATTAAACCTTTAGGACAATTTTATTGTAGTAATCGAACAAACCTAACGTTTAGTTTAAAAAAAATTCATAATTATTTTTAAATTTTTTCCTCATTTTGCATATATAAATATTTCTTTATTTACTATTTTGTTTTTAATTATAATTATGTCTTTTTAAATTAATTTTTAATTTTGATTTTGTTATGTCAAATCAGCGGGTGATTATAATACGCCTTCACGAGACAAATCGATGTCTTGACAAACGTCAAAATCAGTAGATATATAAAAAATAACAGTAAAAAATACCGTTTTTTTTTAATTGGGTTTTTAAAATTTATCTAGGCATGGATATGTCTCATCAAGACGTAGGTTTACTTCTTTACCGCATAATCATAGAAAAATGCATACCTATGCAGCAAATAAGAAACCACCAGACAAAATATAGTCTACGACAAACACAAACAATCGTTTGATTAATAAAGTTGAAAGATAAGTCTTTTTATATTAAAAAATGTAATTATTTTTAACAACTAATTTAAGCCAATTTATTCGAGTAAATGCTTTAAAGAAACAAAGTAATATATAAAAAGTCATAGTAATTATTTAAGCTTGAAATAATTTAGCACTAGAAACAAATCAAATATTTATGGCTTTTATTTAAAAACAAATATTTTAAGCTATTTGAAAACTTTATTAAATGTTTCTGAACTACATACATAAAACTAAATTTTAAATGAAATGTTTTTTTCAATAAAATTTAAATGCGTTTTTTTTTATTATGAAAAATATATAAAAAAATTAAATTTAATTGAAAAACAAAACACATTTTGGCGGTTTTAGTAAAAAATATTTTATTTTAAAATAATAACAAAATAATAATAATTTAAAATAATAAATATTTAAAAAAATAAATCATGACACACTACTAAAAATTAAATAACTGGTCAATTAGTTTAAATGAATTTAATTTTATAAAGAATTGTTCGTTCGTTTTCATGTTCATTATGTGTAAATTAAATATGTTGTGTTCATTTCAATATGTTTTAAAAGGAAATTTAAATATCACATATACTTCGTAAAAAATTAAAAACTTAATTAAACATAATAAAAATAACATTAGTAATTCGTTTTTAGTTAAAATTAAATTGTTTCCTTAATTTATGGGGGTTTTTTAGAGTTTTGTGATATAAACAAGGACTAGCTTCGTTTTGGTTATTTTCTTCAACTTATAATTAAATATTAAGAAAATATCATTCATAAAATTGAATTAAGAAAAACAAAAATAAATAAAAGAAAATTATTTTATAAGTATTTAAGATATATTAATGTGCGCTAAGCAAAGTTATTTCTACAAAAGTTTTTTTCTCTAACTTTTTTTCATAGAAAGCTTAAAAAAACAATAGCACAACAAAAAAAATTTAAAAAATATGCAAAATTTTCATTTATAATTATTTTAATATAAAATTAAGTATGGTGAATTTATATTAGTGGCCTTACTAGAGCAGTTGACACTGCCAAAATGTCATGATTAAATACATACATCCATCCTACTCTTTTAATTCAGCCCTGCCAAACTTTATGTCTAAAACATTTAACAAATAATCCTTTGAACTAAAATTCCCTATAATGATTTCGCTATTACCTAAATGATGTGAGAGAAGGGGGAGGATATATGATTTCTGGGGAGTATTGGCTGGAAATCAGCTGTTGAAGTAAAGCCACCTACATATGTTACCCAATCATAATAAGTATAAGCTATGTAATCCATTAAATGCCTTCTGTTTTTTTTAAATTACTAGCAGTTTAAGCATAATATTTTTACAAATTAATATTATTGGAATTTTAATTGTTATTTTAAGCCAATAAAAGCTCTTCGTGCAAGCCTTCCGAGTCCAAAGATTTATTCGATTTAAACATATAATTTGAGTCACCCTGGCTAGAGTTTTGAGATTTACTACTAAATGTCATGTTGTAAATGTCATCAAGATCTTGACTTCGCCTAAAACTTTAAAAGAATCATAAGTTAATATTAAATTTAAAGAAAATAAGAGATTTTCTTTCAAACCTGCTCACTGGACGACTGTATGTTGAATTGGCGGGGCTAACGGCATTATTACTGTCATTATCTTCGCTTTCTTTACAGCTATTCTGTGTATTGTAAAGTTCACAGTTGTCTAAATATTCACCACGTAAATAATTGTCCAAATCGTCTTCTTCACCTTCCTCTTCATTGTAACTTTCGTTATTGTCTTCGTGCTGTTGTGACTCCACCATACACAACCATTGCGAGTTGTGATTTCGGAATTTTTCCAACTAGAATAAAAGATTTATATTTTTAAAAATAAAACTCATAATGAAAGAGAGATTAAAAAAATATATTTTTTATTCTCATAATACACTTTTGCTTGTTAAATACTAATGATCTCACCTTAATACGCTTCGCCCATTCTGTATCGCTGATAGCGATTATATCCAAACAATAATCACACACTTTTCGTATCTCGGCATTTTTGTCATGCATTAAATCAATAAGATACGCCGGTGATTCTGTCTCTTTGATCATGTACTCGCGTGTGCTTTCATGCCTTAAAATCTGTTGAAAAACAAAAATAATTTGCAAAACTATTTCATCGTCCTCCTGTTTAGCCTTAAGCAATTCAATTAAAGAAAGTACAACGTTGGCGCGACAAAACAAAAGGGCGCATAACTCATCACGTGCGCAAGTACCCAAATACACAATTGTATCCAAGACAAGATCATCCAGTTTTGAGCTGGGTATTAGAATATTTCTAATCCAGGGTATTAATTCGAAATTTTGTAAAATCTGTGAATAGTCTAGATCGGCTAGAGAGAGATTGCCCAAAATGCCCAGGCATTCGACTATAAAGGACTCATCATCACAGATGGTGAGTATGCGTGCCAAGTCGCCCACATAGTCAATGAACAAAGTCTGTAATGATTCATGCTGCGATAGATTACGTAGTAGTTTCATAAGCAGCGAGTCTTGGTATTTGAAAGCACGATCCATAAGACTATGCAGGCGATTGCCTTCGGCCATTATTTGAGCATTACGACGATTGAGGGAGAGATTAATGCAAAGGGCTATTAGGTCTAAATCAACTTTGGAATTGAGATTTAAAATTATAGCATCTGTGGCCATTTGTACGCATTCAGTGTGGGTGAACATGGCTTTAACCTGTAAAAAGGAAAAATCATATTATTTTTTATATTTATTTGCTTTGAAATTTCTTCTTTACTCACCTTATCATCCAAACTCATGTGGTAAAGTATCTTCACCACTATGCTATGATGTTTTTCATCATTGATAAACATAACCAAAAGCGGCAAATAACCGGCCACAATCATTTTACGACGTAACTGGCCATCAAACGATAAATTAAAAACTAATTTTAGGGTTACCTGCACAAGATCGGTATGACCGCTTTGAAAGAGTCTCGGTAATTTGGACACAATATTAAATTCACTCATATCATCTTTATTATCACCAACAATCGATAGCTTTTTCAAAAATGTTGTCACCAACATTAGTAAATCGATATTTTGGCGATCTAAAGCTTTAACCAACATTTTAACAATATTTTTACGGCGCATTTTCTCTTCCAGCTTGACATTTTCGGCCATATTGAGTAGCAAGTAGAAAGCTACTCTTAGTAGTTGTTCTTGTTTTTTGGCAAAAAGTTTTAGTTGTTTGTTTAGGCGATCGATTTCTTCCTTTTTAACCTTGGGATCGTTACGATCGAGAGCCTCATTGCTGGTGGCTTTCATATCACCATTTGTCGATATACCTGAGTCGGGTGTTTGAGCACCAGCAGAGAGAGCTTCATGATAGCTGCTATTTAGTATTTGACTTTTTATAAGGGACGACGACATGGAACTGTTGAAACTTGACCAGTTACCCGATTTCGGGCGTTGTTTTAATTCGGGAATGCGTCGCCTTGGTGGCTCCATCTATATAATGAAATTTGATAATTAAATATTCAATTATTTATTTATATAAAATTTATAAAATTGTTAATAATTTGTTAAACTTATTCCTTATAAAGATACTTTCTTATGCTTAATTAGTTAATAAGTGATAAACCAAAGAATTTATTTCTAAAAAAATCTTCCGATTCAAGCCGAATGGAATGTATTTTCAAAGCCCACTATGGATTTTATCATTAGCACCCCCTAATCGGTTTTTAATTTCACATAATTTTTTGTTGACTTAATTATCTAACAGCTGCCCTGGGGCAACAAGTCTTGAACAGTTGGATTCAAAATTTTTAGTGGCCGGGATTGCCAGCACTGACCTTATTTGGGACTGATAATGTCCAGCTAGGAAGGTGACAAGCCCCTTAAAAAGATTGGTTATGGTTTAAACAGATACTGTTTAGTCAACTTAAAATATGGTTATGATTCTAGCAGATCAAACTAATGTGGTTGTTAAACCTTTAAATCGATACTAATAGAGTCTGGGGTACAATTGTGTTGAAATAATCTTATTAGTAAACAACGTGAAGGGTACAGAAGAACGACATGCAATCAAAATGACCAAAAGGTACAAGGTTTGACAAAATAATTAAATAATTTTCAAAAAGTTTTTTTTTTAATTCTTTGTAAAGGGAAATTTTATACAATACCAGGCTTACCCGGCCCGCTTCGCAAAACCCGACACTACTGCCTATAAAACTAAAAAACAAAACAGATTTGACATTAACCGCCATTTGCAAAAATTAGAGCGTCTTCCATTAGGGGTATTGATTTCTTATGGCTTAGAGGGATTGATTTTCTTGGCTCACCTTGTATTTATGCAATAGTTCTTAATTTGCCTGCATAAGGTGTATATCGCCAGCCATGCCAGAAGGGCATTCTAAGCGTAGCCATCTGAATTAAAATCTCATAAAAACTAATACATACAGCACCGACTATTTGCTTTTAAAAGTTCGACGTTACTTTTTTTTTGATTTTAAAATTTTCACGTTCGAAGTTTTCAATACGTATACAACGCCTTACAAAAATCAGTACAACATAAGAGCCTGTATTAAGTTTTTAATTTTTGTAGGCGTGACCCTGTCTATTTCTTGTCTCTTAAACTTTAACATCAGAAGCTTTCAAAAGAATTATCAAGTCTTATAAAAATCAGTTAAGCAAAAGTATCTGTACTCGGAATTAATTTTTGATGGTTATTATATTAGAAGTGTCCCCTACGCTTACAAATTCCATTAAAGTGCAATGCAGCAAATGTTCCAATGGGATTACAAAATTTTATGTACATATGTATGTATATTAATGCAGAAAAAATATAAAAATGTCGTTTAATTTTAGTAGGCGTGGCACAGCCCACTTTTAAAAAATTCCAAATAAAAAGGCACCAATATGCCTACAAAGTTTCATAGTAACCAGTGAGGTATAAGTGTCTACATTGAGGTTTTAATATTTGTGGGCAAAATACTACTTTATTGCCTTGAGAGTTTTGACATTATTGGTCATTAATGTATAGTCATACGAAGCTTCAAACAAGCCTGTAACCAATTCCCTTTTTGCTTTCAAAGTTTTAAACTTACAACCTTTACTATTCATACAAAGTTTTATAAAAATCGGTTCGGTAGGAGTACCTATGTATATTGAGATTTTAATCTTGGTAGGCGTGGCACCGCATACTTTATTACTTTTAGGATTTCGACCTTAGGTACCATCTATAAATTGTGGGCGCGGCACCCTTCCTTTTACTTAAAAATTTACAGCCTATCGCACAATCCATGCTTAGAAGTATTTACGTTCCAAATTTCAAGAAATTCGGTTAACTACTTAAGAAGATATAGGGAGGAGAAGCTTTTACCACTCTTGCCATTTGTTTCGCCGTCTAGCGATATGAAATATAATACTCTACGACCTAATCTCATACCTAAAAAATTAACGCACAAAAATTAATAAAAATATATTAAGCCCTTTCGGAGGAGTTCAATTACAATAAAATAAAATATTTAATTAACATGTCTTTAAATTTCTTTTGGAACAACAAATTCTGTTAATACAATTTTAAAATAATTAAATTTTTTTTAAATTTTAATTAAACTTTACCTCTTTGGGTTTTTCTTCATTCATAAGATCTAAAAAATCATCAGTACTATTATTTAATTTCTCTTTGCTGGCCTTAGCGGACAAAGGCGCCGAACCATTAGGGTTCTTACGAATATCCAATTCGTTACGCATGCTTTCGTAACGACGTAATTCGTAATCGATAACATCCATACATAAAGAACCAATCTAAAATGAAAATTAAAACAAAATTAAATAACTTTATATCAACATACTATGTATATTCTATATATATAAATGTACCTTATATTGGACTATAACTGAATGGAATTTCGTATAGGTGGAGAAACAAAAAAATATATAAATAATATTTGTAGATAAATCTAAACTTTTGCGCCAATCTTCACGCAATACCCGCGACAAAGCACTTAAACAAGATTCTGAAACAAATTTCAAAGAATGTTTTGTGGTAAAAGTTTTTTAAATTAAAATTAATTATCTACCATTCTTTTCTAGTTCTTCTAAATTATCAGGATTACGTGCTATTTGTAAAATCATAGCCGAGCCTCGTATGCGGTCACTTAAGTCTTCATATAACAATTCCACATATTCGTCAATGTGATTAATAGAAACATCTGAGGAATCTGAAGATTTTGAATGTGCTGAAGATGACATGCTAGAGCTCATGGTGGTATGAGGTCGAGCAGATGATCGGTGTGAAGCTATAGCCGACCGATGATTACCCAAATTGTTGTCGTGTGTGTCTGTAAGAGGGAAAAATATATTTTTTTTGTTTTGAAAATTTATTATTCGTGTTATTTGTGCTTAAAGTAGCACACCCGTTATTGGGGTTTATGTACCATTTACATATTGAATCAATTAGTAAATAATCAAAGTTCTTTTGAATACAGGTAATACCGTAAACACATAGACAACAAAAGCCTATACAGCTACACAACTTTAAAGGCGGTGGCACATAGAATCCGTCGTACTTCAAGCGTTGCCTTTTTTAACTGACATTAACGTAACAACGCAAGAGGTTAGCACATAGAATCCTTTATAAACGGATGTTAAATCAGCTGATTTTTTATATTTTATATGGCCGCGTGCAAAAACAACTAATTAAAATTAAGGCTATGAACCAGCTGGTAGTTGTCAAAGTACTTGACGTACGTTAAAAGTTGTCCAACTTTAGTACATTGCGTTGAAGGAGACGTACTGAATGTAACATTGTTCATAATAAAACATGTTTTTAAACTTAGCTGTCAGTTGAAAAAGGCGAAGTATGACGTACGACGGATTCTATGTGCCACCGCCTTAAATGCAATTGGCTTCAGTCGTAGCCGTGTAGTTAGCTACTTACGTACAACGAACACATTTTACATATCGGAAACTTTAAATTGTAGTTGGTCAGTTATCATGGATAAAAAATAATGATGATAATAAATTGCGCAGTTTTTTATAGCTTGTTTGAACATATTTTAGTTTTAGTTATTGATTCAAATCCAAAACGCAATCACGGATTCGTTAAATTTTATTAAAACAGTCAATTATAAATAAAAAAAAAATTAAATAAAAAATTCAATTGTTTATTTCTATTCTGAATATTTTTTGTCATCTTACAGAAAGGTCTTGTTTCCGGTAGCCCTTTAATACATTTTGTGGTAACCAGTGGTTATCCAGATGTATAAGAAAAAAATAAAATATAAACAGTTGAATCACATAAAAATAATTTGTTAGGTTTTTGCAACAACTCCTAATTGTTTTGGTTTGTTTTTAATAACTTTCAATAAGTTTATTGAGGCTATTATATAAAGGCAGAAAATATTCATTAGTTTTTTCAAGAACTTGGTTGAAGTTTACTGATGATTTTGTGTGAGAACCAATTAAATGCATATAGACAAACTAAGCCTGCAACAAACTATAAATAAACTAAGTAAAATTGGGATCAAATCCTGAATAATATTTTAAACTGTTATAATTTAATTATATTAAATAAAATTAAATTCTAATACACTGTCATTAATATTATATTAGTTGTGTTCAATAACTTTCCAGTAATTACTAGCAACGGGAGAGTAAAAAGAAATATTTTCAAAATTGCTCTCAAAAATATTTAAAAGTAAATGAACACTTTTACAGTCAAAACTTGCAAGCAAATGTATTTTGTTATTGTAAACTTATAAAAATTTAAAACTTAAATTTTTTTTCAAAGCATAACGACAGAAAGACTGTTTGAATAATTTCTGATTATAAAATTTTTACTAGTAGAAATTATCAGAAACATTTTTGTTTCTAAACATATTACGCTCTTTTTTGGCTCTCTAGCTGCTAATTTTTTGTGTACGTGAACACTTACTAGTAATAATTATCGAAAATAAGTGATAATTTTCTGTAAATGAACACACCTATTTTCTATCAGTGATGTAAAATTTGGCACAATAGGGTAATTTGTAGAACTTTTGAATGTTTGATGGACCTGTGGTACTTTTTAATATATTTCGGTCCTTTCAGCTCAAAGTATAACTAGCTTACTAAATCACACTATAAAAAATTGAAAGACTAATAATATATTTTCAAAAAAGTTCACGCCGAAAAAACTTCTCACAAGCTACAAAACAGAGGGGCAGTACATTTTTTAAAAGTAATTTTCTCCGTGCTATAGCAAAACTTCCTTACTATTATTTGCAAATCTGTCTTGTTTCATTTACGTATGTCTATCAAGTAAAAACCAAAAAAGCAACAAAGAAGGCTGTCAAATAACGGTAACGATTAAATTGTTTTGCCCTTTCAAAGGTATTTTGTACCTTTTAATCGTCAATTTGGCATATTTCCTACTTTTAATGGCAGCACTTGAACTGTCTTTAATTGTTGCCTACCATAATAGAATTTGGCTTTGAAAATACCCCGCAAAAAACGCGACTAGTACGTACATGCGTGTATTGACTAGCCCATAAAGGAGTAGGACTACTTCAACATTAACCCGATTGTATGTAAAAAACATTATGATGCCCTATGGCCAGATATCCTATCTTTGCATTACGTAGATGTAGTTTTAAAACTACTCTATGGTACACCACATACGACTAGCTTTTAACTACTTCAACTCAATACCCGATCGTTAAGACACGAACACCTGTCGCTTAACTACAAGTTCTTGTTTGACAATGACATGATCCATCCCGGCATTACATAGTACCTTGTTGTAACTAGTTCATTTCAACTAAAACGATCCATGTGGCCCAATATTTTTTGCAGAGTAGCGACAGCCGACTTGGTGGTCATATAGCCGTGTAGCTATTATAACAGCGTTAAAAATTTAAAAATATACAAATGCGTTAAAAATAATAGTCAATGCTGTTTTGAATCATGCGTTTAGGAACTGTTATAATTCATGATGTGTTTATACAATATCGTAACTCAATTTTTATTGGGTTAAAATTTTTTTACCTATAAAAAAATTCAATTAAATTTAAGCACGCATTTCAATGAGGATCCAAATTCTAAATGTGAACCCATGTTCGCCAATGTAACGCTTATATTAATTTTACACATGTTTCACCCTTATATGAACCAGTTCATTATCAGTAGCACTCATACATTTACTATTTCTTTTTCTTATCTTTTTTGCTGGGTAATTAGAACTTGATTTATGTACATACATATGTATATCGATTTTTCCCCTAAAATCTTATTTATATTTAAAATTTTGTAAATACAAATTGAAAACTTACCTACGCCTGCATTATCTTTACGATTTTTCAAATAAAATATTATTTGTTCCACATCGGCCAACTGCGATTTGTGTATTAAATCACATTTGTCCACAACTTCACGCGCTAGTGCTGCAGGATCCGTTTTAGCGCCTAATGACCGCAATCGTATTATTTTCTGACAGTTCTGTAAATAGAATGAAAATAAAATAAATTGTAATAAATCGATAAATTCATTAAATAATTAAAGGTCAAGAACAACAATTATTACTAATTACTTTTGGTTGAATGAGAAGCGGATGGTGGTGGACAAAAGTGTTTTAAAGAAAACACGCACATTTTGTGTTTATCGCTATGTAAAATTAAAAAGGTAGCAAGTACGTTTTTAAGTTTTTTTACAAGTGAAGCAAACCTTTAAATTCAGCACTAAGAGGTCAACAAAAATTTGTTTTGAATAAAAAAAAAAAAACAAAAAAGTAAATAACATTATAAATAATTAAAAAGTCTGTTTAGAATTTTTTTTTTTCGCTTACGGCCTCTGGGGTTTAAGGTGGCGATATGGAAAAAATATATGGCCGGTATCCTTTTTATCAGATAATTTTAATATAATAACAGTAATTTTTGTATTTAGATTTTGTTCAAAATAGCTTGTCAGCATAGTTTATAAGCAAATAATTGTCAGGTTTGGCTGATTATGGAAAAATTATCTTCTCATACTGCACTTGTACAGGGTGGCCCAGAAAGACCGAAGTGGTGTGAATTCCTTATAACTTTTTTATTATAATTTTTTTCTTCTTTTCTTTTCAGTATTTTGTAAAGAAGACTTGGATAATTTATAATGGAGCAATACACAATTGAACAACGTGCCCAAATTGTTGAAATTTACTTTTCAAATCAACGGTCCATTGTGTTGACTCAGCGTGCATACCGTCGTCAATTTAATGTGCGGGTTGCACCCTCTCAGTCAACAATAAACCGTCTGGTTGCAAATTTTCGAGAACAAGGAGCAGTAAGGAACCTTCCTGGTCCCGGCAGACACCGAACTGTCCACACGGCTGACAATATTCAAGTGGTACAGGAGAGTATTCGGGAGGATCCAGAAACATCAACCAGGAGACGTTCGTCACAACTGGGCCTCTCAAGAACTTCGCTGCAGCGAATTTTGCACACCATAGGATTGTTTCCATACAAAATTCAACTTGTTCAAGAATTGAAACCAACAGATTACCAGCAACGACTTGACTATGCAATTTATTTCCAGCAAAAAGCACAAGAGAATCCAAATTTTATTCATAACTTAATAATGAGTGACGAAGCCCATTTTCAATTAAATGGGTTCGTTAACAAGCAAAACTGTAGGATATGGGCTACGGAAAACCCGAGAGTACTTCATCAACGACAATTGCACCCAGTTAAGTGTACCGTTTGGTGCGGTGTTTCTTCAGAAAGGATCATTGGCCCATATTTTTTTGAAAATGAACAAGGTGTCGCCATTTCCGTCAATGGTGATCGATATCGGGCCATGTTGCAAAATTTTGTAAGGCCAGCCGTGGAAAACCATCCGCAAATATGGTTCCAACAGGATGGAGCCACAGCGCACACTGCGAGGGCCACAATGACTCTTTTACGCGACATCTTTGGTGAAAGAATAATTTCTCGTAACAGCAATTTTAATTGGCCTCCGCGTTCCCCGGATTTAACCGCTCCAGACTGTTTTCTTTGGGGCTATTTAAAAGGAAAAGTTTATGTTAATAAGCCTAGGAGTATTGAGGAGTTAAAAACCAATATTCGAGAAGAAATTAACAACATACCACCGGAAGTTTTGCGAAAGGTCATGGAAAATGTGTTGGAAAGAGCACATTTGTGCGAAGCAGAATATGGCCACCACTTGCGGGATATCATTTTTAATAACTAATCCAAAAATATTCCCCATAAATTTAATGTATTTAAAAAAAAAAAAATTAAAAAAATATCTCTTAAATAAAAAGTTATAAGCAATTCACACCACTTCGGTCTTACTTTAATTGTGTCATTTGTCAAAAGAGAAAGCTTAAAATTAAATTGCTTTATAACGTTGAAGATATTGCTAGGGCGATCGATAAAAAATTTAGGCCGCTCTAATTACAGGGTTCTCTGCATTTTAAAAGTTGATTTTTCGAATGTTTTTTGCTCCTTACAAACGTTAAAAACCGCATTTTTCGTATTTAAAAAAATAGGGAACGTGACACATGTAATGCGACATAGTTTTCCATCACAACTGAAATAGTTTTACTTTAAACATTTTTAGCTCTAAAAGGGAATTTTGTGTGTATTTTAGACAACGACCATAGCATAAGGCAAAGTTAGAAATGATATGAAATATGATAAATTCATTAATTTACGGCACTCGATTCGAAATTCTACTCGATCGATTGAGTTGTCAATGATATAAATATAGGAATTCTAATAAGAATTTTTAAATTTCGATTCGAATCGAACGCCGTAATTTGCCCCATGTTTAACCCTATCGTAAGCATTTTTTTGGGAGTTGCAAAATAATTCCAAAAAATGGTCTTGCAATCGAAAGCCAAGAAATCACATAAAACTTTCAAATTAAATAGAGAACGCGACACCCTATTGGCAAGAAAAATAATATACTCTTTGAATAATATTATTTTACAAAATAATTTTTGTTTTAGTAAATACGCAACATTTCTTATTTTATTTATTATGTTTAGTCATTTGATTACAACTATCATGGCGTATGGACAAGAAATTGTGTTTTAAGGAAAGGAACGTGATAAAATCATCCATACAAGGTGTTAGCATTACGGAGAGAATTTTTGCCACTCTTACATTTTTCTTTTTTATAAGTATGTATATGGGGCTTAAAAATGTGGGTTTAAAATTATTTGACTCCATATATAAAAAAGAAAAAAGTAAGAGAGTCAGAAATTATCTCCGTAATGCGGTCACCTGGTATGAATACACCTTGGCGCTCAAGTTTCTCTTATAGATTTTTTTTGACTGCTTAATATGGGTACCAAAAAAATAATTTAAAATTTCAAGTGAATTTTCATTTTAATTTAACAACAATATTTAATTTTTAATAAAATTATTTTTTTTAAGTTTTTGTTTTATTTTAGTGTGTGTTACTATTATGAAGCTTAAACTACATATATGTAGATTTAGTATCAGTTTTTGTTGTCGTTTTTTATGGTCAAAATACATAAGTTTATAAAAAAGTCGGTCAGTTTGCTTTTTTATTATTTTACAAAAAGTTCCCGGCTTTTTTAAAAGTTTGACTATTTGAACTCTTTAAAAACTGAATTTAAAAAAGTTGAATATTCGGACACCCTAGAAACTGCCCCCAAGTCAGTTTCTTTTACATTATCTTTTACTTAACATATGTATATACAGGTTCGTTCTTCTATCCATATTTAAAAATTAATATCAAAAACTGTCAATATAAAAATTTTTTATTGATTTTGTATTGACACCATTGGTTATTAACAATGCATTGTTTTTCTTAATAAGTGTGAGGTCAGTTTCCTTATAAGTATAGTACCCTGCAGAAAACAGGACTAGTCCATACATGCGTGTATGGACTAGCCCATAAAGGAGTAGGATTACTCCAAAACTAACCCAAGTGCATGTAAAAAACATGGTCTTTTTAATATTATTAAGTCCTAGGGCCGGACCACCTAACCCAGATTTGCATTACGTGGGAGTAGTTTCAAAACTACTCTATCCTACCTACAAACAACGACAACTCGGTACGCAATCGTTAAAACACGAGCGCATATCACTTAAGTAACTAGAAGTTCTTGTTTGACAATGACATGGTCCATGACTGCATTACACAAGGACCATGTTGTAACTAGTCCATTTAAGCTAAAACGGACCATGTGGTCCAAGATTTTTTGCAGGGTAATGCACAGAGAATACCTTGACCTACAACAAACAATAAACGTAATACTTTTAGGTCAGAGCTTTGTTATTAAAATAAGTACCCTTCTCCTTACATATGTGAGTTTTATATACATACATATATTGAAACAAAAAAAAACTTTAGCTAGCATATAAACGGATTTTAATTGGAATTTAATTTTTGAATTTTTAATTTGTAAAAAAGAAAATGTGTAACATAGCGTAATTACAAAAGGTGATTGATTGTTCTTTGCAAAACAAGTGTGTTAGAATTTTGTTAAATAATTTTTACAGTTCGAAATAATGCAAAAAGGGGTAAAATTTTTAAATTTCAAGCCTTTAAAGAAAATAAACTAATAGTCTAGTCTTGATGTTTTTTTTAAAATAGCGATTTAGGACATTTAAATTATTTTGTCAGTTTTTTGTTACAAAAGGTTTCCTTTATTCGTATTTAAAATATATTAAAAAAATAATGTACAAAAAAGCAAAAGCTTTATAAAGGAATCAGTTTTGTTAAAAATTTGACAAAATGCTGCCTAAATCATTTCACACTTTTTTTTAATTTATTAACATTCATGTAGTGCACGAGTGTTACAGTCTGGGGGTCGTAGGTTAGATTCCCACCAGAGACCCTGGTAAGTCTGCTTCATACTACTTTTCCTTGTTATCTTTCTCTAGATTTTTTACTACTTCTATCTCCACCGAATTAAGCGGACCCTTTTCTTTAACGGCTGCATGTTTAATAGAGCTGCCAAATGGCCTGGAAAAGCCTGGATTGTCCAGTTTTTCAAACCTAGTCCAGTTCAATTAAAAAATAATTTCTTTAATTTTCAATTAATTAATTAATATATTCAATTAATATATTTTACAGGAAAAAATTTTATACTTTACTTATACAATTGTGCTTGTGAATTTAAACTTAATTGATTAGTTATTCTATTTTGTACATCAATCATAATTTACAACAAAAAAATTCTTTAAAAAGTATCCACACCAGCATTTTTTACCCAGTTGTCTAGTTGGGACTAACAGTTATAATATCACAATTTTAAACTCAGTTACAATTGTTTAATTTGATTGTTTAAGTGTGAATTTACATTCCATTTATTAGATGGATTGGGCTTTACCGTATCGTATTTGGAAAATTAAAATTTAATCCTTATTTTCAAAAAAACTCCGTTTGCCCTTCTGAATTACATTGTCTAGATATATTTTGTTAAATCCAGGTGGATTTTTTTATTGCCCAGCTATTAAATTTTTGGTATCTGGCAACCCTACTGTTTAATTTAACCCAACCTAACATGCACATACATGAATGTGCATGTTTAGAACACTTAAAGAAAATAATTAAAGAATCTTTCATACAAGTGGCAGCAAAATCAAACAAGATAAAAAGAGCGATAAAGTGATAATTTTGTCGTTAATAGAGATTTCTTTTGTATAATCTATGAAGAAAGTAAAACATAGAGCAAAAATGCTTAAGGACATCGTTAAAGACAATATTGACTTCTAAAATTTGGTCAACTGGGTAAGCACGAAAGAATACTTAACAACATGTGTTTTGTTTTTATAACAAAACCATCAGCAATCTTTTAAGATTCGCCAAGTTTAGGCAAACGTATTCTGTAAAGATCTTATTAGATATCAAAGTTAAAGTTAAAGAAATTAATTTCCCAAAATTTAATCCTACAAAACTTTCTTATTACTTTTTTTATTACAGGAATAACTTTTTATTGCTATTTAAAATACAGTGAACTCGCGGAAACGTGAATATCCAGAATCGTGAACATCCAGAAACGTGAACACTTTTTATTTAACATTAACTACTTTAAAACGTGAACAAACATTGAAAGCTTTAAAACGTGAACAGTTTTTTCTGAGGTTTTTTTTAGTTTACATTAATTTTATTAGTTTTGGGAGTCGCCGAATTATGCAATAAAAGGATCTGTAAGCGATATACATAGTTTTATTTGCAAAAGGTTGATTTTTGTGGTCAGATTAATAAGACAATTATGTATTACCCAAAAAACTTAGGTTTTAAAATTTTTAAATTGGACTTTTCGGGTTAAAGCGTTGTTAAGTTTTGACCAGATTTGGATGTTTTTGAACTAGTAACAATAAATTGATGAAAAAAAATTAAATTCGTTAGAAAATAATTAAAACATATCCAATCAGAAACGTGAACAAAATCGAAAACATGAACACCCTTGGTAAAAATTAGTTCACGTTTTCGCGAGTTCACTGTTAACATTTTATTTTTTTAAATAATCCAGTTTTCCATTGATTTTGTTACTATAACGACCATTTGTTACTACCAAAACATTTACAAAAGTTATGTACTTTAAACAATATGTATGTAGGTATCTATGTATCTACTTAATAAGGGAATATCACCTTAAAAGTCATTGGCTTTTTAAGACACTATAACGACAACATTAAAACGGTATAAGAACCTCATAGCTTAAGCCGTGTACTATTTGTTGAAAGTGTGTAAATATGTTTGTAATTTTAATAGGGACCAACGAGTGTTTTTTATTACATTACTACTGCATTCTGTTGTTGTTTGTTTTTTTACAACATTTACATAATACCTATTCAAATACAAAGAACTATTTAAGTCTGAAATAATCATAATAAAAAACAGACATAGAACCATAGATGCATGTGTACACCCATATATACATAGATTTGTATGTTTGTATACACTAAGTATACATCAAAATACGGATATAAATTACAGTATTCAGAAGCAAAAAAGTTAAAAACTAACAAACAAAAAGGCGGACTGATATGTTTGTAGACAGACAGCAAAAGCATACTCACAATGTCTCTGATAATAATGATAACACACGTAGTTGACACAAGAAATTTAATAATTGTACAACAAATACAAAAGAAATGAATAAATAAGTATTTGCTTTAGAAGTTCCTGTTTAAGTGGGGTAAAATTTGAGTCAGTATCCGCCGTTAATAAAAAATAAACGTGTCTGCTTTTTATACCCACACAATCACTTCCTGAGTTGATTAAAGCATGTCCGTCTGTCCGGCTGGGTGTCCATGTATTCTTGTGATTAAAGTAGAAGTCACATCTTTAAAGATATTTTGACATCATTTGTGATCATCGACCCCATTTTTTGACATAGACTCCAGCCAAATGTTTTGATGGACTAAGCATTTTGGGCTACAGCTGGATCGAATATTAATTACTCCATCTTCATAAAACTAAGCATATGGGTTCATCTTTGTGCTGCCAACTGTTATACTAATAAAGCTCTAATTAGTCCATTTTTATGTAGCATGACGGGCTATAACTGCTATAATAACATCTCTATTCTCACAAAAAATTTTAAATAGAATCCTGTAATGAACGATCCAAAATTTACCAAGGGTCCCAAAAAAGTCAAAATCCTAAAAACCACACTATAACTCATAAATTTCAAGTTCATAACGCAATGGAAATATTTTAATACATGCGCAAATCTTTGTTAAATAGAGTGACTTAAACCAATTTTGTAAAAATTAGTTTTGCCCATTACTGACCGCACCTCTCGTATTAGGCGTTTACCCGAAAATCGACTTAACCCACTAACGACAGTCACCTTATCTTGCGGACGCTTTGTGCATATGGTGGTACTGCACATAAACTAAATTGTGGCGTAGCGTAGTATAACCTTTTTACTTGCTTTGATCTAGATTTTTTTTTAATCTTATGTTATAGTCGGTCAAAATCCGAATTTATTTTTATTTAACTGATTTATTAAAATTTTAGTTTAATAAAACATTAAAGCTTTCGTAAAAAAATAATTAATAATGTATTTGTGCGAAACTAGCATTCATTCATAGGCGCAGCTGACCTTTATCGAGCATAGGCATTGATTGACTTTAAAGTTTACAACTTGCCCGCTCCTCATCTTCTTTTTTTCCTACAGTTTGCCCTTTTACCCCAATAAGGCCATAACTAGGGTGACCATTCGTACTAGTTTCATCAATAAAAATAATATAAATAAAAATTCCTAAGACAACCATTTATATTTAAATCGCTCTTCTGTTTTAAAATTACACTAGAGACTTTAACGTTGTTAATTCAAATCAGGCTTAATTTTTATGAGCCCTACTAATATTTTGCCCGAAATGAGTCGACAGTTTCATCATAACTTGAAAACTATTTGTCCAATTATGGCCTGAATAACTCCTTAATACTTAAAAGTAGTGAAAAAATTTTGTATATCTGACTTCAAAAAAATTTTATTTCATTTGATATTTTTATAAAAACGCATAAATTTTTTTAAGTTATGATGGAATCTATCATCAAGCCGGTTTTATTTCGGGCGAAACATTAGTAGGACCCTTTTAAAAAAAATCTCAGCACGATAAAAAAAAACTAAAAGCGGATTTGAGGTAACCGCGTTAAAATCTTTTTAGTCCGCATAGTCTTTTTTAAGGCGAGATTTTTTTTGTATTATGCAGAATAGTTTAATATACATAGGTAGGGTAACCATTTATTTCTGGTTCGAAATCAGTACATTTCAGTACAAAAAGTTTTAATCAGTACATTAAATGAAAACTTAGTATCTACATGTACTGATGAAATCAGTACGAATGGTCAGTCTAAAAATAGGTCTCTTCACCTAATCATGAATAAAACCAACATTTGTTAACCGATTTTTATGATTTATAGCTTATTTTATTAAAAATGTTTTTACCTTTTTAAAAAATAATTAAAATATATAAATTTTTATCTAAATATTTTTTAAAGAAGTTTTGAAAAACACAGTACTGATTTTAAGTGAAAAAATTTATTGCCACTAATTTCTGAATAACTCTTGAACATTTTAAAAAATAATAAAGTTATTAACCTTAATTAAAGGAAATTTGATTTCTAAATATCAAATGGTGTTTTGATCAAAATTAAACAAATTGTTCTCAAGTTTTAAAGAAATGTATCATTTTAACCACCTTATTTCGGACGAAATATAAGTAAGACCTTGACAAAAAACATAAACATCATAAGTGTCATTTCTTTTAATTTAAGTCTTATTCATAAGTATGATGATGATTGTTTGCCATAAATATTTATAAGGAAAAAACGTATTTATTTAAAAAAAATTTTTTTAAGTAAATATTTGAAGTACAAACTAAACAGATTTTATTTTACATATACCCAGCAAAAACAAATTTCACTTTTCAACTACTATTACATACCGTCTGTGTTACTTAGAAGTTTTTAGATAATGAGTTATTTCTTATCTAAAATTTAGGCAGATAGTTTCAGTTTGACAATTTCTTTACTTATTCTAGCTCAAGGTTTTAAGCCAATTTTAACCAAAACATTAAAGAAAAAAATTTTAAATGCAACAGTGAGTAACTGGGGTCCCCAGGAAAAGGTCATTTTAATGCCAATAAAATAATTGCATTTGTAAGTCCCTCTTTGTAGGCGAGCATGGTTAAGTACTTTTTTAACTCCCTATTTGTAAGCGAGAATAGTAAGTACTTGCCTTCAATGTCATCGCCATGTTAAAATAATGGGTTAAAATGCTAATGAGTAAGAGTTTTTTGGATTTTAACTCATTACAAAGCAATGCAAGTTTTTGCTGGATAGCTTTATGTCTTTAAGCCTTGCTGTATTCTTAGTTAATATCGGGTAGGCCATCTATCGGTTTAAATTTGTACCAGCGGTTATTTTAAATTTGGAAATACTTATGTATGTCATTTAATTCTATCACTAAATTCGGTATATTTTATACCCTAAACAAAATTAATTGATTTGCGTTTGAGCAATTATTGGAAATTTATTTCCAAAACAAAGACAAAAAAAAATATCTTTTCGGGTGAAGCCCCTTTTTTATCTGTGTGGGTATGTTATTAAGCAAAATTGACGTATTTTGGGCTCAGAAAATCCAAACGTAGTCTTGGCCCATATTTCTGTAAAAATGAGGCCGTCGCAGCCATTAAGTTCTTTGGAGACCCGCTATTCATGGTATTGATGTGAAGGTTTTTTTGTTCAGAATGCTGCAACTTGTCACAATAGATTGTTTGGGTATGTTTGATGGTCGTTTAATTAACCGATATGGTGATGTCAATTGGCAGCCAAGAAGCTGCGATTTGATACTGTTAAACTATTTGCTGCAGGCGCCGTTTAATGCCAGGGTATGCCCGACAAACCACAGATAATTGAGCATTTCAAGACCAACTTTCGCGACGCCATTGCCGAGTGCAACTCCATACACTCGAAAAAGTTGATCAGATTGAATAGGGTAATGTGAGGCCAGCTACGGCAGCCATATGAATGAAATAATATTTCATTTCTATCCGGAACAATTATACCTCACAAGGCAAAAATAAATTTGGAAATATTTAAAACCGTTTTTGTGTTATTGCATTTTTATTATTTAAACTTTAAATGGCACACCCTTTAGTAAATTCTACGGAAGTATTAATTACCATATATGGAATAAAACAAATTGTAATAATAAATAAATTTATTGATTTTTTAAGTAATGCCAAAATAACCACAAACTAAAAAGGTGACTAAAATTATAATTTATTTATTAAATAAAAACAACAACTGCCTAAATAAGCTTTTTTTCAATTCAAGCAAAGGTTCATTTTTTAATTACACGCAAAAACGCCTATTTCCCTACAAAACATTGGGTTTTGTAAAATAAAATAAAAAACTCAACAAATTACTTTGTGAAAGGTTTGAAGTCGATATCTATAGTTTTTCAAAATAATAGCGAATCGAAAACTTCGCCAAATTGGTCCGTTTATGCGGGGAGCTGCCACATAACAAATCAAATTTCCCCAAAATGTAAACAACATACATACTAGTATTAAATAGAACAGGTTTGAAACTGATATATGTAATATGTAATTGGTCTGTAGGCACGCGGGTTACCACTTCCCGCCCTTTCAACCATTAGGCAATTGCACAGCCAAATTTAGCGCTTAAACTATTTTTCTGTAATTTTTAGCAGTTTTTCCTTAAAAATATTTTTTTTTAATATTATGCACAAGCTTTCCTGTTCTTATTCTTTTTTTGTTTATGACCTTTTAAAACGTCCGTTTGTTTTAATCAAGTTCATTAGGAGAAAATTTCTTTTTATAGATTGCTGAGCTTTAATGCAAAAATGAATAAAATAAGTTTTTGTGCGAAATGTTTTTTTTGTGTACCCCAAAAGTTTACAGTTAATAAAGTCTTGTTTGTGCTTTAAATTTTTCGTTCTGCTCTATTAAATTATAAATATTTATTTGCCATTATAAAAACGATGTCAATTACAAATAGTTTTGTTTTTTGCATTAAACAACAACTACTGCTTAACGAGAAAAATGGGTGTTTTTTCAAGAGGTTTCAAGGCATCGCAAAATGTTTCATTTTATAATAAAGTATTTTCGTCTTTAAAGTACTTATTCTTAACTTAACATCTTATTATATTTGATGGACTTTTCCTTGACACTCTTTTAAGACATTGGTTTCACTACCCTTTAGAAATTCAAACACATCTTACTGGCATTGCTGCTTAAATGTTTCTTATTTAATATTCTTTATGCAAAAATGCTTAAAGAATTTACATATTTTTTTTTTAGATTTACATAAAATAAAAAATCCAATCAATCAAATGTCAATCGTGGGAAGTTTGCAATCAAATTACAATCATACACATTTAAACAAACGCATTTAAAAACTGAAAAGCAAAAAAAAGACAATTTTTCTAGAAGGAAATATATTTTAAAATTCATTTAACAATTTTTTTCATTCCACCCTCTTTGCAAAATATTGCCCTACTAATAGTGGCGCCAATTTGTTGTTTTATTAAAAACAAGTGTTTTGTTTTATTAAAAACAAGCTTTACCCGGCCCGCTTTGCTGGACTCAACCTTAATGCTTATAAAATAAAAGTGACATATTAGAAAACGTTATTCCAAATTAAACCATATCTATTATTGTTGAAAAGTTCTAAAACCTTGACATAATTAAACATTTTTAAAAAAGGAGAAGCTCTCCTACATTGTTCTGTTTAATTCTCTTAATTATTACTTAAATAACTTTATCCCATTCGTACAACTTTAAGGGTTATAGTTTCTTAAACAAGTGAAATTTATCCTATGATCTACGTTTTTCAATAAGAGATTGTAGCTTCCGTATCGTACTCTTTATTTTTGTCCGAACTAAGGCAGTTGTGTGAAAAAGTATATTTGTGTTCAAAAATTAATACTATATTTCCGTAAATATCTTGCCAAGAAACATAATCGCATCTCTATACTACTACACTCTCCTCTCCACTTTCATCTAAAATTAAGGTTGACATCTTCATCTAAATGAAATAGAAAACTTTAAGCCTATAACTGTTCATGCCAAGTTTAACAATCATGGCTATCATAGTTGCCATGGTGAAATTATGGTGATCAGGTGGTGTTACGAGCACAGCTGATCTACTTTTTTCATGCAAAAATCGAGGCTGGGTTGTCAAAGTTATTAACTTTTACATATCCTTTTTGGCACTTGAGCCAACGAAAACTACAACAAAAATGAAAATTTTATTTACCACAATTTTGTCGTTGTAGAATTACCACCACCTGATGCAATAATTCACCTTGATAGTTGCCATCACCCTTCAGAGAACAACCAGCCCTTCCTAGGTTCAGTAGGCATAATTGTTATCTCCAAATTCAAAAAAAGAGGACAGCCAGCGCGAAAAGCCCGACTTTTCCGGACATCGACAAAAAATAGTTTCAAACAGTTTTATATATATTTATAGGGCTTGTTGTAGGTTTAAGTCACAATAAACTTTTTCAAAAACCCAACAAACCATTTTTCGTTATCAACTGTTTTGATTTTCTTTTCCCCTTATAAAAAAACTTAAGTTTGGATCAATCCTAAATAACTTTGAAATGGTTTAATTTTTAAGTTTATTTTATTTTTAACAAAATCATATGCATATACACATTACTATGTACTGCACACACAATTTTTACGAGGATGGCATCTTTTTTTTAACAATAAAAGATTGGTTTTTTTTTCGGAAAAAATGAAAAAAAAAATTTTTTTTCCAAATATTTCAATACCATTAATGTTATTTTTAGCCGTTGCATTTTACGAAATACCTAAATTGGCGTTTGTTAAAAAATGTAGGACTTTTCCGGACGCCGATTTTTTTCGAGGACGGATGCCCAAAAAAGAGGACAGTGTCCGGAAAAATGAGGACGGTTAAAAACCCTAGGCAAATTAGACTAAATAAATGCAGGCAGCTAGACGGATGTAGCCAGTCAGTCAAAGTGGCAGCTATTAGCGTTTGAAAATTCCTGGTGAAAAATTCTTTCCATGTAGTTTAAGCCTTTAAAGAAATTCATTTGTTAAAGTTTAAATGCGAGTTTGTAATTTGGAAACTAATGCTTGTACAGATTCCTCCGTGGAGCCCTTAGAACTTCCTTGTGAGTCTTTTTAAGCCCCCGAACAAACATTTGGGAATCAATGACTTAGTATTGTATGTAAGCATGTACTGGTAACACAGTTTAACCAGAATAATTATTTCCTAAGCATTTGACATTTTTTTATTGTCATAGGAACATCAATCGAAAGCAACATCATAATTATTAATATTTCTATACATACTTGGCGAATTCACAAGGTCTTGTGAAATCATATGTTGTGAAATTATAGAACCAAAATATATGACTGTTGTGAACAACCTATCATATATAAGTGTGGTATTTAAAATCTAAATCAGCTGATACGACTAAACGAAAACACAATTGTTTTGCCTAAGATTCTAGTATTATACATTTTTACGGGTGACGAGTGCTAGCGGCTTCCAAAAATTAAATAGAAAACTCGCCGTTTTGTTTTAGGCGCTTGGCGCAAGACTTTGTATATAATATGACATCACAATAAACATATCAAACAAAGTTGTATTGTTTCACAACAAGTTTCGTATGTAAAGCAACAACAAAATTTTTATGCTATTGTGAAATTATATGACAATAATACAATATGCTATCGTATTGTACCTTGTGAATTCGCTAACTATATTTGTCATCGTCATCCTCATCTTCATTACCATCGTCATCATAATGTTTATAAGGATTAAAAAGTACATAGTTTTGTTGATTTCATTTATTGTAGTTGTAAGGAAGGAAATTGTCTCTTGTGTGTATCATCAACAAATTGGGCATGTTTCCAAAACAGTTTTATGCTTTCGGCATAATGCTAACTGAAATCTATTGTTTTTCTTATTGTTGTTCTTATACATGCATATTTGTTTTATTTGTATTTGTTTCTTATTACATCTAGTTGTTGTAGTTGTTCTATAAGAATTTAAGGGACCTTGAGTGATGTCAACTTTAAACATTTTAATACAAACAATGTACATATAAGAATTTACGAATAAATTAAATGTTTTGATTTAAAATTTGTATTGTTGTATGCAATATAGATAGGGTGACCATCACTTTTCAGTTTTTATAAAAAAAATTATCATATTTTTTTCATGGTTTTTTAGACTTTTGCATGCCGCTTTGATTTGGGAATATTAATTTTCGAGAAAAATTCTAATAATTTAACAGAAGCTGTCAACTGTTTTATATTGAGATTTGAAAAATTTAAGTAATTCTTTGCTTCTGAAAAAAAAACTTAATTATTGACATAGATTAACTAAAAAATTTGTACACCAGAAATTTTGAATTATAAATTGTCTTAAAAATCAGTACAATCAGAACCTAATTTCAAAAACCAGTAAAATTCAGTACACACATTTTGTTATCAGTACGCCTTATAAAAAATAAGCACATGTAAATCAGTACAATTGGTCACCCTAAATATATATGTATGTACATACTCTGTTATTGTAGAGAGTAAATACTAAACAAAATGTTGTTATTTATTTAATTGAATAGAAGTATTTCTTTTACGAAATGATTTTATATTTTAGTTTCTGCATTACAAAGTTTAATTCAAAAGGATTATTTTTTATTTTACTTAATCTGAGTTTTAAAACTAATACTAAAGTGAATGCAAAGTTCAGATAATTGAGAGAAAATATTGCATGGACCATGAGTATTAAATAGAAGATGAGAGTTGAAGAACATTTTTTTCACTTCATTGATTTTATTTGTTAAAAAATGATTCAAAATCCTTTCCATATCATTGATACGTATTTCAAGAAATATTTGGTATTTCTAAATTGCAAAGTGCGATATGATATTATATTGGTATTTTTTATATTTATAAAAAAATCAATTTTGAACTAAAAATGTATTTTTAAAGCATTTAATATCTTTAAAACAAAACATGACTTATGACAATATGGCATCATATCGTACGTTGTTATTTACCAATAATGAAAATGTGCTTACATATCGCACACTAAACCATAAACAGTCATAGCTTAAAATCAACAGCACAATTCGAATTCAGCAGTAAAACTTTGGGTAAGAGCAAAGTTCACTTAAATGAAAAATTAAATGAGTTTAAAGAGTTTTGAGTTGTGACTGTTTATGAATAGGGTTCGATATATTTATTTTTGGCTATTTTAAAAAGTTATACATACTTGGCTGCCACAAAAACGTACAGTTTCCTGTCATTAATATTCGTTTCTAATGGTGAAAATATTGTTTTTACTTTTTGGTAATATAGATTAATGACTTTTAATTAATTTTCTTCTCTTTTTTTTCTATTTCCTTCTGAATCTACGTAAAAAACAATAAACGGGAATAACGTATATTAATGACTGTTACTATAGTTGTTTTATTTTGTTTTGTACGTCTACCTTTTTGTTTTTTCCTAGCTTGCTTTTTTCGTTCTACAAATTACAATGGCATTGACCCATATAATCCATTCTGTCACTTACGTATGTGGCTTAAATGAAATTAATTGTTACTGCTCTACTGGTTTTGTGCAGCTACAAATGGGGTTTTAAAAAAAATCAGATGCCAAAGGCGGAAAAAACCTGAAAATTATTTAACTGTTTTTACAAGTTACGAGAGATTTTTTCTAAACTAAAGTGTTAGTCAGGGATGAGCACTGTAGCACAATTTTCAAACTGAAAAATGTTTTTTTTTGTTAGGAAATACATACAAATTATAACAGATTAATAGATTTAAATATGGCGTAACACATAACTTGAATTTTTTTTATTGAGTTTTAAACTTATGCAGTACCGTGCAATTTAGCAACATTGCATTATAGATTTTTGTCTATAAACACACAGTATAGTAAATGGATTCGTTTAAAATTTAACATGCTTATGTCGGTGTAAAATAAAAATATTCAAAAAATCGTTTCCTGTTCAGTTCATAATTTGCAAAGAAATATATATAATATAATATGTATAATATAAAACTGAAAAAAATTTCAAATTACTACATAATTTTTGAGCATAGTTGTTGCATGTTATTATATTTTATAGCTCTTATATCCCTTTCATTAAAACCAACAAATTCGCACATTTAACGTATTTAAACTTTTATGTAGAGTAAGTTATTTAAAATAAAACAATATAAAAATAATTTGTGCAAAAACATAAAATAAATTTTCAATGAACTTTTGACCTTGCAGTTGTAATTTTTACAGTTTTAATTTTCCATCCCTGTTAGTTTTATACATAAAAACACAATTCAGGTGCTGTCCTTTTAGTCATTTAGAGAATATAAAAGTGTATTAGATTCCATTAAATTGCGCATTTTATGTTCATGAAAGCTGTTCATTTGAGTTTTTTTTTCTATTTTTGTTTTAAGCTTTTAACAATACAAATAGAGTGCAAAAAGCGAAAAGGTAAATTTAATATTGAAAAAAAAACTTTTCAGCATAAAATTCGTTTTTGATTTGATTTACATACATACAGAAGAAGGTATGTATGTTTAATATTGAATTTTATAAAAAAAATATATATATATTAAAGGTATTTTTTACACGTATTAATTAGCTTAATTTCGCAGACAAATGATATACATAGATAGATTATTGTATACAATAAACTTTCTCTTGAAATAAGAAAAGAATTATACAAGTAATTCGTAAGGCCACAACATAAAAATAGAATTATAAAATATTTATTGTTAATATTTTTTTTTAATATTGCCATTGTTAAAAATATAAATGTTTAAATATTTTTTAAAATAAAAAATGTTTTTTTTTTAATTATAAAATTAATTTAATTTAAATAATTTATTTTTTTATTTTTTGGGATTTCTACAAAAAGATTGATTATTTGTTCTGTTGGCGTATGAGTAATATTAATTGTAACATAAATACTAAACTGTGCTATAGTTAGTGAACTCTACGTAAAATGGCACAAATGGGAAAAATCGCTTTCTTCTATGGAAAAATCGATGAATTTACGTCTAAAAAAATAAAATGATCAAAATAAATAAAACGGTTTAGATCACATACTAATTTAACGGCTGCACTTATTTTACATTTTGATGAAAATTCCACAACCGTCCATTTTTTTAAAGGCATTTTCTTAAGCGAAAATAGTTTTTTTTGTAGAAATCAAATCAAGTCAAGCCAAATACGGCTAAAAAATCTTTAAAGTACCATGAACATTAAAAAATTGAGCCTGTTTTAAATGATATTTAACATAGATGAAAATTTTCATTTCATTCAAAAATTAAAATTTGTAAGGCCACACCCGTCCCAATTTTTAAGTGGCCATTGTGGGCAGAAATCATGTTCTTTTAGTGTTTACTTACTAAAAAACGTTTAAAAACATGCTCCCCCCCTTGGAAATCATATCTTTTTTAAAATAAAAATTTTGAATGTGAGCAAGTTCATCACATCCGCCACCATGGAAATGTACAGCTTAGGTTCTTAATAGAAACAATATTTTTATTAACAAAACTTTGAACACTTTTTAGTTGTATTTAAGAAAATCTCAATTAAATTTCAGAATTTCCAATTTGATATCAAAAATTTTAAAATAAATCAGAGTTCTTCCACTAAATTTCAGAATTTTCTTTTAATATTTATGAGTGTTTAATTTGGGTTTTAAAAAATTTCGCTTGTCTTTCAGAGTTTCTAAATTGTGTTTCAGAATTTCTTAATTGTATTCTACAATTGCATTTTTATATTTTCTAAAGGGCATTTTTTATAAAGGTCCAATTTTAAGGTTCGCAACACTTTTTTAAATAGCATTGATTGACATTTAAACATGAATAGACTGACGCCTGAACAACGTTTTCAAATTTCTAAACTTTTTTAAAATCATGGTTCTGTTAGAATAACGCATTGCGAACTACGTCCATTTTACGGTCAACATAATCTTTGATCAGAGAAATAAATTCTATTACTTAGGAAAAGTTTTCACACCACGATTAGTCCTAATAAAGATATGCGCCCACAGAGATATCGTACAGTGCATACAGAAGAAGTCATTGCTTCTGTAAGGCGTAGCATAAAGGAAGACCCGAATTAGTTTATCAGTCATCGTACTTAGGAATTACTGACTTTTTCGTTCATATACTGAACAGCCATGAAATGCAAAAACAGTGGTTTTAACAAGGCGACGCAACATGTCACACAGCTCATGCTGTGATTTATTAAAAAAAACGTGTTGGGCTTATTGACCTAAGCTAGCGAATTCACATATTCTCACAGAAAATAGTCTTGCGGCATTTAATCGCGCAATCTTGGAGGCCAATTCACCTCTTTAGCAAGAACACCATCTAAGCTTTAGTTAGCCAGTAATACTGTAGACTAAAATTGCAAAAACGTACCAGTGAATCACTGGTTCCAATGTCTACATATGACCCCAAAAGAACTACCTTATCAACAGTACCAATGTCAGTAGTTGCTTTCCAATGACACGCAAATGTTAAATGTCTATAGCAAAAAGCATTGCTTGGACCATAATTTGTCAGTAGTACTGGTGACAATGTCAATAGTGAATCACTATAGTTACACTATTGACATTTCCTGCAGGGTTGTTTCTGTGTGAATACCAATAATTGTAAGATTAATTTGACATTTTCAATTATTTATTTATTTATTGAACTTCGTAAATTAATAAAAAGCGTTTTAGGCCAAAATTATAAAAATGTATTACTTAGTTATACAAATTCAAAGTCTTCAGTTAATAATTTATTCAGTCAGCAAGTAACTAAATATTTAAGGGTTAATTTAAGTTAAATTACTAATCCTTTTAAGTCAAAACCTCATTTTCAATCTAGAAAAAAAGAATTACGAATAAAATACTCCTTAAACTTAGACACAATTTGTTGTCATACTAACATACTTATGTATATGTATACAGTTTATATGTTACTTGTACATTTTTATATCGTTTTTGAAAAAGTTTCATTATAAAACAAAGGTTTGTTTAGGATTTAAAACCTTTGTTCTCTGTGACTTATTGATTTTTTTCTTTTGAACCCAAAACTCTTTTGTGTGTGTGTGTGACCCATAAATTTTGTATGTTCAAGCATATTTCGACAATTTACAAGATTGTTGTTGTTATTAATATTATCTTAAAAAATTATTATTATATTTAATGTTGTTTTTGCAAAACAAATTGTTGAAAATACAGTTAATTTTATGCCTGACATATGTTTTATATGGCACGTATTTAAAACGAATATGTCGCAGTCGTATTGGTTGATTTGTTTTTCAAAAATTGCTTTATTTCCATTAATAAATTATTGAGAAATTGAAATACAAAAACACGTAATAAAACGATACTTTAACGTTAACAAAGTTTACTTTTTAATGAAATTTTTATTTGTTTTCACAAAATATTAGCAGCATTTGTTTATTGCCGCAAATAAAGTTTACAAGAACGATAAAAACAGAGGATTCCATTCAGTAATTTTGATAATTCTTAGCCATTACTTAAACGATTTTAAGTTAAAGCTGTAAAAATTGTAAAAATATCTCTCTCTATCGGTTCAAAAGTTATAGAATTTTTGCCGATGAAAAGCGCTTTTCAGCCACTGTGTGTCGACTAGTTTATTTTTATTTAAAAATAAGAAAACAACACCGTTGCAATTCAATTAAATAAAATTTAACTTTTGATTGTTATTAAAGTTTTCATCGCTTGTTTCCCTTTTTTACTAAAGTATCGTAAGTTTAAGCAAAACACAAATTTAAGATTTGAAACGAAAAATTTGGTTTTTAAAATTAAAATTAACGACTGGCGAAGGTTGGATTATAACAGCTGAAACCATTTGTTCTGTGTTATTTTATTGTTTCACCTATTTCTAACATTTCAAAATAAAGTTAAACCAACTGGCTCATAATCATAGTTCCACGCCAAAGTAGTTTAAACTTCTCTTTTAAGAAAATGGTGCTAATTTGTAAAACTTTTTTAATTACTAAGTTGGCCACTTACAAGCACTTCGGTCTTCTACAGTTTCTGACATTGAGTTTGGAAAGGTTTTCCTGAACTTGGTCTTTCCAATAGAGTTTAGGCCGTCCTCTTTTGCGTCTTCCCTCGGGATCATATTCAAATACCCTTTGCGCTGGAGCATCTGCACTTATTCGCATAACATGACCAAGTTAGCTTAGTCTTTGTCAGCGTATTGCTCATCCAGCTCTTGGTTCGAACGATGCCGATATTCTCCGCCCATACAGATTAGTTTATACATCTTGCGAAATATTTTTATCTTAAAACCTTTAAGAACATCTTCATTTGCTTGAGCAAGTGCCCATTCCTCCGCACCGTAGAGTAGTACAGGTAGAATCAGTGTCTTTGTCTGCCGAGAAAGGGCTCTGTTCTGAAATTGTTTGCTTAGCCCAAAATAAATTCTATTGGCAAATATAATTCTTCGCCTTATTTCCGAACTTATTTCATTCGTTTTAGTTATGGCGGCACCGAGGTACACGAATTCTTCTAGTACCTCGAAGTTAATGTAAACAACATTCAACAACTGTCATTCTTTTTCTATATTAGCAAACGCAGCAGTGACATCTCGCAATATTCGTCCCATTATATTGATACTATCGGCATATAAGAACAGCATGTGCCATTTCTCTTTATAGGTACGTCACATACAATCTTTTCTAATAATATATTAAAAGGGTCGCATGACAGACTGTCTTGTATCCATTAAGATCATCCTGCACAATCTGATGAGTATTGCAACAACGCCTAATAAAAACCTGCCCCAAAAAACTTTAATAATAGGACTATCGAAAGCGGCCTTGACGACAAGATAGTAACGGTCTATCTGCTTCTCCAAGATATGAATTGGTAGGGGGCGATTATTTCGCCGACTTTAGTTTTTTATTTTCACACAATATACTTGACGGTATCTTGTACGCGATGGGTAGGAGACTAATGGCCCTTTTATTGCCACTGATTGTGCTAAAACTAAAACTAGTTTAACAAAAACTTTAATGGAAAATTTCTTACAAAAGTTGTGTTCAAAACAGAGTAAGTTAACGTTTGTTAAGCATGCCTAGGGTGACCACTCGTACTGAATTCATCAGTACATGAATTGATTTTTCATTTACTGTTCTTATTCAAAATATATGTACTGAAATGTAGTGATTTAAAATAAAAAACAAGTGCCGTTTGTACTGATTTTTTAAGTTGAATTTATACTAAAATTTTTTCCCTAAAAAATTTGTTAAGTTATAACAGAACTAGATAGTAAGGTATTTTCCTAGCAGCAGAAAGTATATTAAAATTATTTTAATCTCTAAAATCTTGTTTTGAGTCGATTGACAGGTCTCCAAAAATGTTAAATATTTGTCTTAAAAATTATTTTCAAAATTAAATATTTTCAAAAATTCGACCTGCTCTTTAACTACATGACACCTAGACGGACAGACTGACGGACGGACTCGGGAAGTGTTTTTATTCGATCGCCCTAACTGAAGTTTGTTTTTAGACTATAAAAACTAAAAAGCGTACTGATTTCGAGCCAGAAATAAATGGTCACCCTATACATGCCTCCTTACATCCTTCTTCTTGTTAAATTAAAATTCAAACTTAAACGTAAAATATAGACTCTGGTAAGAGTACTTAGATGGAATCTACTTATTTGATTTTTTTGTTTAACTATTGCTACGCAAATTCTGTAACACCAGTTAAATTTTTTTAATTAAAATACGTTCTATAACACTTGACTTAACAAATTGAATTTCTAAGGACCCTTTCACAAGGGTTAACAACAATAACAATTCAACAGTTAAGAATACAAATGAAAATTGTAGTGTTTAGTCTAAGAAATGAAAAAGAATCGATAAATCTAATGTTAAAAACAGAAACAGAAACAATTTTAAATAGAGCATCAAGTCAAAGGTTTCCTTACTTGTCAACTTATCAAAAAGAACTCCTTTAAAACAAACTACCAGTACTGCATAATAAATTAAAAAAATGCTCGATTTGTTCAAAAAAAAGGTTAAAATATTCCAAAATAAAATAAACGTTCTTAATATCGCTAGATATTTCTGGTGTACATAGAATTAGGGTGATTTTAAACGAGATGTATTTTACACATAACTTGTTTCTTTTGCAATTTACATGTAATTGCGTATGTCTGTCAAAACTGTCATTTTAGAGATGGTGTATATTTTTTGCTTTCACATCTGACATAACCCCCAAACCAAAATAAACAACTTACTTTTTCTTGTTGTTGTTTTAAAAACAGCAGATGACACATGCTTTGTCAAATGAAAATAGAACGCGCTCGAATTGAAAATTTGTCATTTGACTTTTACATACATTTTTTCTGTACACTAAAATTCGTAAATAACACGGTGTTACAGTAAAAATATACTTGGAAAGTGACCTAGTGTAAGTTGTAGGCCTTGTTGAGTAGATGTCATATCAATTTTAAAAAGTTCGGAAACACCGTCAAAATTCGGAGTTATTCCGAAAAAAACATTTTTGCGTAGGTTCGAGTACTTATGGACACGTAACTCAGTTGATTTTAAGCCAATATTTATTTTTTAAACGGTTTCAGAAAGAAAAAAAATGTGCCTTTCCAAATATATACATTTTATGATCAAATAATTATATATTGGTAGTAATTGTTGTAATAACATCGGAATTTTTTTTACTTTTTTTGGATTTTTAACTTTGAGTTGTTTTTTTATATTTTTTTCTATAAAAGTATAAATATTTGTATTAAAATTTTTAAATAGAATTTTATTCCAAATAAAATGAGAGATGATTTTTTCGAATCGGATAATATTTGTGAAAGTTATTAAACTTTACTTAAAGAGTATTTAAAGCGGAAAAAATTTAAGTGAGAATAATTTTTTTTATACTGAGATAACAAAAGAGATAAATGAAATTCTTTAGTTAAGTTTATGTTTTTTGTTTTAATTTTACCGTTAGATATTTTGACATTTATTTAATGATTACTTGTGCATTGCACTTGGTAATGCAGAATTTAAAATATACTTCACTATTCTTAAGTAAACTTTTTACTACAAATATACTAAAAGGGAAATATTCACAATGTGCTTTTCTTTTTAAAACTATAATAAATTTAATTTTTATATAAGAACATACATATATAGATTTCGAACAATGTTCTAAAATTTGTTTTTAAGCATTTTATGTCAATTGTAGCATATATGATAAACATACAAACTGTGCACATAAACGAAAACGTAATGACAAACCTGCATACCTAAAGTAGAGGGTGTATAAGAGATAAATTGCTTAATTTTTTTAAAAATAAAGTGTTATTATTTTAAATTTGTGAAAAAATTTGTGTTATAAAATATTTTAGTTAAAAAAGTAAGTTTGTGTTATTTTTTTTAATTTTTCATATAAAATTATAAAGTGGATTTTTACTTTTATTTCAGTGTGTGATAAGCGTAATAATTTTTGTTTTATCTGTGGTTTATTCGCTGACAAAAAACATCGATTAAATTTTAAAAACAATAAAGCCTTGGTTACTTCTTTTAATGCATTTTTAAGGGTTCCTATGTTTTTAGCAAATGGTATGAACCCGAATGTGTTTGCATAACCTGCTCTATTGCACTAAAACAATGTAAATCTAAAAATTTTATGAACCAACCTTTACCATTCTCTGCTCCAATGGTTTGGCATTGCCAAATGTTTCATGAACCAGAAGATTGTTATTTCTGTCAAACAAACATCGTTGGTTATAAGTACAAAAACCGTGATCGTATAAATTATGCTAATGCGTCAACTGTATCCAAGCCAGAAATAATCGAACATAATGCAAGTACAACTGAAGAAGATCATGAATCCGAGGAAGAAAAGTCTGCAGATATGGAATGTGACCAGACATTTGTTGCAAAGTCGATGGAACCACATTTAGTGACAAATGAAGATTTTCATGATCTTGTTCGAGATTTGAAACTATCGCGGAAACAAACTGAGATGTTAGCGTCTCGACTAAAACAGTGGAATATCACGAGGAGTGACTTAAAAGTAACATTTGCAAGAGACAATCCACAAAGACAGTTTGAGCACATTTTTAAAGCTGACAAGGATGACAATAATGATAATAACAATCTTGTATATTGCTCAGATGTAGATGAGTTATTCCATTGTCTGAATTACCAACATAAACCGAACGACTGGAGATAATTTTTGGACGGCTCGTGTAAAAGTAAGTAATATTTTTTTTTGTTATTCGAAAACCATTAACATATTTTTTAGGTTTGAAAGCAGTTTTATTACACAACGAGAACCAGTTGCCCTCAGTGCCAATAGCATACTCTACTAACATGAAAGAGTCGTATGCAACAATGGAGAAGATACTGGACTTAATATGTTATAAAAAGTATCAATGGCAAATTGTTTCCGATCTAAAAGTTCTGACAATCTTATTTGGAATGCAAGGAGGCTACACTAAATTTCCTTGCTATATTTGCGAATGGGACAGTCGTGGGAAAGATCAATATAAGCAAAAAAACTGGCCATCAAGAACAATTTTTCAAATTGGCAAGAAAAATGTCTTAAAAAATCCACTTGTGAGTACCGAAAAATAATTTGCCACCATTACACCTTAAATTGGGATATATGAAGCAGTTTGTGAAACGCCTGGATAGGGAAAGTGATGCGTTTTTACACTTAAAATCAGTTTTCTCAAAAATAACTGAAGGAAAAATAAAAGAAGGTAAAAATGTTTATTGGTTTATTACCAAAATTGTATTGGTTTTTTATTTTTAGGTATTTTTGTTGGACCTCAAATCCGCAAAATCATGCTTGACGAAGAATTTAAAATGAAATTAAATGTTGTGGAAAAAAGAGCATGGAAAAGCTTTATAAGTTTTTGTGAAAATTTTTTGGGAAATAAAAAAAGTGAACATTATAATGATGTAGTAAATGAATTTATTGAGGCTTATTCAGAAATGGGATGCAGAATGTCCATAAAAGTTCATTTTCTGCATGCACATTTAGATTTCTTCCCAGAAAATCTAGGACAATTTAGTGAAGAGCAAGGTGAACGATTTCACCAAGAAATTTTGGATATCGAAAAACGCTTTGAAGGAAAAAGCCAAGTAAGAATGATCTCAAATTACTGTTGGTCACTTAAGCGAGAAACAGACGACTTGATGTACAAGCGTAAGAGGTCTAGCAAACACTTTTAAACAAATATTTTAAATTTCTAAATAAAATAATTTGTATATTGTTATTTTATAAAAATAATATTATTACATCATCATATTATTATAAAACTAAAAAGATATAGTAAATAAATTAGTTCTTGATCGATATTTGCAAAAGCTAAAATTTTCACCGTTGAAAAACTTTAATAATTGTTTGATTTTTTACTCGATTTTATTTTTTGAAAGCTGGTTAAACTCAAAACTGAATTGACTTTAAAGAAATATATGCATAAAGGTATGATTCTAAACAAACTAATTTAAAAAAATGGCGCCAAAGTTTAAAGAACTAGAAAAAATAAAATCAAAACCAGATATAATTAAGTATATCACTACAAAAATTTTATAAACATACCAAAGGGTATTTATTTTTAGAAAGGCACATGTTTCTTCTTTCTGAAACCGTTTAAAAAATAAATATCGGCTTAAAATCAACTGAGTTACGTGTTCATAAGTAGTCGAACCTACGCAAAAATAGTTTTTTCGGAATAACTCCGAATTTTGAGGGTGTTTCCGAACTTTTTAAAATTAATTTATGATCTCCTTGATAAGGTCTATAACCTACATTAGGTCGCTTTTCAAGTATAAAAAAAAAGTTCTCATTTGTAACAGCGTGTAATTAATTAGGCGATTAAATTATTGAAAATTTTGAAGTAGCACCTTTATTTAAAAGCTATGTGGTACTTTTTTTAAAGTTTAAACTGCAGTACACTTACATATGCACGATGTCCTTCACAATTAAAAAAATAATTGTCCTTTTTTAATTAAATTGCCCTTTTTCAAATTGAATTGGCCTTTTTATCTATACATAATTTGTTTTTGCTTAGTTTTAAAAGTTATAAGTTTTTTTCTTAAAATCCTAGAACTTAGAACTCAATACAAAAATGAAATGGAGCTATTTGGAGAAGTAGTTTTTTTTCGTTGCAAAATATGGTTGCCGTAACGATACCCGTTAATGTTTATTTATACGTGACAAAACCATAAACATAGAAAACCGCTGTTCGAACCAAACTTATGGGCAACACTGTATTTAATTATAGGTAACTTACCATTACGCCATAACCATAACCATAGAAACCAGTTAAATTTGGGTTTTTATGGCAGCGGTTATGGTTATGGCGTTAAGTTTAGGCACGTATAATTGAACCTTTAAGAATAATTAATATTGCTCATACGCTAAGATAGTAACCCAGCAAAAAATAATCGAGATTTTGTAAGCAGTAAATACTTTTTCTAGTATACTAATGCGCTTCGCAGCAAGCACTTATCTATTCTCTTAATAAATGCAGTAGTGTATGGCAGTAAATGTAAAACTTTTACTGTTTTACACACTCGCTTACTCAAGTGCATACTAAGAAGCACTACTGTAAGGCAATGAGTAAAAAAATATTAGTTTTTTTGTCAAGTAAAACATTTATTTCGATGACGCAATAAATTCAAACAACTTAAGAAGCGCCAAAATTACATGAATTAACTGGATATTCATAGCGCCGAAATAAGCACTTAACATGAAATGCAATTAAGTGGGACATCGCGAACAAATATCATGCCATACGTAAGCAGGTTTGTAAGCTTTACTGTCTTGATATTCCCTTACAAACCTACCTACGGCGAAGCAGCAGTTTTTGCTGGGAAGTAGCTCGCGAAGGTTCTTATGTAGAAAACAGTTTTTTTGTTACTTGAATTTGGTTTGCTTATTTGTTTGAAAATATCTACATACATATGTATGTACAAAATGTATATCTATCTGACAGTTTTCATTCCAAATAACAAAAATCACAATTTAATGCATACAATATTTTCAGTTAATTCTATCAGAAAAACGAAAATATGACCACATATTAAATAATCGGTTCTTCTTTGTTAAACGTTTTGATGAAAATGTCACAACCGTCACATGCCATCCATGGAAATCATAGCCTTGTTTTTAAACCAGAATTTTTCATTATTTGAGTTTTAAGCAAAAATGTGAGCAGATTATTGTTTACTCTGCTTTGCTTTAACATATAGATGCCAAAATCTGTATACTTCACATTTGTTTGCTGGTGTGTTTGTTTGGACTTTTTGACATTTGCCTGTTTTTCCAGGGATTTGGCACTGTTAAAAAAGCCATATGGTTGTTTGTATTGTATTTGTAGTAGTTACGATACCACCTTGCGTAAATGCACCTTGGGTCTAAGGGTAGGTAAAAAATAGATACTAAAAACACCCTTTCTTCTACTTACTTAACTATCAACCATCGAAAAAAGTTATGATATTTATCAGTTTTAAAAATATTTGAATTTAATTTTCCCTAAAACTTAATCCAAATCTTAATCAGTGTGAAACCTTAAAAACGATCATATGTCAGCAGAACCATCATAATTTTAATAATCACTACCAACCACTAATTATTGTCGAACAAACAATCAGTTCTAATTAACACTTTAAGTTCATTAACTTATTCATTAGCAACAAAGTGGAAGATCATAAACACATGGTCAGTGCAAATGTGTTGTCATTTATGCATTTTTAACAAAAGCACTTTCTTTTATTTTTACTACTTAAACGTAATCGAACTATCCATAAATGGTTTAGTAAATATGTATGTCTTTTTATAGATGACATTTTAGACTAAACGTACAACAATAGTTTGTTGCCATTACCATTTATGAAATTAGTTTTTTGTTGTTTTTACTTATTTAAAACTTTTTTTAGTTGGTCTTTATTGTTATCTTGTCTTGTTTTTGAAATTGAACTGTGTGTAACCAATTAAAAAATTGAAGGCTAAAACTGTTGAGATTTTAAAAAAAGTCAATGACCACAATATAAGAAAACAACAACAAAAACTGCTGATAATATGATATTAAAAAATAAATAAAGTAGGTACTTATGCGCCTAAATTTATAAATAGTGGACAAACGGCAAATTTTTTGTACCAAATATTTGTTCACAAAAATAGAACAAATTTTAAAGCACTTTAAAAGCAACAAAAATATGGTCACCCTACATTAAAGTATCCCTACAAGAAATTTGTGACCGAAACTAACACTGAAACATTTTTTTTTCGGTCACTTGTGACCAATATTTCTATCACATCTGAAGGTGCGAGAGAGATGCAAGATCACACGTACACAAAGTTTCGGTCATTTTTTCACATCGCCCTTAAGAAAATGATAGAAAATAATGACCGAATGACCGGTCATCTGTGTCGGTCATATGACCGGTCAAATGACTGTCACTGTTCTGGTAGGGATTTGTCGTTCGTCGGCATAAGTATTTACTTTTATATGCTTAAGAAAACAGCCATTAACGACTGACTGACTTGATTATCCTTTATCGTACAGCACAAACACTTTAATCTAAAAATTTAAATTCTCGAATAACTCGGACGCTAGGACGGTAAAAATTGGACAAATATGGAAAATTGATTAGTTGCTATCTTCTTAACTATTAACGATAGAAACAAAAGTTTAAAAGCATAATATTCTATTTAAAAAATAGATGAAACCCTGTTTGGCACTTTTTCGCAATTTTGGACCATAAGAAATAAAGAGTAAAAACAATATATATATTCGTCTTTTTAGAGTTCAGTTTGTAATTTTTGTATAAACAAAGATATAAAAATTATTTAAAATGAGTTCGACAGGTTTCGAGAAAATATAAATTAATTGTTGGTACGCTGCTCTTGCCTAAATATAAGGCTGTGTTAAGGAAACTAAATTTTTTTGGCGCTTGTATTCCAGTTAGTTTTTTGACACACTTTTTATGGCAGCCTGAAATTTTGGTAGAGTTGCGTACTGGACATAGATTCAAAAGAGATATATACAAACATAACTCAAGATGCGTTTGACAGGTTTTGAAAAAATATGAGTACGTTTTTTGTACTTTTTTGAAATATTGGACCTTAAGGGACAAGAAAGGGTAAAAAATATATTTTAATACTGCTCAGTTCGGTCTAGTAACTTATAAATCAATAACATAAATTACAAGCAATATTGTGTTTGTCAGGCCCCAAAAAAACAATAAAAAATTTTTTATATTTTTCTTTTTATTTTTAGCCCAAAGAGGTAAAAATTATATTTTAGTAATTTTAATGACAATTTTGTGATCTTTAAGCCAGTAAAAATAGAAAGATATGCATTTAAAAAAATATAAAAATGTGTATTGTGGTTTTCTAAATTTTTGACCCTAAGGGGTTAAAAAGAAGTAAAACTTATATTTTGGTACTTTCTGTACCTTCTCAACTAATAAAGATACAAACATAATATTAGTTTTAATCGACAACTTTCGAAAAAAAATTAGAACAGTGTTGGTACTTTTCTTTTAAATTTTGTATGGGGTCTAAAAAGTATATATTGGTACATTTAATACAGTAATTGTAACTTTTTGAAATTTTGTTCCACTTAGAGTCTAAAATAGGGTATATATAATATTTTGTTACTTTTTAGGTACTTATTTTGCATTTTTAGAGATTTTGGATATTGAAATATGAAAGAAAGGGCAATTAGTTGGTCATCAGTAAGGCTGGAAGTCAATTAAGTGGACAAAAAGTGGTTTCTTTAATTTTTGGTGGAGTTTTCCATTTTTTATTTTAAGACTCTGAAAAGATAAAACATAAAGTTTATTAGGTGGTTAAAAAGTACTTTGTATATATTTTTGGTACTTTTTAATATTTTGTAACATTTCAGTTCGAGATATACAATTAAAGGTTTGTTGACCCCGATTGAGACCAGAAGTGTTAAAAAAGTAATTTTTTATATTACTGGTACTTTTTGCCCTAAGATAGAAGTATTGAATAAACGTCTCTACTCCAGATTGTGGTTGAAGTTCAATTAGGGGATCAAAAAGTACTTTTTTCACATTTCTGGTTCTTGTTTTAATTTTTTGGGATTTTGGTTCTAGCAATATGAAACTAGGGGCTTTTAACCCACATTTAAGTTGAAAGTCATAAAGATATAAAACTACAAATTCTTAATTAAAATTATACAGAAATCATGGAAATTTTTCTTTTTATGATCATAGAACTCTCTCCTATTAAGTACTTTGTTTTAGTTGTACTAAAAAACTTCGCTTACGAAGTAGCGGGTTAATTGCAAGTATTTAAATAAATGCATGATGACAGCCTTTAAAAAATTAACAAAGAAAAAAATTATTAAAATTTTTAATTAAAAAAAAACAAAAAGATTTTATAAAAAAACAGCCCACACTTGAAGTGTTATTTGACAAATGGTGTTCTTGTCACTGCTAAAGATCTGTTCAAGTTGATGAGTAAATTTTTTACTGTAGTTGTCGAATTTATTATTATTTATGCGTCATTTTTTTAATTTGTTTAAATTTTATTTTTTTATAAGAATTAAAAGATAATACAGTTGTAATAACCATCAAACAATTTAAAATCCATTTGTTTTTTCTATTGTTTTTATTTAAGTTATTTGAATTTAACAACTGATTACAATTTAAATAAATGTATGCTTTTAGAATTTGTTTAAGCGTTTTTAAACGTTAAATTATTATAATAAAAAATTTGTCTTATGGGGCCTACTTAGTATAACCTATGATGTAATATTTTAAGTTGTTTGTAAATTTAATTTTAACCAATTGTTAAATAAACTTAAAGCAAAAAAAATCGAATCACTTTAGGATTTATTAGAAATGATTGGAAATGTGTTTTCATAGTTTAGGCAACGAGATAGAAAATGTAATATTTACTGGAAAAATTTGTTAAAATATTCTTTAAACTACTAAACTTTAAAGCAAGTTATAAAATGTATTATTTTGTTTTTAGTTTTTTAAGGTAAATATATTATTTTTTAATTATTAATTTTTTTATTTATTATTTGTTATAAATCATGTTGTGTTTTTTTTCTTTTGAATTGTTGTAATTTATAAATTAAATTTTGTGATAAGCCATTTCCGCTCCCTTTTTATATTTCAAATGAATTTGCTTTTTATTTTGTGTTAAATGATAGATAATACCAACAAAAAAAATTACCTCAACAAACCCTACTCCCCTTAAAATAGTCCCTATTTAATTTGATTTTAGGTCCGGTTGACTTTTACCAGCCGATAATATATTATTAGCTTAATAAAAGATAAAGCAATCATATTTCACAATCAATTTACTGACGATAAAAACAAAAATAACAATTTTTTGGAAAAAGAATTGCTAAAAAAACAATAACAAAATAATTATAGATTTGTTTGTTTCATAAAATATGAAAATTTCAGGAAAACTTAAAAGATATGTTATTGTTTATCATAACTTCCTTAAAAAAAAAGTTTGATAACAAACAAACAGAATTATGTAAGCTAGGAACACAATTTAGACGTACGACGAATTTCTTTCGTCACAATGAATTCCCCGCCAAAAGTTTGCTGCGAAAACTTGTCGTATGACGCACAGTAACGACGAAAAAATAAATACATATATCCCTTTATTTCCTAAAACGCGGCGCCCTTAAACAAAAACAAAATATATGGGGAAATTTTTTAAATTTGAATTTTGTCCATACAATTGTTTGCGTTATTATGCGTTGCGTTTTATGTTATTAAGGCGGTGGCATATAGAATCCGTCGTACGTCATACTTCACCTTTTATTAAATGACAGCTAAGTTGAAAAACATGTTTTATTACGAACAATGTCAGTACGTCTCCTTTAATGCAATGTACTAAAGTTGGGCAACTTTTAACTTTTAACGTACGTCAAGTACTTTTACAACTACCAGCTGGTTCATAACCTTTATTTTGATTAGTTGTTTTTGCACGCGACCATATAAAGTATAAAAAATCAGCTGGTTTAACATCCGTTTATAAAGGATTCTATGTGCTAACCTCTTGCGTTGTTACGTTAATGTCAGTTAAAAAAGGCAACGCTTGAAGTACGACGAATTCTATGTGCCACCGCCTTTAGGCCCATAAAGATGTTCACTGTTTATACAAATAACGCTGATAGTGTGACCATATTAAAAAATTTTATATTTACACAATGACACAATAACAAAAACACCACTAAAAATCATATTTATAATAAATAACTATTTTTAATTTTTCAATATTATAAAACTAAAATTAATCATTTTCATATATACAAATATGTTTTATCTATGTCAACGAATATTTGCGGCGAAAAGTTCAACATACGTCTACGTTGTTGTCTTTGCAGTAAAGTAATACAACCTGAACCTATAAAGAAAGGTTTATTCTTAAGCCTGCATCACACGAAATGTAAAATGCTATAAAGTCTAAAATCTCTGACGTATTTTTGACTTTATTCTGAAGCTACTTCGCTTTAAAAGAGTTACAGTAGCTTTGAGATGACGTCAAAATTACACTCAAAAAAAATATTAAAGTATAATATAGAAGAAATGTAACTTAAAACAACCGGATAATTTAAAAGCCCTCAGGCCATATATTCATGCAAGTCAACAAAAAAAGCTCATTTAGATTCAAGCACTAAAACTTTAACTTGCAGAAAGTCCTATTTATTTTTAATCTCACTACATCAGTAATGAGCGGGAGTTGTTGTTTCAAGGCGGTGGCACATACAATCCGTCGAAGGTCATACTTCGCCTTTTTTAACTGACATTAACGTAACAACGCAAGAGGTTAGCACATAGAATCCTTTATAAACGGATGTTAAGTCCGCAGGTGGTGGTGATTCTACAACAAAATTTGGTGATTATAATTATTGTTTTTGTTGTAGTTTTCGTTGGCTCAGTTGTCAAAAAAAAGATATGTAAAAGTAAACAACTTTGACCAGCCAGCCTCGATTTATGCATGAAAAAAGTAGATCAGTTGTGTTCGTTACACCACCTGGTACACATAATTTAAGGTTATGAACCAGCTGGTAGTTGTCAAAGTACGTTGAAAGTTAAAAGTTGCCCAACTAGTACGTTGCGTTGAAGGAGACGTACTGAATGTGACATTGTTCATAACAAAACATGTTGTTCAACTTAGCTGTCAGTTAAAAAAGGCGACGTATTACGTATGACGGATTGTAAGTGCCACCGCCTTCAGAATTTTGTTAAAGCTCTCTCTCTCTACTCTTTTACTTAGAAATAACTTTTGACAAATTTTGCTTTTTATTATTTCGGCTTAAGTTAATTTTTAATTTATGTTCTTTTTGCAAGAAGTAATTAAATATTATTTATTTTTAAATAATGTGAATTGAAAGAAACTTATTTGAAGAACCAATTTTGTTTACCAATAGCTACGGATGTTATTTATCAGTAATCTTTGAACGGTAGAAGTGTTTTGGGCTGTTATTTACTTACATGTTATCCGAAAAAGCAAACGGAATTTAGTTTTGTAAGTTAGAAGGAAGTTAATTGATCTTATTGTCTTAAGGTAAAACGACTAAAAATACAAAGCATTTAATTAGTTTTTTATTAGTTGTTTTTATTTTTACTACAAAACAAAAAGCCTCAGAAAAACACAACCAAAGTTAAATGCTATTTTGTTGTTGTCTACCAATTATTTTCGTTTGACTTTTTTAAAAAAATAACTGAAAAAATTAACTCCCAACTAATAATCAGTATTTTTGTCTAGTTGGTGTTTTGAAAAACTGTTCAAACCTTTCAAAAATGTTTAATACAATACAGTTACTTCATTAAAAATAACTTTACGGAATACTTCTTAAGTAACTAACAGTTAGTTACAGTAATAATTTTCCGGGTGTACATCAGAGCTATATGCGCATTTAGATTTTTAAATTTCGTGTAATGCAGGCTTTATTCTAAAATTAACAACAGTTACTTACCGCTACAGGTAGTTTTCCTATTTTAGAAACACAAAAAAAATTTTATATTAAAACTGGTTTCACATAAGTTCTGAGTTTGCAGACAGATGTTTTTTTTTTAAATCACAAATCAAAATTATTTAAAATATCTGTTGGATTTTAAATTTCTTTTAAAAAGGTTATCAAATAAGTTCACGAATTTCTACAATTTGATTAGCTAAAAATTCTATAGAAATATAACCAAAAAATTTGGGGCAAATACAAATGTGTGTACTTGTGTCGCAAACTAAATCATAAACAGTCACAACTCAAATTTCATTAAAAAATAATTCACTTTTTTATAAAACCTTTTCTAGATTAAATTTTAAACGTCAAGAAAATTTTGTAAACTTTACTCTTACACTTTAAGTTTACTGTTGAACTTAATTTGGTTGTGAAAATTACTGATTTTGAATTGCGACTGTTTGTATGTAACGCATGTATGTTAACATATTTGTGCCTATTTATTTAAAACTTTATACATTTTAGTTAATAATTCATCAAAATGACATCATGATTCTAAAAAATTTTTAATTTTTAAATTACTTTTTTTTAACAATATTTTAAAATTAATTAACACACTTTTTGATACTTTAAGAATTTGTTATTTGTTTTTATCTTTTTTATGCTTTAATTTAAGCAGATTATAATTTTTTATTTTTTTTTATCAAACAATTATAATGTTTTGTAATTTGACACCCGATGTACATAACAATTAAACCGGCATAACATCAAAATGCATACACAATTAGCAGCATGTCAACAACGTATGCTTTGCATGCATGTAAAATTACAATGCGAGAATATGTAAATGCACACATATGCATTTATAGCAACAACGGTTATTATTTAATTACAGCTGTTTTTTGTAACACAACATAAACAAAATGGTAATCATTAGCGTAACATATTTTTTTTTAGTGTTTGTGTGTGTGGGTTTGTAGGTATTTTTTTGCTCGTCGTTAATCGTGAAAAACTACCGTAAACTTAAGTGCGGCCATTTAAATATACTTAATTGTTTTGTTAATTGTAAACCGTTTATTTTCCTGGTTTTTTTTTCGCAAATGCATACATGAGTATGCATGCAAGTTGAAGATTTTTGAGATACTGACTTAAAAACATTTTTTAATACGAGTTTTCTAAAAATAATAAAACACAGCCAGCCATTAGCAGATGCAAGCAAAATGCATGAGAGAAGATTAGCAACGTTTTAATTTTTTTTTTGCAAAATGTATGTAATAAAAAAATTAAAAAAAAAAATACATAAGAGCGTTATATTTGGCTGTGCCGAATCTTATATACCCTTTACATTGGTCTTTTTGTATACTCAGCTATCTGTGTAGCAAAGAGCAACTGATCAGCTGGTTTTTATTTCCTGTATTTAAATATTAGTTATCTTGTGAAATTTATATGAAATAAATAAATCATTACAAAATAGTATGCATTAAGTATACAGCAAATAGAATACTACAAAAACAAATATATTTTGGCAAGATGGCTAAAACAGCATACATGCTACGGATGTCTAAAAGTTGTTGTTGCAGGAACGAGGTCACCTTTTATATACATCTTTTGTATAGCCAATTTCTTTTCGAAACGCAAATCTATACTTATATAATAAGCAGAAAAAGTTTTTTTATGCCTTGATTTTTAACCGAAACAAAGATTTTCTTCCAATAAGAATGGTGTCATGGTGAAATTATTGTACCAGGTGGTGTTACGAGCACAGCTGATCTACTTTTTTCATGCATAAATCGAGGATGGGTAGTCAAAGTTGTTTACATTTACATATCTTTTTTTGACAACCGAGCCAACGAAAACTACAACAAAAACGAAAATTTTATTCACCAAATTTTTTTGTTGTAAAATCAACACCACCTGATAAATTATTGTGCCATGGATGATGTGATTTTGAAGTGACGTTTCGGCCATTTGTAGTATGTCATGATTTGTGATTTGTTTTTCATTGTATTCAGTAGTGTTTACAGTTTCATCATGGAGTGATATACGCAAGAACAACCTTAACAAATCATTCAGTTTTATTATCAAAATTATCGTTTTCCAATGGAAACTTTTCGTGCGCTCAGTGTGGTCTGAGTGGTGCAGTAATTAAAAAAAACTGTCAATTCTGGTGCGAAGAAAATCCACAAATTATTCATGAGAAACCATTACATTCACCTAAGATGACGGTTTGGTGTGGTTTTTGGTCTGGTGAAAACATCGTTCTGTACTTCTTTCGAAATGATATAGATCGATGATTACCAACTTTGTATGGCCGAAGTTGAAAAAAGTTGATATTGAATACATTTGGTTCCAACAAGGCCAGGCTACGTGCCACACAGCAAATTCAGCAGTTAAATTATTGAGAGAAAACTTTAGAGATTCGATTATTTCAAGGGAATGTGATATTGAATCTCATCCAAGAAGTTGTGATTTAGCACCATTAGACTAATTCTTGTAGGGTTATTTGAAGTCATTGGTCTTTCCAAATATATCTTTAAGCTTAACAAGTCAATATTGTATATGCGCGAAGTTTTGTGACAACAGTGGCTATATTGTATATATTCCCATGGATTTGGTAGTAAGAGTTCGGTTATTTGAGGTTTTTTCTTACATCTCGGTCAATAGAGAACCGATCTTGGTGATTTTAAATAGCGTTTTCTGTCCAACTTTATTTTGCTCCGAAAACTTGATTTCAACTGACGGACAGACAGGCGAACATGGCTTAATCGACTTCCCTATCTATAAGAATCCAGAATATATAAATATTTTTTAGGGTCGCAAATGGATTTCATAGAAATTACAAACGTAAAGACAAACTGATATATACCCTTATCACTATGTGAAGGGTAATAAAAAAAGAATTGCCATCTGGCCGCATTGTTGAATGACAAAACTGGTGCCTAGTAAATTTTTTGTGCCTATTTTGAACATATTTGCAATACTGGTTATTAATTGCTTATAAGCCAATTAATAAAAAAAATTGTGAAGTTTTTTTCTTGCGAATGAAGCTTTTTGAAGTAATGTTAAAAATATAAATTTGTTTCTATAAAAATTTGTTAGAAAAAATTATTTTATTTATTATGTGGGAGAAAAGAAGAAGTGATTATTTAAGTCGACTAAAACAAAACTTAAGTTAATGACACTTTTGTTATCGTTAGGTGAAATGCAAAGCCATGTAACCACATTATTTTTACATTTACAGGAAAAGCAAAAACATTTTTAAAATTACAAAGGCAGTGCTTGTTTCTTTTTTTCGGCATTCTATTTCAAGTTTTGTTTTTAACATTAAAAAAATTATTGTCACGTGCCTTTAATCATATATACATATAATCAAAAATGTTAAAATATCGATTTGGGATTTTCGGTTAGTTACGTGGTTTTGCATTTAAGCTAACGATATATACCTATATAAAAGTAACCGTGATCGGCAAAGTTTTAGTTATTTTGTACAGGTTTTCAGGAACTCATACACTCCCCAAATTTGTAATGTTCAAGCTTCTTCAGCCTAACGATTATGAATGTATATTTTATATACAAAATCGTTTTATTTTTATTGTTTTGCTTTTGTAACAAGTGCAGTTGATGGCATTCATACACCCGTTTATATGCGTCTCTGCGACTATGACTACATTAAATTTTCTAGTTGCAGTTAATGTTCATACCCTGCAGATCAAGTTATATGGTGAACTAAAGGAAGAATTGGAAAACTAAAGTTCCCCATAGCTTTTAAATTGTATTTTCCCTTTGATTTTTTTTAAGATAATTATATATTATAATATATAGAAATATTTGTAACTCAAACTATTGAGAGACAACAGAAATAAAAATGGAAAGGACCTGTCAACTGTCATTAAGCGAAGAGTACTAGTTGAAAACCAAAGAAATAACGGGTACTCCAACTAAAATTACTTACTACGATTTTCTACTTTATTTAATAAAAGGAAATATTTATTTAAAAAATTTAATAAAAAAATCACACACGTGTTTGTAAATTTATGCCTGTATGTAAATATGCCAGCACACGGAGGCAATAACGACAACAACATAAATGTCACCATATGTATGTGTCATTTATGAATTAATTTAAACAAAAGAGAACTTCTTTTATTAAATTTTAGTTTTTTCTTTTGTTTTTCAGCTAAATTAATTAAACAAAAAGAACTTTATAACTTTAGTCATATTTTTCGTATATACCACCCCCACAGTCTTTTTCTTAATCAATATAATGACACGTTATATTAAATTATGGATATAAAAGCGTTATTTTTGATCGCAGAGATCTAAAAATTGATAGAGGCATGTAGCAAACGAATCAAATACAATCAAAACTGGATTTAAATTTTTGATTTTAATAATACATACGTACTTATATGATAAGTACATATCATCACACAAAATACAAACGAGCCTAATAATCAGGGCAACCAAAAATATGTAAAATCATTGTTTTTTTCTGTATATCGCATTAAAGGTACCTTTACACGGTAATACAAAGTAATTAGATTTTGTAGAATCAAAATATTATGAAATTCTCTCCGTGTTTAAAAAAAGAGAATAAAAATCTGTTCTAACTATTTTTCATGTCTACACGGATGAGGTTGGTAAAATCAAAATCGGTTGTTTCTTGCCACTTTCCTTTTGCGGTAACGCCATATGGTTAAGGTTCTACAATATTAACAAAAACAACATGAAAAAATCTGCTTTGATTTTGATTGTTTGTGTATTGTTTAATTAAGTGTAGCTACCTTCATTAGATGCTGTAAGTGCTGCCAATCTTTCACACCTCTGATGTGATGAGAATACACAAGTTTCTAAAATGGTTTAGAAAATAAACATTTACCGAACACTTGTCTAATTTTGTATCCGTATTTGCTCCCACCAAATACTTTGTGCTTTTACATGATGAGATTTTGTATTATTCTACAACATATTTAAATGTATTACCATGTAAAGGTACCTTAACCGGTAATGTTGTTATTCATCCGTTTCAGAGCTTTGCAAAATTTTAGCATCGATTTGTTAGGGAATATTTTTTTACATTTTGCATATAACAGCATATTTTTCCTTTAAGTGCATACTTTTTGGCAAACCCCCTTTTAAAAGAATTTTTTTAATTTCTTTACATAAAATTAAAAAAAAACCTAACAGAAAATCTTTCGAGTGTTCATTGCCACCCTTTTTTTAGCTTTTGTTTTTGTATTAACTTCTATTTAGAGAATCCCATTCTGGTTTGTTTTGATTTGACAAAAAATTGACACCGTTTAATTAAACATTATTTAACATCATTTTGGTTTCCCCTTTTTTATTAGGTACCAAAATTTTTTGCCAATGGAATTGTGGTCATAATAATAAAAAAATAAAAAATTAATTAATCTTTGGCTATATTCGGCTGTGCCGAATCTTATATACCCTTCACATTGGTCTTTTAATATACCCAGCCGAGTTATTTTGTACTGCAAATAATATATTTAAAATGCCTTGTGCGAGTTTTAAAGTCCATAGAAAACTTTACAAAATTTTAACGTTCGTATGGATAATAAAAATATATGAGGAACGTTTGAGGACGATAGTTATAAAAGTTTTAGACATTTTTCATATTAAAAGGTTAATAAAAATTGTTAATTTTTATGGGATGTTCTAGTCCCCCTGCTCTTCTCCAAATTATTTGATTATTACTTTTTGTATAATATTCGAAGTCGATAGCTGTTATAGTTTCCGAGATATAGCTTATCGAAAATTTCATAAAAATTGTTAATTTGTATGGGAGGTCCCCTTTGTTCATTCCCTACCCAAAAAAATTTTTTTTTCATAGCGTAAGGTTTGTTGTCCAATTACTTTTTGTAGAATATTTTAAGTCGATACCTGTTTTAGTTTTCGAGATATAGCGCATAAAATATTTCACCAAATTTGTGCAATTGTAGAAAAAATACGCCTTCCCCTGGTCCTATCTGAAAAAACTTTTTCCATTATTTACGTCCCTTCTTTAGGAGTATCCGTGCCAAGTTTTGTGTCAAGAATGACTATATTTACTTAGAAATATAGGGGTATATGCACGGATTTTGTCCTAAAAAAATGGGTTGCTTTGGGGTTTCGCTTATATCTCGGTCAATAGTGAACCGATTTTGCTGATTTTATATAGCGATTGTCTCCAGGATATTTCCAATAGTTTGACACCATTAACTGGGCTGTATCTTTTTATTTGACTCTGGAAACAGACGGACAGACAAACATGGCTATATAAACTTCCCTATCTATAAGGATCCAGAATATATATACTTTATGGGGTCGCAAATGAATAATAAAGAAATTACAAACGGAATGACAAACTGATAACACCCTTATCACTATGTGAAGGGTATAATTAAAGAAAGAAAAAAAAAAACAAACAGAACGAGCCACTTAAAAATCCCTAATTATTTATTTTCTATAAATCACTCTTTTCAATTAGTAAAGTTTATATTTGTTAAAACAGCACGATCTTATTGGCAAATTATAGTTAATTGTTAATTTTAAAAAAGCCCTGTTCACTTAAAATCCGATTTCATTTTTAGTTCTTTTTACCCAAAGTACTTTTTAATCATTTTGCCGTATTTTAATCTTATCTTCAATTTTTATTTTTAAAATTAAACAAGAGGTTTATGTCTTACCAATCAGTCAAAATCAATGATCAAGTTTAATTATTTTTTTTATTTACAGAGGAGGCTCGCAGAATACTAAACAGTTGAGCAATTTAATGTTGTTGGCCTAAAGCCCGGCACTACTTAAGACAAGTTTTTGTTTTTGATTAACCATAAAATCAAATAATTTTTTTATTTATAAACCTGCTGTGTGTGTTTATTATTTTGATTTTTTGTTGTATTTATTTGGAGACAAATATATTAAACTAACGGACTTTATTTATTTTGTGTATTTTACATACATTAATAACGTGTTAACGATAACAACAACAAAAAACTATTAATATTAAATATATCAAATTGATATTTTAATGACCTTGTACTTGGTGATACATTTCTGTACAGATATTAGGGTGTTTCTTTTTTTAAATTGAATTTTTGTTGTTTTTTATTTCTCTTTTATTTTAAGTTTATAAACTGACAGCTAAATACTTATTATAAGTATTGTGTTTTCTTTTTTTTTTTTGTATAAGCTTTTAAAAATAATAAAGCTTTAAGGTTCAATTATACATGACTTAACATAACGCCATAAACGTTGCCATAAAAACCAAAACTCAATTGGTTTCCAAGGTTATGGTTATGGCGTAATGGTAAGTCACCTATAATTAAATACAGTGTTGCCGATAAGTTTGGTTCAAACAGCTGTTTTCTGTGGTTATGGCTATATACCGTATAATTGAACCTTATCATATTCATTAAAATTCAAAAATAATATAATGCTAAAATAACTCTTGTTTTTCAAAATGGCATTTATAAAAATGCAAATTATAGCCATTGTTTTATTTGTTTCTTTCAAACTCCTTTCCAGCTGTTTGCATCATTTTTAATGTTGCCATCTAGTATAAAATATTATTTACAATAAAAGAAAAACTAAGCCCTACAACAATAAGACCTATTTTTATTAATATTTTTAACCACTTCTTGGTTATAAAAATTATTTATTTTAAACAAATTTAGGCTGCTTCAAAATCAAAATTTTTCTCCAAACTAATTAAAAGTTTATGCAAATTTCTCACTAGAAATATTCTTAAAGAAAAATGTATTTTAAGTTTGCTTAAACGTACTTACGTATTTTTTATTGGAAAAGTAAGGAGAAATCATTCCTTAATGACAATTGTTTTACAAAATTTTTAAAATTCTTTGTAAAAACAAAAAAAATGAAAATTCGGAAAAATCCTTTCAATAGAAAATTTTTTTAAACGGCTTTTTATTTGCAAGCATATTGTACACATTTCCCATTTTAAGCCTTTTTTATTATCAAAAACTCATAACATAAAATAGTGCCTACTTTAGGGCGTCTATAAACATAAAATTTTATTGCATATTTATACAGAATTGAACTTGTTCAGAAGACCTTTTTTCAAGTATTTGCATAATTGTTTTATGCATTTTTTGATTTTTCAATAAAAAACAAACAATAAAATAAAATGTTTAGTTATATTTCAATTGTTTGTTTGTTTAATTGTGCACAAGCAACAAAATATTTAGAACTTAAACAATACACCATAAAAAAGTAAATTTTTTCAACACCCCCAAAATCATGAAACTAAACAACATAAAAGGATATTAAATTAAATGTATATTATAGTTGTAATAAAATGGGGGTTAAGAGGCGCCAATACTCCCTGTTACTATTTTGGAAATGCAAATGGTTACGTACAACATTATCTAGACTGCAACATAAAAATTATAAAATCATTTCCCACCTCTTTGTTTAGAAATTGCACAAAATTTCTTTCTCAATAATTGTAAATATTTAGTAAGTATTACAATGGTATGGCATAGCACAGTGAGTAAATGTGGCTAAAAAAATAGGTGGTAAATTGTTACGAAATTGTATATGTACTCCTTGCTTAAATGCATGTACATATAAACATAGATTTAAACGTTTGTAAAAATGTGTGCATAAAATGTATTTAAAGCCAATATAACAAAAAATTTCGTCATCATGGTAACAACGTTACGTTCAATGCTTTTAAAATGCTTTTATTAAATACGAAAAAAATTGATAAACTACTTAATAGTTTTGATTTAACATTACTTTATCCAAACCACACACATGTGGTATTATAAGTTAATGCAGCTGTTTGTAACGCCCAAAAATATTATTCTGAGACCCACCTACAGAAAAAAAATGTGATTTTGTGTGTTTTAGGCTATCGATACACTTTGTTTTTTAAAATGTTCAAATATATTGAATAACAAGTTTTTTTCTGCTTGATTTTTTTAAGTTATCCCGAATATACTTGATTTCAGAAAACCTAGAATAAAATTCTTGATTTTAGAATGTGTTTTTACTTTCTGTGTAATAATTATTGTTGGTTGACAACATCTGCTTCCTTAAAACTTTTCACCAGATTTCAATAAAATTTTAGAGAAGTAGGGAAAGGCTTTAATGAAAATTAAGAAAAAACTGGGTGGTGAGGAGGATTTAGCCGAACCGTTTTAATGATATGAATAATATGTTAAACTTTTATTGGGAAGTACACAGAAAGAAAACTCGCTTTCTAAAATCAAGAATTTTATTCTTGAATTTATCCAAAATCTTTTTAAGTACGATTCTTACTTACATTTTCTTAAATCAAGCCTATTCGGATTGCTTTAACAAATTAAGCAGAAAAAAGCTTATTGTTTTAATATATTATTTAACATTTGAAAACAAAGTGTCTCCGTGGTAACGCGCTTGTGCTGCAGTACAAAAATCCCTGGTTCGAATCTCAGCTTCGGTAAATACAAAAAATTAAATTTTTAAATTATAAATTAATTATAAAATAAAAATAAACTATAAAATTCTTTTTCTTTGATAAAGCTCCATAATTCAAAAAAATGACATTTCATTTTCGAATTTAATCAATCTAGTTTACGGCTTAAATCAATCTTTTTCACGCTTACATCAAGTACGGTTCCGAACTTAAATCAATCCTTTTTTGGCTTAATTGTGGCTAAAAGTAAGATTTAAGAAAAACCGTACTCACCGTACTTTTGACACCGCTATGGCTTGATTTAAGTAAAGTTTTCTTAGATAATTTTTTGTGTGTAGCAATATGTTGCCTTCTATTTAAACAAGAAGCATCATTTTAAGTGGGTATGTCGCCAGCTAAGCTATTTTTTTTATAAAAAATAAAATCTTTTATAAACCATGCATAAATGTATGTATGTATTTACATTTGTTTAATTTTAAAAATACGCGATTTTAGTTAAAACTACAAAAAAGAATAGTTAAAGCCTTTAAGCATTAAAGTCAGTTTACTCTAAGCTATGTTTTTTGAGAAAAATTTTTGAAGTAAATGCTCGAAAAGTATTTGTTTATTTTTTTATTAAACAACACCCTGTTTCTTAGTAATTAGTTTGAAAAAAACTTTAGGTTTATTAGAAAATCGTGTTCATGTGTTGTTATTAACTTTGATGAAAAAACAAATCATCGCATACAAATGTTTAAACTGACAACAACAAAAAAAAAACAAAAATCAAACTACTTGCAAAAAAATGTTTCACAGAATATGGATTAATCACAACAACAATTAAACGTTTAATAAGGCCAAAATGAAAAAGAAAAAAAATTATTTGAAGTAAGTTTAAGTAAACTGCAGCTTTTTCTTTACATTGAGGGGTTTGAGAGTTTGCCTTAACAAAATATGTAATTAATTAGACTTTTGGACTTAACATTTTACTTTAGTTTTTCTTCAAAGGTTGGTCATTGTATAATACGTATACGTACATGTGTACACACATACATACGTACGTATGCATGTACATATCTGCAAACTTTTTATGGATGAATTTGACGTGTATTTTCTTAATTAATAACGAAACAATAATAACAAAGTTTTGAGGCAAGCATATGGTTTGTTTTTTTACTTTTTTGCACTATATATAATAGAATTACAAGTTTATATTAAATAAAATATCGCTACTATAATATAAAAAAGTCCTATTTCTTTTTTTATTTAGATTATTTTACTCGCTTTTATAAGGGAAATGCAAAAAACCTTTAATAAAAAAAAGTCAGGGATTTTCTATGTTAAAGTTACTATAAATACGTACGTCCATGCATACGTATGTTTGTACTTTATAGTCGCCCAAGGTCTCACAAAAATAGCTGCGAGCTACCGGAAGTATTACAGATTGCAGAAGGTTAAATGGCCTCTAAGATAAGAGGTACATGCGAATACATTTGTAAATAAACATAAGCAGTCACAAATAGGTGGTTAGATTGTTGAAATGTTCCACAAAAACCCATGGGATCACCCCCGACGAAGCAAATGAATGTCACCATTAGCTGCTTTTAAGCGTCTTTACTTCTGTAAAAGGGGCTGTTTAAACAAATGCGTAGGAACGCCAGTACCTTCATCTGTACTTAATAGTGGTGGAGTTAGTGTTGTTCAAACATTTTTGTGGAATGTACTTATCGCGTTTATCTAGCCCCTAACAGGGCTGCCATACAAAAAAAAATATTATGTTAAAAACTCCTACATTTTCCCCGGAGTCGTTCTTAGAAGAAAAAATGTATCACAGACTCTCATTAGGTTTTCCCTCCAAACATATTTCCAGAAAATACTTACCGCTATCGACACCACCTAAAGGGGGTTGCCATACAATATTTACAAAAATTATCTAAAAGCGTCCATAGCTTCCCCAGAGTCCGCCTTAGAAAAATAAAGTGTACAACCTTTTCCTAAAACATTTCCCTAAGGGCGTTGCCATACGAATTTAAAAAAAAAATAAGGTAAGAAACCCCTACGACTTCCCCGTAGTCACCCTAAGAGGGTTTAAATATGACACCGAACCTTATTTAAAAATTAAAAACATTTAATAAATAAAAAAGAAATGAATAAAAATAAAAAAAAAATCGGTGTTTCAAAAGGCCAATATGAAGGGTATATAAGATTCGGCACAGCCCAATATAACCCTCTTACTTGTTTATTTCTACAATTATTTGCAATATTTTGACCGTCTTAGCTGTTACTCATACTTGTGATACACAAAATAAATACTCTACAGTGTAGAGTCTACACGTTCATTAGCAGCGATGAGAGAAGTGGGTTTATTTAAGGCGTTTGTTTGCCACTACATGTGAGTCATGGGTACTAAGCCAACAGCTAATTGTGCCAGTAACAGTTCAGTGTTGCATGGAAAATGCGTAATTGTTGCAATAATAGTTTTAATTATACAATAACCATTTTTGTATCTATTGTTTATTTTGCTTTTATATCGCTTTTTACTTTTATTTTGCTTTTAGTATTAAGAAATTAATTTAATTTATTGAGCAAAAAAAAAAAAACAACAACAATATACTAAACCAAATTTGGTAAATATGTATAGAAAACTGATAGGCTAAGTAATAGTTAAAGTAAAATGCTTATTTATTTTATTTAGTAAATTATACTTGGGTATACATAAGTGACATTTTAGAACTTTTTTGATAAAAATCAGTTTTAAAAATTATTTTTTTTTTATTTCCTGTTCTGATTTGTTTATGCCTTTTAAGGCGTGTATTGCACTTAAATTTTTTTTATAACATATGCGGTAAATTTCTTTTGACATTTCATTTAATGTTTAGACAATTTAATGAGATTTATTTAAGTTACTTTCAATATTTCATGTCAAACTGTAATTTTGATATTTTCCATTATGTTTCTTGTAGATTTTAGTAACTGCTGTATAATATATAACCTAAACCAACTTCCTTCCGTTGGGTGTTTAGCTTATTTTAAGTTTTGTTGTTTAAATACTACCCACCTTTGTGCACCTGCCCATGAACACCAGCTTGTAGCAGAAATAACTACCTCGAGAACATTTTCACTTTTCTAACAATTTTGCAAAATATTTAATAGCAGACATGCGAAGGGTATTTAAAATAAAAAGCTGTATATTTGAGGTTAATTATTTTTAAATGAATAATTAAGTAAAAGTAATTTTTTTAAGCAGCGGGGTCAAAGTGTAAAAACAAAAAGAAAAGGTTTTATGAAAATTATTGATTTTGAGTTATGACTGTTTCTAATTTAGTGTGCGAAAAGTACATTCATATGCACTTCAATATTTTAAATGAAGTGAAGTGGGGTACATAGGCTCGAAAAAACAAAAGCAACACAATTTTAATTAATCATTGTTATTTGCCAATTAATTAACGATTCAGTTATAAACACTTTGGACTTAAAAAAACTTTTTCAAGACGTGTTGCTAAAAAAAAGATAAAACTTTAAACGTGATTTTGAAAGTGAGTTTAATTTTGGTTTTTGTTTTTTTTTAACTCCTACACAAAATTGTTTTGAATCGGAGTTTTTTGTGTATTTTATTTGCATTAATGATCATTAAGAGAACTTTAACATCAATTCTACACTTAAGTGTTAATTTATGTTTGAAAACTAAATATTTATTTAACACTTAAATTATGGAAAAATATGTTAAAACATACACATATCGCTCTTTGGATGCAAAAGGGGTAAAATAAAATTTTTTTGTTTTTTTTAAACAAAAAAAAAAAATTAATTGAAATTAAAAATCGTATTTATTTTACTTAGTTCTAATTAAAACAAAATAGGAAAGAAGAATTGAAATAAACTTATATCACTTACAACTCTTATTTAAAGCTTAAACTTGCAATTTTTAGTCAAATATCAAAAAAAAAATTATTTGTATTTTGAATTCGTAACAAAATCCAAATTGTGTTGGTAGCAATTTTCGCCCCCAGTTAACGAAATGCCTAAACATGTTATGGAATAAAAATACATGTTTTTAAATTTAAAGAAGAAACCACTCATAAAAAAAATATTTTGAGTTATGACTGTTTTTGATTTCGCATGCGATATGTACGTTTTGTAAATAATGTATTATGTATATTAGCGAATGATTAATAAATAAAGTTAAATTTTTTGCTGTTTATTTATATTTTAACTCTTAACGGTTATTGATCTTGGGTGCTTTAAGTCTCTTACGTATAGAACACTTAACTTTAAGTTTTTTCTTCCCAACTTTTGTTTTTGTTTATTAGAAAAACGACATTGAATGTGTGAGTGTGTATGCGTTTTGCAAACATTTCAATATTAACACAAATTTAAGAATATTTTTATATGGCATCGCCCATTATATTTTTGTATGGGTAAGGTTTTACTTAATTAAACATTAAAATAAATTGTTGACATGTACTTTAATAAGACGTTTGGAATTTATGCGATAGATTTTAACATTTTTTTTACAGGAAAATAAGAAAGAGAAGAAAAAAATAAATTCGAGTCAATTTTGTTTTTCTTTATTTGGGCTCAAGTTCAATACTTTACTAAATTCTCATTTAATTGCAAATGAAGAAATTAATATTTTAGTTTTTACTACTTTATTAGCGTTAGTTAAGAAAGAAACATTTTTATTGAAACAACAAGATTTTTTACCGATACGATTTTTACAGCTGCGATCAGTACTCTTTGTTCGGTTGTTAGTTATTAATTTGGTTGTAAACATCAGCCGTTTACCCCCTGGTCTATGTGACGTGGTGAGTCGGCACGAAGTTTTTTCCATTTAAACTAACTAAACCAAAGCTTTTTCTTTTTTGTTTTTCTTATTATTATACTAACGCCATCTACACAGGAATTACTTAGTCAGCGTAGCGCTAAACCATCTATCAGATATCAAAATTGTCTTAAAACAAATAGTTCAACTATTAATAAATAAAAAAACGAATAACTTTGAGTTTTTATAGTTTTTTTCAATTCTTCTTAACTCAGTTTTGTTTTACTGGGTGCATTTTATATTTTTTTTAAAGCCAATGCGGCAACAAACGCTTTTTATTTTTAACCCTTCGAAAAATGTCCTGCTTTTTTAAAACATTGTATATACAAAGTAAAGACGATTTTAGAAGTTACAACAAAAATGAACCTTTTTTGATCGGAATAAATTTGTTTTACCACTGCCCTTTTAAAAAGTTCGCTTTGGGTCCCCTAATGGGTAGTAGTATCATGTAGAATAAAAAAAACACCCTATGAACTTCCTGTTTGTGTCCAGTAAAGTGGTAAATCGGACAAGTGCTTTCTCAAATATTTATAATCAGCTGGGCTCTCAATAATACCCGTATTAGTGTGCCCCGATTAAAAAAAAAACATTTTAAAACGGCAAGCTATTTTGAGAGTTTTTTAATACGGACCCCTTACAATTGTGCATATTTTATTTAACTTTTATATACACTATATTTAAAAAACTTTAACAAATATTTTTATTACAATATCTAGTAGCCCCTTTACTAATTAACCATTTTGTATGGAAATTAAATATATAAATAGAACTCAAAAACTGCCATAAATATTTTATTTAAATTTCATAATTCATGCCCTAGCATGCATTTTATACACAAGTTCTAAGCGTAAAGAGCAAATAAAATATAATCTAAGTAATTTAAAAAAACACAAATTCCAATGCCAAAAAATGTGTCTGCAAAATTCATTAAAAAGCCACTAAAACTAAAAACCCGACAACAACCAGAAAAAAAAGAAAATGAAAACTTTTCCTTTTTAAACTCGAGTCGCTTAGTCATTTTGTCTAAAACAAAGTAATAAAACAAAATAAAGGCACGAAAGCCAAAGTAACACAAAGTTTAACTTAAAATAACAAATACTTAAAGGCGGACAAAATTTTGGAAAAGATTTTTGTAAAATTATAAAATTTTTTAACTCTTAATTAATTAATTTTCTTAAATAAAAAAAATAAATTGCAAAACATATTAAGAAAAAAATATAAAAAAACATAACGCTTACCTTTTTCTCTTCCAACATTGGATTGTTGGGTTCACCAAACACTGTAGCCTCCAGTTGATAATTAACAATTAGGGCTTTATCAGTAGGATGTGGCTCAATGCTGCCCCCTTTCCAACGTCTGATATTTTGATCCATTTTTTGCATTGATTTATTATTTGTTTTATTTTTTAGCATTTTTATCAAAGGAGGTAGCAATTTAATTTTTTACAAAGAGACAAAAAAAAAAAGAAATTCTCTTTTAAAATTACGAAAAATTGTGTTGTGTTAAAAAGAAGAAGCAGGTTTAAATGGCAACCGAAAATCACAACCACAAAAAACTAACAAAATATGTACACTTTTTCTTTTTGATCTTAAAAATTTTCTTTTTTTTATATTTTTGTAGATTTATTTATCTTTTATTAGATTTTTTTTACGTCATATGAACAATTTTGCAAAAAAACACATTTTTTAAAGACATTTCTGTTCTTGATAAATTTTTTTTTCACACATGGACAAAAGAAAATGCAAAATAATATATGTATATGTATGTACCGTTGTTTTTTGAATGTATAGTGTTTGTTTGAAGTTTTCTTTGTCAGTGTATTAGTAAGCACTTGTCGTTGGCGTGTATGTGCATTGCAGGAATGTTTGCTAAGATGTTGTGTTGCCAGATTTTTAGTTTTTAGTCCCTATTTATTTTATTTAAAATGAGATTTTTTAATAAATATTTAACAGCTTAATATTTCCGAGTTTCATTTTTTTCAACACATAAGTTTCTAAATAATTTTAGATAACAATAATATGATTTTCCCGTTTTTTTATATGTTTTTACTCTATCAACTATATTTAGCTATTTTTCTTCGTGTTATTTCCAATAATACTAAAATTATTATTTTATACACGTTATTGCCATCTTAAAATTAAGCATATTCCAGTTTTGTTAAAGAAAATATAATATTTAAATATATTTAAGATCTTGTAAAGGTTAAGGGTTTGAGCACTTTTTTAAATTGCCGAATAAATTTTTCTTGTTTTTATTAACATATTTTCTTTCCATAAAACACCGTTTTTTATTAATCAGATGACCGTTGTAATCAGATGGCTGAAAATATTAATCCTAGCAAAAAATTTTGTGTATTTATTTTTATATGATTTTTTTTCTGGTTAAATTCGGCTGCAAAACGGTTAGATAGGATTATTATGCAACTTCGCGTAAAGAAAGTGATTTCGAAGTTTTTGAAATTAAAGAAGGCAGTAGTTATAACAAAAATAATTTTTGTATGTGCCGCATTTGCATTTTGCAAATGCGTATAACAGCAAGTACGCTGCTAGAACTTTAACCTTTTTTATTTGTGGAGGAATTTAATGAAAAATGGATTATTTCTTCTATGATTAATAAGAAATAAAAAACGCTTAAAAGAGTGTAGTCAATACTTGATAGCATTACAAACTTAGAAAGTTGTATAAAATATAGGTAAATTTAATAAAGCACATACATACATATGTATATTAAATGCACCTTTATGTTAACAAAATTTAAAATAAAATTAAGTCATACTTAAACTAATAAAAATAAAAGTGGAACATTTGAACTTTACATCTTTTTTAAGGAAAATAAATTAGTTCTTTACAAAAAAAATGTTTATTCCAAATTTGCAGATTATTTTATTTTTCTAGATGCAGTTCAAGATAAGTTACATTTTTTGTCGCGTTCCCGTCTGCAAATTTATTGCTTGTTTTTTAGAAACAAAAACTTTAAAAAAATATGTTTTTCACCTTATAGGTACCTATATTGCTACTAAAATACTTAAACTTATATATTTTTTTATTTTGAAGGCTCACGATTGTATTTTTTTTAAAGCAAAATACTTTATACTAGTTTGTTTTAATAGAAAATTAAAAACTTTTGAGACAAAGATTTTTGGTGAGTTTTTAAGATTATTTAATAGTTTTAGTTTTTTTAAATACATATTTAAATTTAAAATTATGCTAATTTTCATATTTTTAAAATCAGCACTAACTTCCGTTTTACTAATCTGGCAACGCTGTAATAATTATTGGCTGCGTGCGCGGAAAATATTTTGTTCGCATATACACACACATACACATAAGTTTAAATACATATAAAGGGAAAATGGGAAAATCAATAAAGCTGACGATAGACACAATACAGCACATAGAAAATATTAAAAGAATTTATATGATGCACTTGCTTTTAACAATAATTTGGTTAAATATATTTAATCATTTTTTATTATTAGCACATTAAAAACTTGTTTGAGATATTTCGTAACACTTTTTTTTGAAAAATACCGGTTCTCTTTCCTAACATTTGCAAATATGTATAAGCAACTAAATAATTTTTTTTTTCACACTCACTTTTTAATAAATTTAGCATCATCAGATGTTTGTTGCATTTTATGAACTTTAATTGGAATTTTGCTTAAATTCCTTTTACCACTAGCCCCAAATGACGGCAAATTTGTTTGATGGTGTACAGATGAAGTTGCGTCGAGTGCAGAAACAGTAGCGTAAATAACGGTAGCACCGTATGATTCTTGCAAAAATTCTTTGGTCGTTAATAGAGTTTCACAGAAATCGCGAACGATGGCATTAAAAATATAACTTAAATAATGTAATAAAAATATAAAGAGTGCTATGCCCGCAACTACTTGAAAGAAGAGTAGCAGCTCAACTGGCATACGACACACGAAACCGCAGTCCAAGCAATTTTATATTTGTTGGTGTTAATGCTTTTTCTTCCTTTGCCTTTGATGCGATAGTAACCGTTGTTTTTTTTTTTATTATATTTTCTAGTTTCTTTGTATATTTACACTATTCCGTAAAACATTTTACAACACAATAGTTATTCCTTTCAACTTCCACATAAATACATGTATATTTATGCATTAAGCATCTGTGCATAAGTGTTTAATAGCAAAAACTAAAATAATGGCATATTGTAGGCAGGTTAAATAGATTTCTTAATACATTTATTTTATTTCCTATTCTCCTTTTTGTTATCAAACAATATTTAAACCATTTTTTGTGACGATTATTTGTTTTGTTGTAAATTGCAAAAATGTGTTGTTAGCGCGCGTAAAGAAATAACGGTGTTCGCTCTAGCACGGTTCGTAATATTCTGATTAGTATTTTTAGTTGTGTTTATTTTGTTTATGGGTTGAATGTGTGTGTATTTTGCATTTTTCATTAGACATTGATATTTGTCATTCGTTCTTTTATTTCCTTTTTTATTTATTTTTATTATTGTTTTCACTTCTTTTACTGTATTGTATTGCCTTTTGTTTTGGTTATGCCTTTTATTGTTGGCTGTTTTTGCATTTTGGTTTTTTGTTTTGTTCTATTTTGTTAGTTTACTTTTATTTGTAATCCGGTTAGATTATGTTTTGCTTCAAAGCTTGGCATTACTTTAAATATGCCATTTGATTCGTCATTGCCAGATACAATTTATTCAAATATGAGAACACACACATTCAACTACTATATGAGAAGTTTTATATTAATATAAATTAAAAACTTCATTTCTGAATATTAATTTTGACATAAAATCTACATTTGTATGTACGTACGTGATAACATGCATATTTGTTTATTCTTTTAACCCTTTTAATAACATTTTCTTAATTAACTTCATTATTGTAAAATATATTTATGCAATTTCTATTTAAAAATATCATTGAACAATTTTTGACTTTAACACAATGTAATAACAAGTTAATTTTTTTAAGGTTACAAGTAAAAAAAATGTTTTATTTTATTGTACTAATATTTTATCCACTGCCACCATTTTCCTGCTTAACCTCTGATTTTATAGTTTCTGTAGCCGACATATTCACACTTAGCTCCCTTAACCCCGAACCCCATTCAGCGACTTTTTTAAAGAACTCAGCATCAACCAATTCAATTATCCTAACATTTTTAGGGTTTTTGTCAATCTCATGCAGATGATCTAAAACCATTTGCCCACGAGTGTGGCCATTTAAATCGACCACACAATGCCAGGAACTTTGTTTTAATATAATCTGCGAGCTAAAGAGAAATGCTGCCACTAGCATGGCATCGCAAGGATTCCAGCCTTTGGAACCACTTGGCAAGTATTGGGCAGCTTCGACCAGATTTAATAAGTCGACAGCAGGGTTTTGTGAAGCTTTAGATCCGAACTGTTCGAGGCGCCATTTCTGCAAGTGAAAATTAGATATGTTTTAGAAAAAGTGCCCTTTTCCTTTTTACTTTTGCTTGTGCCACTTACTATGCATATAAAAAATCGGTCAAACATACAGGGTTCCCAAGGTAGTATAGTAATGGGGCATTTGGATTTTGTTAATACTATTTGAGCAGCTTCGGGGTCTGCATAGAAATTGAACTCAGCTGCGCGAGAATAATTTCCAACACCTTAGAATTGAGAAAAAAATATAAATTAGAATATTAATAAAAATTTCTAAAATCTGATTACAAGGCTTTAAAATTGAATTTAAAATTTCTAAAATACAAATAAAGAGTTCTGAAATACAATTGGAAACAGTGCACCAATATTTTAACAATTTTCTAATAAGATTTTAATTTAGTAAAATTTATATTTATGTAAATTCTTAAAACATGCTCCTCACCCTGATGATTTCCGCCCATTATATATAGTTCCTTAATATTAAAGGAAAACTCTTGGCCATACATGGAATAGCACAGAGCAATATTCGTTAAGGGGCCTGCGGCGAATATAGTCACTTGTCTAGGATTCTAGAAGCAAAAAAAAGAATGAGCAAAAATAGATTAAAATTATCCTTCCAAACCAACCTCTATACAAAATTGATTTATGGCTGCCACAGCATGCTCTCCCTCCACCATCTCCTGCACATCTATATCTTCATCTTGGGGCAAAACATCACCAAAACCATCTTTTCCTAGAAAAAGTGGTCGTTTAAGGTGTTCACGAGATGACAGCAAAGACTCGGCAGCACCCAGGAAAATTGGTATCTGAGATTAAGTAAAATTTAATTTTGGGGAAAACCCAGCTTTGAAAACCACACAAATTTTTACCTCATCTCTGCCACATGCCTTGAGAATCCTAAGAATATTGTAAGCAGCATTGTGCAAAGATGTATTACCACTACCACATATAGTAATGCCCAAAATACTCAAATGATTTTCGGCTTCTGCTTTTAGTAGTAACAATAATGCCCAGGCATCATCACTGCCACCATCACAGTCCAATATCACATAATTCCTGGCTGACATGGCTTTCAAAGATTTCTTAAGATATTTTTGTGTATCTTTTTGAGAAGAGTTTTCAGACTTAAATATATTTAAGTAAGTTGTTAGCTTAAGGTGGCGTCATAAGGGGATCTCTGGTAGAAATATTTCACTATGCTGCCTCCGGCAAATCTCTTGTACTTCTATTGATAAAATGTCGTTAAGAAATCTAATTGGGAAAATATAAAAAACAATTGAGTGCAAGAGATTTTACTTATTTTATTAGTAAAAACACTATTTAAATAAAATTATAGCTTCGATATACATATTTACAAAGTTAGTGTTATATCGTCTTCCTGAGATATATTTATGTATCTTTGTTAGAAAAATTTAATCAACAATTGATATTGAAACAAGCAATCATTTTAGAAAAGATGTCTCTTTAATGTAATTACTTAACGTAAAAAGTTTTATCTGCTTTGGGAGCGATAGCCTTTTGGTTTACACATATTAAATTTTTGAACTACATATTACCAAAAATATAAGTATCATAGTCACACCCATCACAGTAGAATTATACATACATATATAAATACAAATATATATTTCCTTCAATCCCCAAAAAAAATTCCTTACAATTTATACACTTCCCGAGAGCTTCTGTTACAGAAAGCCTAATAATTTTTACAAGTATCTCTTTTACTCATTCTCTAAAAAAATTAGTTTTAAGTGAATACACATCCATACATAAGTATTCATCTGTACATACATACTTTTACTATATTTTTCGGCAAATGTTAAAATCAGTGTTCCCCACACGCATACATTTTCATGTTATGATCAGTGGTGCTCAGCAAGATAAGATAATGTATGAAAATTTATGGGGTATTTTTCACTGTGTTGTTTTATCTAAATAAACAATTCAATTAAAACCTATATTGTTGTTGTCACTTTTTTGTGTTATGTATGCTCTCTTTGTTATAGCTTTTTGTTAGCACTCGTGCTGTAAACATGTAAAACCTAATTTGTTTTCGTCCCCCAGAAACACTCCTGGCTGACATTGGTTATGATTGTGTTTGTTGCTTGCTTTTTCGCGTAATTATTTTTCTCTTATGGCCATAGTTGAAAGTTTAAATTATGAAAAAATTGCATTGAACATTTTTTGGGATCTAGTATTTTAAATTAGAGGCCAGCTCAAGACGACACTAAATAAGGCATCATCTCGAATTTTCAATTCATTTCATATACCTTACGTGTGCACACACAACAATTAGTACTGCGTTGTACTGTTCGCCATCTCTTTAGTTTACTAAAATTAACTTAAATGAAAAATATATTCACACTTAAGCACACTTAAGTAAGCAACAACATCAATTCATCATGATCACACACTTCAATTTCGATCTACTCGAAACTTTACTGTTGACGGGATGTTCCTGGTGTGTTAGTTTTAAAAACGGGGGTTGATTTTTAATGTATGTATGTAATGTAATGTTATTACGTATAAATTGTTTATATTGATTTGCCTGCTTGTATATATGTTTGTTTATGTATCTATTTAACATTGTGTGTAATACACACAGTTTTGTTGTTGTTGACCACACATCATCACAGTCATTTTTTTTATCGACCACACATCATGACAGTATTTAAGTTGTATCAACAACAGTGCATGACACCACTCTTTATTCTTTACTACACTACATTGCATCAAAGAAACTGTGGCAGCTACACTACATTACAGCACTTAAATAGTTTAACCGCACAACAACACAAGAATTAGAAAATTATGCGGTTCTTGAATTAGCTTGAAATAGGACTTGATGCATGTCTCTATTATAAATCAAGTTAGTTCTGTTGAAGAACATTTTATTAATGTGAAATAATTTTGCCTTTATTTATTTTACCTATGTATATTGACAACATTTTATGCCATAAGATCTTACATATGTTTATCCCTTAATTAATTTTGGTTTTGTTTTTCATTTTTTTTTTACTATAAAAATTTAGTTTAAAAATTTGTTTATTAAAAATTTTTAATGTCTTAGGTGGTCACACTGATCGTCTGGCAGAAGAGACTACAATATATATTTTTTTATTCATACTCTCTTCAATGCTCAGAGAACATTCGCACGCGTGCGAGCTTTTGGGGGTCACTGGTTTATATGCGAAAACTTAAGCTGTGGTTACATTAGTCAAACAATTTGCGTCAAAAACACCAGGATATACCTATCACTTTGAAATTGTAAAATGTATTGGTATCTTTAATATTTTGGCTATATCAGAAAAAATTTTTTTGGTAATTTTACACCGTTTGCTTAAAAAAAACTTATTTAAGGGCAGAAAGCATTAAAGTATTTTTTTCTTAAAATAGTGGTAATGCTTCTCTGTGCAAATATTTGACACATCTGACCGTAGCCTTAAGTAGTAGTACATACATACATATGATATGCATTTATTTACATATGTAGGAAATTTATTTTACAATTTAAAGGATGTGAGCAGCTTGCCGGCAATAGTTAAAAAACAATTTTAAAGTTTTCTTTCGGAAATTCTTTTACAGTTCATAAAATTACACAAATAACATTAACAAATAGGTACATATGTACTTGCAATTGTAGGTAGAATATGTATCTTATCCGGTTTAAGTTTTTGTACACTTTTATTCTCTTGATTTAAACACAAAGAAAAACTCACAATTAACTAAAAATTTTTGTTTAATAAAATAAAAAATATCTTAATCTTATCCAAGAATTTATGTATATTGTTGTTAGCAAAAAATAAATTTACCGAACTGGGCAAAGTATCTATAGTAAAAGCAAATACAAAATGAACTAAATGAAAATAAAACACACAAAGAAAAAAATAAACAGAAAAAATTAAATGGACACAACTACAACGCTGTTTATTTACTAGTAAAGTACGAATAGCGAAACACTAACAACAAAACCTTATTCTTGTTCTTTGCTTCTTTTTGTTATTAGGAGAAGAACATTGTTGCTGTGTTTTCGCAAAAGTGAGATACTCACTCAGGATTAAACAAAAGATTTGTACTCATTTGTAAACTGTAGATACATTTTTAACCCTTAAGTATGCAATGGAGACATAACTTACATATGTTATTGTATTAACATATGTATATCTGCTACATGAGTGATTCAAATATGTACATATACAAATTTAAAGGTATATTTAATTACATTTTATATATTTAAAACTCAGAATTAAGGGGTTTTAAACCCCTTCAAAGTCTGATGAACCCGAAAAAGTTAGCAATTTTGTAAAAATTGGACCACAAAAATTATGCCAAAAGATTAAAATCAAAACATGTATAGATATGTACACAATTCGTTTGTTTTAATTTGTATTTATTTCCTGATTTTTATTTTTTGGCAAATAGGTAATAATCATTTTTTGATTTTCATCCCCCCACTCGGTGACAAAAGTTAGCCATGGTGTTGCCCTCTTGCATTGATGTCCTTGCTCCCCCATTGAGAGTGATAAGCAGTGACATCGTTTTCCAGATACCCGAATTCCTTTTCTCTTCTGACTACTGTGATGTGACCATAGCTGTAATATAAAAGGTGGATTAAATTAAATTTTTTCAAATACGCCGGTTTTCACCTTGTCCCCTATCGAGAATGCGTGAAAACGATCATTGACATTGCCTAGCGCAACAACCTTTTACGTAGATATGTATAAGGCTCCGGAACTAACGCAATGTCTAACTGGTAATTAGAAAGAGAGAGCAAAAGTATATCTGATGCAGCCTTGAAGTGATGCAAATTAATTTGCACTGTACGAAGCTTCCTCTAAATTCCTTCTTTTAAGAGGTTGAGGTAGGTTGGTGGAACCAAATTATTTCAAAACCTTGTTTTACTCGTTACTCACAGTTAATCAGAAATCTTTCGAATTCCTTATCGAAACTTACTGTCAAATCTAGAATGCCCTTCTCCGCGTACACGACGGATGATGTTATTACACAGTCCGCGCGAAGACCAGCGTTCAGCTTCTAGACAAGGCCTCACCGTACCTTTCCTGTGTTTCTGACAAATCGCAAAGGGCCATTGGTTAAACGCATTGTTTTCGCTCAGTGTTTTGAATACCATCATGACAGATACTGACAAAGATTTCTGTTTGGAGGAAATAAAACGATAATCTTGTAGCTATTTGGCTCTTAAGAAAAGATTTTATCATAACTTATCTATTTGATAAAAGGTTCTTTAGTTTTAATTCTGATTGTTTAAGAGAACCATCAAATGCCGGTAAAAATAAGAGGAAATTAAAATTAGAAATTTCAAGCCAAATATGCGAGTGTTTAAGAAGTAAATTTAGAGCAAAAAATATTTTTAAATAAACAATAGTTGGGGAATGGAACTAGGTTGGCAGCAAATGTTTTAGTTGTCTACAGAGAGAGTTACTGGCAGTACAAGTGCTAATAGTTTGCCAGTTAATTAGAATATTTCATAAAGTTTTGGTTTAATATTTTTGTAATTTTCATTATTGAAATAAAACGATAAAAAAAATATTTTTTAAAAAATCAATGCATTTAAAACGTTCATAGGAATCAATTGAATAAAAACAACAACCATTACCATAAAAAAAAAATTTGTATCGCTCGTTGTATTGGAATTTCAAACGTAAGACGCAAATAAATCAACAATTTTCAAACACAAAATTAGAAATAAAAACAATGTCATCTGCAGTTGATGGATTTGTCATATATGATTGTGACATTGGCATTGACGATGCTTGGGGTCTTCTAATGCTCATTAAGGCAGAGCAATTCTTCAATGAACTCTCGCAGAAGTTTAATACAGACTTGGATAAACACAGATTACCTGAAACATATAAAATACTGGCTGTAACTTGTGTACAGGGAAACACAGATGTAGACAACTGTGCTAAAAACGCTCTAAGAGTTTTGGATAGTGTGGACAGATTGGATGTAAGTAAAATGCTTTATACCGAAAATTTGCCCATATTCTGTATTAAAAGAGTTTTAACAGGTGAGAAATATATAGTCGGTCAGGTCCGGACATAATATACTCTACAACAGAAGTTCATTGATATTAAGTAAAACTATATGCACAAAATTTACACAGGGTAAGAGGATTTTGGAATGGGATTAACATGATTTTTGGTAAACTCCTACTATGGAAGAAATGGTCAATAATCGATCAACTTTTACAAGACTTGTTAGGGGTATTATACACTTCACATTGTGATTAGGAAATATAAATATCAGCAGTTTTTTTATTCTCTTAGTAATTTTTACAACGTTCATTTCCGACCTAATTATTGAATACATATGTCCATGTCTATTGAAATCAAGATTCCGGATGCATACACAGAAAAAAATTCAAATAATTTTTAATTAAAATATTTGTTACATTAACTAAACGTTTTTTTTTTTTTTGATTTTTTCGAGAGTAAACGAATCTTTAAATACAATTAATATTTTCATAGTACTTTGTTGACATTTGTTTGAATTTAAATTTTAATTTTAACTCTTTAATTAAAATTATTTAGGAATTTAACTTAAATTTTTATATATATTTTAAATTTTTTTATTATATGTTTGTTTAATTTGCAAATGGAACTAATTTTAGTACACATTGCAAGTTTTACGCTCTATCCACTAAACCAACTCGGAATTCTGTTTATTAAAGTGTTAATATTACTTTTATTTACATTCACATTAACTAACTCAATTCAGCTCAACTTAAGGTACATATATTGAATAAGGAAGGGCCAACTGATCGGCTGACTTTTATTTCCGCCATATGTTTTCTAACTTTGCGTGGAAAATTTTTTGTTATATAATGGCTGTGTATACTGTGTGTATGTGTAAAAGCAACATTTTTGACAACTTAGCTAGAGTTCAGCAAAATCAAAATATGTACATGCAAAACTTTTCCAGAAAGTTGTTGTTGTATTGACGAGGTTATCTTATTATTTCACCATGCTCAATTCATCTCAAAATCATAAGTTTAGGCAAAACAAAAAACAGGTTGAAAAAAGGATGGGACTAACAGAACATAGAACGGAGGGGTAAAATGGAATTAAAACAAGTAACCGGCACAAATTATGCAAGTAGCAAGGCGAATTCATGCAAGGTGAACGCAGGGCGAAAAATTCGTACTCATAATGTCAAACACAAATATGGCATCATATAAAAAACACAAATTATTTGCAGAAGAAAAACGTGGATAAAACTAATTTTACACTGTTTTTTTTTGCACAAAGAACAAGAACGCATCATTTGGCTTTACTGTTTGTTAACACTTTTTTAAATTTTTAGTTTAAAAATCTAACCGACGCGTAATTTTTTTTAAATCAAGAACAAGCACATAAACAAACTTTTGACATATTGTGAGGAAAATTGCACGAGCAAAAAATAGTCAGCTGATCTGTCGAGACCACCTTCTCTATGAATTCGCCTTGGCAAGTAGACAATTTTTGCCTGGAAAACGGCTCGTACGATTTTTAGCACGAATAGCTTATTAAATGGCCACAATTGTCTACTTTCATATATTGTGCCGTTTACCTCTGGTAGTACTCCCTGTCGGCTGGGAAAGATCAGCTTCGATTTTTTTTTTACCATTTTGAACGAAGCCTCTTATCTGGAAAACTGCACACTATTCGCTGTTTTAAATGTAAAGGGGAAAAAGAAACTCAAAACAGCGAATAATGGTTTGTTGGATTCTTAAAAAAAACTCTTGAACATTTTGGTTTGCTTATAGTAATTCTCAATATGTTTATTGAGGTTATAATATAAAAACAGAAAATATTCATGAGGTTTTTTAAGAATTTGGTTGAAGTCTTCTGATGATTTGGTGTAAGAACCAATGAAATGCATATAGACAAACTTAACCTACAACAAACCCTGAAAATATACAGTTAATTTTATTTTGAATTGAAAGGGCCGAAAAAGATTAGAAAGTTCCACAGGGCCATCAAACATTTATAAGTGCCAGAAATGGCCCTATTGTGCCACATTTTGCATCAGTGTCTGGTATCGAACCGGTAGCTTCTGATATCCAAGCAAAAAAATACCACTTGACTAACGAGGCATTGCGTTCTTAAAGTTTAAATTGTTTTTAATGTTAGAGTTTACGCTTGTTGTTCATTTTTGTGTACTCAACTTAAAATGTGTTGCACACTGAAAAAAATTGCTGTGCAAAACAATTGCTCTTCTTTGGAATTTGTAAATAAGCAATTAAATATACAACTGAAATAATTATATATATAATTGGGACAGTAATATTTGTAATTAAAAATTATATTTTTTTATTAATGTTTTGATTAATGCAATTGAAAAACATGTGGGCGTACTTTTTTCTGTGTACTTATGCATGCACTCATTCAGTTTCAAAATGTTTAAAAAAACTTTGGGCTAAAAACTATTTTTTGTTTCACAACAATTTTATTCCTGTTTTTTTCTCTTTTGCTAATGTTTAGATACCCGTTTATAAAGGATGTTCTGCTCCCATATTGCCACGAGCTTGGAAGCGTACTCGTTATTTTTTTGGTGTTGATGGTTTCGGAGATATTTCCAATTTGCCTGAAGTGGATTCAATACAACCTCAAACGAAACATGCTGTCAATATGATGTATTCCTTGGTTTGCGCGGTGAGTTAAGATTTTAAACAAAAATAAATTAATAAAAAGCTAAATTTGATTAATTTTCTAGCACCCCCATATGATTGATTTTATTTTGGTGGGACCATTAACCAATTTTGCCACGTGCATAAATATGTACGGCGATGCGTTTTTGAACAAAGTTCGAAAAATCTATGTCATGGGTGGCAATTGTAGAGGTCAGTTTTATGGTGTTTTCTTTTTTAAGAAAAAATGTCATTTTATTTTGTAGTACATACTTTATATTTTTAAGAGCAAACATTTGGCACTTTTTTGTTTCTTTAGGGCAACATTATCAGAAAAATACTTACGACTTTATAAAAATGTTGCCCTTTTTGAGAAAAGAACAAAAAGTAGTGCATAGGACAGAATTTTGTTAAAATTTTTGCCGGAAATAAAGAACATGAGTTTAATCAACACATATTTTTAATAGTCCGCTAATTCTTGTCCCCTTAATTTTTCTCCTAGGCAAGGGTAACATTACTAAATGTGTAGAGTTTAATTTTATGATGGATCCTGAAGCTGCCCACATTGTTTTTGAAAGTGTCAAAGAACATGTTATCACCATTTTACCCTGGGAAACTTGTATTGATGGTGACATGAATTTAGAGACGGTAATTTTAGCTAATAATATATTTATTATTTTTTTTTTATTTAATTTTAAAATTGTTTTCTATTTGTGCTGGCATTTGCATAGAATTGGCGCGTCAATGAATTAGGAAAGGTGAGGACAAAGGCAATGCAGCTAATGAACACAGTAGAAGGTGCCGCATATTTACCAAAAGGTTTTGTCAAGTGGATTGTTTGCGATGCCATACTGGTGGCCGCTTCTGTTTTAAAAGCTTGGATATTGTAAAACAACGTCTCTACCATGCGACAGTCGAGCTGAACGGTTTACATACTCGCGGTCAAATGGTACTCGACCATTTGCGTAGAAATAATGAGAATGTTAAGATTATATTGGACATGCTTAAGGAAGACTACAAACAAATTATATCATGGACAGGTGGTTTAATAGATAATGTGGATATGAAGAAATGGATGTTGGAGAAACTCTTAAATAAACCCACAATATAAAAACGATTTTTTGGCACAAGCTAATAAACTACAACTAAACTGTTAAAAAACTTTTGCAAATGTTTAAAAAATAACTTGAAAATCTGTAACTCTTTCTAAAGTGTCCATACGAAATAAACCTAGTCTTCAGTAAGGCTAGTTAAGGTAATACAGGCGGGTACGGCAGGGTGACCGCTGAAAATTTCAAAAAAGTGGCACAAAAAGTCGTTTAACGAAAAAAAGTCGCATCAAAATGTAGTTCAATAAAAAGTCGCATTCATTTAAAAAGCTTTTATTTGAAGTCTTTTGCTATTACTTTGACTAAAATAAAAATTATCTTGTGTTCCCATTCTCAACATTTGGGTTCTTATGGGAAATATTTTTAAACTTTCAGCACTAAGTATCCCATTCTTTTTCCGTTTTTATTAAATAAAAATCTCTTACAATAAGCTGTTAAAAAAAAAAAAACAAATAAAAAATATTTACCTGTCTTAGAAAGATGTTGGGCCTTATTGTGTTTGGCGTAGTCGTGTCGAATGTTGTCGAATTTGCCAATGTTGTCGAATTTGCCACAAAAACGACAAGGGTGCTATTCATATAGCATTGGCGTATTTGTTAGACGGTACCAAAAAACTAAAAACGACACAATAAGGTTGATTGATGTCAGTTATTTTATTTCTTAAAAAAACATGCAAAAACTAGTAGATTTAAACTCATTAAAATTATTTCCCTGAAATAAATTTTTTGGAATTTGTATATTCTTGTTGTTTTGAGGAATCTATTTTCGGTTATTCATTTACCAAACTTTATCCAATAGTGAGAAATTCTAAATTGAAGCACAAAATTTACATTCTTGGTATTAAAACAGAGAGTGAACCACTGAGATGTTTGATTTCTAAAATCTAAACGTTTGAAGTGATTTAAAATACTTTTAAGTTTTTGTTTTGCTAGATTTAAGATTTAATGAACTCTTTAACTTCATAATAATCGGCTTAGCAGCTTTTGCAAAATTTAAGATCAAAGTTAAACTTTTCATGTTTCTTTTAGCATTAAGAATAAAAGTGCTTGCTATTGATTAAAATTAAGAACTATGGTATTTTGCTACTGAAAAAGAAGGACGCTTTTGAGCTCACTGTATCACAGTTTTAAGAACTTCTCATTCTTCATAAATGCTATGCTTCGTTACGATACTTTACTTTAGGGCAGATTTAAACAATGTTAAACCTTAACCTAATTTTTTGTACTTATACTCAAAGCCCTCTTATTCGTTTACACCAAAGAGATTACAATTTTATTGTTTGGCATTCTATGAAATTTGCCATGCGTTGAAAACATATTTTTATATTTACTATAACAAAAAAGGATGGAAAGTTGCAAAAAATAGAAAAAAGTTGCAAAATAGCATCAGTTTAACATGGTCGCACAAAAAATCGCATTTCGGAAAAAAGGTTGCAAATTGCCACTATAGTCGACGAACGGTCACTCTGAGCTACGGTTACCAGAGAGTTTCGAAGCACAGTTAACTTTGGTTTGTTTCTTTAATCTGTTTGTTATACCTGTGAATGAGAAAAAAAAGAGAGATAGAAAGGAAGAGAGAAAAAGAAAGAAAAGGAAATAGGATAACTTTGATAGCCTAATTTTTACAGTTGGTAATCCCTAGTTCGCGAACCTACCGCTATGTGCCAAAACCAGGGTATACGTATATCAGGTAGCCTCAGACAAACAGCTGAGTAACGGTATTTCGTTATATTAATGTCAAATTTTGTTTATGTTTATGTATTTTCTTCCTTTTATACAAACAACAACTGTAGTATTGTAAGAAAAGCTTAAAAGAAGAAGGATTTTGTGAGTTTTTGTTATTTGTCTTTGACATTCTAATGACGGTTTTAGTTGTTTTTGTTGAAAAGCTCCTACCTGATATACGTGTACCCTGGCGAAAACCTTACCTTTTGTGTTGTAAACATTGAAAGTGTTTCACAATATAAATGAAACTTTTGTTTCCTCAATAAAAGGTTAGTAATATTATCGAAAAATTTTTCCAAATGTTTTTTTTTATATCTATTTGTACATAGTTTTTTTAATATTTATAAATACAAAAAACTATAAAAAGAAGAAACCACAATAAAATTTTGCAAAAACTAGCAAATGATATCAACACAAATGCCAAGATAACTAATACATATGGGGCATTTCATGTCAAGTGACCCAACTTTTAAAACCGATGTCTTTCGATTGGAAAGAAATTTGGACCAAAGTAAGTTCTTGCAGAGAGTAGTTTAGACACAATTTTTTAACACGATCGGTCAAGAACTCTCTGAGCTAGAGGGGTTCAAAATTTGACCTTTTCGGCAAATAGGTGTTTTTTATCATGCATGTAGTTTATTACCTTTTGCTTTTAACAAAATTCGTCCCAAATAGTTTCGATAGCTTTTTCTTCAATCTTCCAGAAAAAAATATTTTTAAAATTAAAAAAATATTTTTTTTATAAAATAATTAGAAAAAAATTTTTTTTTCCAAATATGCCCATTTTTTTTTTTTTTTTTTTGCTCAAAAGAAAGCTTAGGTCTTTTCTTTGAAGAGCTTGGAGGTCGCTTAGTGGGATGCGAGTGGGATATCTATAAAAATTAATGTTTTGTAACTCAAGGTAGAGGTTTTCCAATTTTCGCGTATATTGTATTCTGATTTTTTTGCTATTTATGTAAAATTATCTCTTAAGCAAAAAAAAATATTTTATGCTAAGAAACAAAATAATTTAACCTTTCCGACGGTAAAAAGTTGGGTCACTTGACATGAAATCCCCCATATGTATATTGAAATAAAAATATTCTAAATATATATTATTAAATTTATTAAGTTATAAGCCAAAACAATATAGAGTCATAAATATATTTTGAATGATAAAATTTTGATAAAGAGCTCCACATACATACTTTAATTTAAATATGTTCGAAAGGAGAGTGGTTTTGTTATATCATATAAAAATATTTTAAAGGTTTGGTGTTACTCTTATTAATGCTACGCTAAGGTAGAGAAACTAGGCAAAAGTAGCTCAGCGCCTCGTTTCTGTATGGTATGTGAGAAGTTCTTTAGTCGAGAAATTTATAGTCGCCCTGTCAAGGACAGAATGAATCAAAGAAAAACTATTATAAATTTTTAATGTAAACTTGATATATATTGAAATTATATGGCTCGCCCTGTTAATAACTGGAACACTTCTATAATCTTAAAAAATTTTTCGATGCGAAAACTTCTCGCAAGTTACAGAAACGAGGCACAGATTTTAAAACCCAAATTTCTGCGCCACCTTTGTTTAGATAATATAAGTAAATCTAGCCATAATGAAGCCATTTATTGATATCTTTGTCATTATTTAAAAAAAAAATTGTTTTTTTTATCAATTTTTTTATACTTTTACTGATAAAGAGACGCGTTTTTGCACACGCAATAAATTGTTATAAAACTTAATAAACGTTTATGAATACATTTTATGTGAACAATATTTGAAGACATAAATATCGTCCCATATCAATGAACGATAAAAAGAATGGGGTTATCGCTGAAGGACAAAGCTTACTTTATTAAACGAGTAGTAATTAGAAACGGCTAACACTTAGAACGTTTTCTATTAATTTTTTTAAATATTTTACTTTTATTACAAGAATAAAAACACTTATGAATTTAGTAAAACCTTTGCTTAAAGGCATAGAGTTTGCAAATGTGCTTACAAAAATTAATAAAGAAAATATGTATGTAATTACCAAGCACCACCCTAAAAATGTTTTTTAGTTTAAAAACAAACTGCCCTTGGAATTATAAAAAGGTTTTTGCTTCTCCTGTAAAATTTAAAAAAAGTACTTACGTGGTTTTGAAGTTAAGCTGACGATATATAAATTGTACTACACTGCTATAATGCAACGAAAACCAATAAACTTTATATACGAACGAACAACTGCGATAACAACAAAAAATATTTATCAAAACAACAACATATAAAACTACAAATTTTAGCTCAACATCAATATATTATGTATGACCATTTTTTTATTATAAAAATTATCAGTAAGTTCTGTTCATACCGATCCTGTATAAAAATTTGGTTTTTGAATAAAACTTAAAAATTATTATCGTACTTGAAAAATGTCCATTAAACTTTAAATTTAAAGTTAATACTGCAAACAAATATAAGATGCCAACATTCAGGAAAATGTATCAAAACTACACAGAAAAAAAAATTATTTTCAATTAAAAAATTTGTTAATTTGATTATAAAAATATTTAGATTACAACCTATCAAGAAATTCGCATATTCAATTAAATAATTTAATTAAAAATTTTCAATAAAAAAATTAATTAATCGATTTATTCAAAATACAAACAAATCTAAAATTGAAGACAGAAAATAAAAACTTTTTTTGGTTTTTTATTTTTTTTATATTTTTCTATTTATTTTTGTTTATATAATTTAATTATTTATGAATGTATTATGTTTAATTCACATTTACGTATACATTACAAGTCTCAACGACGACTCGAACCATGGGCCACATTTGATTGCAAGGCGTACGCTCTATCCATTCAGCCAAAAAGGTATTCTATTTTTTAAAGTGTTAAACTTAATTTTATTTATTTACCTCCACATTCAAAAATGCAACCTCAGCTAGTGAATGTGAGGTGAGCTTTGCACAAGCAAAGGAAAAACAAAAAAAGCTTTAGGCAAAATTGCAGCTTTTTTGAAGAACTTGCAAACAATTAAAATTTTAATTGAAAAAATTAAATGTTTATTTAAAACTTAAAAATTTTTTTATTAATGAGTTAATTAAAAAAAATTTTGAAATAATTTTTTCTGTGTACATGAACACTAAAACGTTCATACAAACATATAAACTAGACCCCTGTATCAAGTCCTATTCAAGCTAATTCAAGAACCGCATGATTTTCTAATCCTTGTGTTATTGTGCGGTTAAACGGTTTAAGTGCTGTAATGTAGAGTAGCTGACACAGTTTTTGTGCTGCAGTGTAGAGTAGTTAAGAATAAAGAGTGGTGTTTGGCACTGTGTGTCGATAAAAAAAATTACTTTGCTTATGGTGTGGCAACAACAACAAACACTTAAGAGTAATGTAGTTGTTATGTTAACAAATAATAATACACACAATGTTGAGTGGGTACATACACAAACAAACATATACACAAGCAGGCAAATCAATATGAAACTCATGCGTAATTACATTACATTACATACATATGTACATTCAAAATCAACCCAAATTTTTTATAACTATCACACCAGGAACATCCCGCCAACAGTAAAGTTTCGAGATGAATTGAAATGGAAGTGTGTGATCATGATGAATTGATGTGCCGTTGTTGTTTGCTTAAGTGTGCTTAACTGTGAATATATTTTTCATTTAAGTTTAGTTAAGTAAACAAAAGAGATGGCGAACAATACAACGCAGTACTTATTTTTGTGTGTGCACACGTAAGGTATATGAAATGAATTGAAAATTCGAGATGATGCCTTATTTAGTGTCGTCTTGGGCTGGCCTCTAATATAAACCAGAATATGAACATACATATATATGTATATACCCAGTCGGATATTGAGTTAAAAGCTTACTTATTTAACATTGTGATGTCCTAGGATATAACTTTTAAATAATTTAAAATTAATTTCATTGTAGTTATTTTAAAGTCAGCCAATTTTTAACTGCCCACATTACATTTTTTTATCAAAATAATTTTTTTTATATTTTTTAACTTTTTTTTCAATTTTTTTTTTAACAAAAACAAGTAGGGGGCTATCCCGAGTCTTATATACCCTTCCCAACGTGTAGGGGTTTTTACCCTAATTTTTTTTAAATTTGTATGGGAACCCCTTAGTTGCTGGAGATAGAGGGTAAGTTGGTTTATGGGTCGGTCGTACACTTTTTCTTTAAGGCCGACTCTGAGGAAGTGATGGGCGTTTTTACATAATTTTTGTAAATTTTGTATGGCAGCCTCCTTAGGGGATAGATGTTTTAGGAATATGTTTGGGAGAGAAAAATAATGAGGGTCAAGATTGCCAGACTTGCATTCTTACCCCTCGCCCACAACAATTTATAATCATAATAAAAAGAGTTTAAAATAAGCCTGCATCAAGTACACGACAAAAGAAAAATTATCAGATGTAAGAAACGCACCACTTAACAGAATGTGTGCTTTTACTTTGGGGTTTTCCTGGATTACTTTGTATTCAGCTTTGCAGTTAGTTATAAAAAACTTTGAGTTATTTTTGTTATCGGCTACTTTAGGTTCGACAGGGTAATTATGTTCATAAAGGGCCCCAGAAATACACCCAAAAAGTTTTGGGATGCATAACCTTCAATGGGGTTATAAGGAACGTTTTCATCCAGACACAAGTGTATACAATGAAATGAAAGAGAAAACACAACAACATCACTTGTAGCGAGTGAAAAACAGCAAAAATTTAAATAAAACTACAATGTCAGACAAAGTACTGTGTTAAAGACAGAAAATATATGGGGCTTAATAAATACTGCCACAGAACGTGCCAGAGTCATCCAACGTTACTTACATGCATTTGCAGTTGTTGTTTTTGTAATTTCCCCCATGAAAGGAGACATTTACAATACTTTAATTACACCATACACAATTTGTGATAAGAAACAAATATTCAATATCGTTAAAGTTCTCTATTAGCCATATATATTTACACACATATAGATGCACATCTCACACACTAATGCAAGGAACACAATACGGGCGTACGACGAACTTTTCGCCGCGTATATTCGTCGAAAAAAATATAACATATTTTGTCGCTGTTAAGTTATTGTGTTCTATCGATGACACAAATCCTATAATTATAAAACACAATAACTGAGCAACAACGATTTGTAGATATTAAAACGCGCAAATTTTGTAATTATTTCTTTTCTTCAAGAAAAAAAACTAATTTTTTAATTTTTTTAGACAAACATACGACTTTATTGATTCAAGACGAAATACAAGACTGATTTTCCTTTATAATTCATAATTACAAAATAACTTATTCTAGACAGTAATTGTGTTGATTCAACATTTTAATATTATTAATAATTTGGGTTAATTTGTTACTTTTGCAATTCCCAGAATTGCGACCGAAAAATAATAAATTTAACTGATTAAGTTTGCACTAATTATATTGTTTAGTTTGCAATTTTGTTTAACTTTATATTTGTAATAAATTCGTCAATAGTGTCTGTGTGTATGTATGTGTTTGGTATTGTGTATGTAACTTCTCCCCCCTTTAAAGTGGAATTCTCCTGAATTCTTTTATTTAATATTATTTTAATATGTTTGTGTTTCAAGATTACAAAAATTAAGATCAAAATTATTATTATTGCTAATACTAAACTGAATCCATGAGATACATTAGTATGATACTTAAGTCTATTAATGTTTTGTATGTTGTTTTTGTTTTCTTCCATTATATCCCTAAATGTTATTTTTTTTGTAAAATTTTTTATACTTTCATTTTTTATTATTAATATTTTTGTTTCATCTTTTTCAATGTAATTTGAAAAATAGTAATCCTTAATTTTTAATGAACAGTTATTAAATTGTACTACATAATTTCCATTTACAATAGTTTTATTCTTATTACAGGTATGTTGAATTGATATATTAATTGCATTTTTAACAATTATTGTTTTTAAGTCTATTGGTATTACTTCAAAATCTGCACTTTTTATTAGTTTACAATTTTCTTTTAATACACAGTTTGTGCTAGGTTTTAATTGTCTAATTTGTTTATTATCTTCAAATTTATAAGTATTGTTTTCATAAGTAAATATTTTTTCTATTTCTTCATCAATTTCATTATACTCTACATTAGGTATTGGTATTATATTTCTTATATCTGCGTATACAAATGATTTAGGTATTTTAATACCGAATATTAAAAATGTGTTATTAAAAATAGCTGTTCCTAATTGAATATATTTAAGTTTAGTATAGTCTATTTCATATTTTAAAATTTCATTACTTGTTAAAATATTTGGATGTATTATTCCGTATTTAGCTGAGACCAAATTATCTTGAATATGTGTAATTTTATCATTTAACAATTGTATTTTTGTGAGTTGTTGCAGATATTTATTTTCCTCGTGTCCTTTATCAATATATTTAGTTATTACATTAAAATTCCTTTCTATTTCTTGTCTGTCACTTTTTATAATATCTTTTAATTGTCTAATGGCTACATTAAAATAATCATTAATTTCAATTTGTTGATTAATAGATGCATTCGTTTGTAAAAGGTGGTTATGGATGTCCTGTCTGTCATAATCGTCCATTGTGCCGAATAACCATCTCGACATGCTTCCTATTGCATTAATAAATCCCCGTTTTTGTCTATGATTTCTTGGTATCAGTGTTAACAATTTGTTTCTAACCTCCAGTAATTTTTGTTGTAGTATATCCTTGTGTATAGTTTCCATTAATATTGTATTATCCGTCATTTCATTCACTATATTTTCTAATTCTTTTATGTCAATCTTATGTAGTATTATATCCGTGTCTTTAACTATTTCCTTAATTCCTATTTGAATGTCTGCAAATCCCGATTGACCAGTTAGTTCGCTCATGGTCATTTCGCCCTTGTTCGTCGGTGTCCGTATTATTATTAGTAATAGTATTATCATTATCTGAAAATTTGAATTTAAGTAGTATTTAATTCCCGGGTTGATTGAGTTTCCACAGTGTTTTTGTATTTTGTTTTTATTTCCCTTAAACGTCGGGTCAAGTCTTCGAAATCAATGTCCTCGCCTTCATTGTCAGTGTCTGAGAATTTATACGGCCTTTTAATATTGCTTGGGTGTATTTTTTCCAACTTCGCTTTCTTGTATTTAGGTTGTTCCTTATGCCTGACTGCCTTATAGTTTTTTATGAAACCTTCCACTCTATTCTCTCTATAGTCTTCCCTGTTCCTGTTTAGTTTACCTATCAGTTTCCTTTTATTTTCCTCTATATTTTCCTTAATTGTCTTTTCGTCGATTCTTCCTAGTTGAACTTCGTTCGGTGTGCATTTAATGGCTGAATGATATCGCTCATTATAATTCCTAATGGTTTTTTGAATTAATTGTTTTATTGGTATATCCCTATTTGTCTTGTACATTATCCTGAATTTCTCAGCAATTGTATTATGGAATCTCTCAATGTCCGCGTTTCCTGTATGACTATTAGGTTTGGTCAAGTGTAGTTCAACATTTTCCTGGTCTAGAAATTCCTTGATTCGTAAAGCTTTGAATTCATTGTCTGCTATTATCTTCTTTGGCTTTCCTATTTTTGCAAAATGGTCCTCTAATTGTTCTATAAAAGTCATATGATTTCTGTCGTTGATCGGATAAGCCGCTCCGAATTTTGAAAATTTATCTATTATAGTCAAAAACATAAATCTCTTTATGACATAAGTGTCTATGTGTATTATTTCGTTTTTCCCTGACGGTGTTTCCGTGATGGAAAATTTCAACTTAACTGGATTTCTATCATATTTTATTTCCTGGCATAATTCGCATTGAGTAATCACTATCTGAATGAGCTCCATCAATTTTGGGTAATATATTTTTCGTTTAATTTGATTATAAGTTTCAACGATGCCCGAGTGTACACTTTCTCTCACATGATATAATGATATTTGTTTAATTGCCTCAGTTTCCGTTTCAATATCTTGAGCTCGAATAGTGCATTTAATAAATTGTATTTGTCTATCGTTCGAAAATAATTCCATTAATTTTTCTTGAACTATGTTGTAATTATGTTCTGATAACTCTGAGAATATTCCTACTTTTCCTGCCGTTATGTATTTTTTAAACAATTCACCCATTACATTAAAATCAGCTTCAGCTATAAAGATTATCCTTTTTCCATGCAAAACTTTCATTTCCTCAATCTTATTATTAGTTAAAATAATTTGTGTTTTATATTTATTCACTATTTCGTCTTTTATATAAAAATGATCTAGTAGATTTTCTTCTGCTGAGTGAATAGTGACAATCGATGCATTATCCTCTTCTACGTTGTTTATTGTAGTTAATTCTCTATCATTTTCCCTTCCTTCAATAATACTTTCCTTATGTTCTAACCTGCTTAGAAAATCGGCTACCTGATTTTCTTTTCCCTTTATATAATTAATCTCAAAGTCATACTCTCCCAGTTTCAGCAGCCACCTTTGATGTCTCGGTGACATGTCTTTACCTTTGTACTTCGTATATAAAAATTTAATAGGTTGATGATCAGTGTAAATTTGAAACTTCCTTCCGTAGAGGTATGGTCGTAAATAGTTTACGCTCCATAATATCGCCAGAAATTCCTTGTCAGTCGCAGAGTAATTCCTTTCATGATTGTTTAAAGTCCTTGAAATAAAACATACCGGATGTCCTTCCTGGGATAGGACTGCTCCAATTGCATAATTGGATGCATCTGTAGTCAGTGCGAATGTTTTTTCGAAATTTGGGTATCTTAAGATGGGATGTGAGCTTATTAATGTTTTCAATTTCTCAAACGCCTCTATATAAGTTGGGTCTTTTACGTTTATTTTTACGTTTTTCTTCAAATATTTAGTTATAGGCTGTGCCACTTTGGCATAGTCCTTAACAAACTTCCTATAATATCCTGTTAAGCCTAAAAAACTTTTAATTTGCTTCTCTGTCCTGGGTATTTCTAGTGTCTGAATGATTTTAATTTTGTCTGGGTTTGGTTTCAGTCCTTCTTTAGTCAGAATGTGCCCTAAGAATTCCGTTTCCTTCCTCATAAAATTACATTTGTCCATTTGAATTTTTAGGTTCTTTTCCTCTAATACTTTGAAAATGTCTGTTATTGTCTTAATGTGTTCCTTTAACGATGTGCTAAATATGAGTATGTCATCTAAGTACACTACGCATGTTTTGTTTATAAAATCCCGTAGGGTTTCGTTCATAAGTCTTTGGAATGTCGCTGGTGCGTTTTTTAGTCCAAACGGCATCCTAATAAATTCGTATAGTCCGTGTGGTGTTACGAAGGCTGTCTTTTCCCTATCTTGTTCCCTAATTAATATTTGATGATATCCTTTAGCTAAGTCTAGAGTGGTGAAATATTGTGATCTTCCTAATTTATCCAAGATGGAATCGATGTTAGGTAACGGAAACTTATCGTCCACTGTTACCTCATTTAGTTTCCTGTAGTCTACTACTAGTCTATATTTTCGCTCTCCGGAATTATCCATTTTCTTGGGTACTACAATCAATGGGCTTGAATATCTTGAGTTGCTCTTCGCGATTATTCCTTGTTCTTCCATCTCCTTTATTTGTCGTCTTACTTCGCTTTCATGTTGTGGAGGATATCTGTATAGTTTTGAATTTATTTGTTCCTCTGTTATTGTTCTAATTTCATGTTTTACACTCATTGTGCTAGTCAACTTATCTCCTTCCTTAAAAAATAGTTTCCTAAACCTACTCAACACTTTCAAAATTTCACTATATTCTTCCTTGTTTAAGTGGTCCAATTTTAGTCTATTCAAGTCAAGATCCGATTTTTCTAACATACATATCTGTATATTCTCATACGGATTGCTTATAAAATTGGTTTTCCTATTATTAAAAATTATATGTCCTTCCTCCAAATTTATCATGGTATTGAAACAATTCATCAGATCGACTCCTATAATAAAATTATATTTCCTTCCCTTTAACTGGGTCATTTTCCATTTAATTTTTGCATTCCTTTCTACGTTAAATTCGAAAGGTGCGTCCGTCAATACTTCGAATAAAATAATATCCTTCCCATTTATTGTGCTAAATTCTAATGGTTCAGTTAATAGTTTTTTCTCAAATTCCTTAATATTCTGGTCGACTAAACTAATGTTTGCGCCCGTATCTATTAGAGCTTTATATTTCCTGCCATCTATTGTTAGTTCTATGATGGGTAAACAATCGGAGGTTGTTCCCAAAAAAAACTATTCGGTTCATATTGCCGTGCTGAAGGTCCTTCCCTTCTTACTTGATCATATTCCAAATTATTTCTACTATTTCCTGTGAAACCTTGTCCGTTCGGGCTTTGTCGTACTCCACGTTGGTTACAAAGACCTTGGTTTTGTTGCGAATTTCCTGCCACCCTGGAATTGTTTGCCTCTGCAAAAGTTTCGTTCAGTTCTAGATAGTGTTGTCCATTCGGGCTTTGTCTGACTTGACCGTTGTTACAAATACATTGGTTTCGTCCAGAAGTTCCTGCCACCCTGGGTCTGTTTACCTCTAGATTATCTATCTCCATTGGTTCTATCCGGTCAACTCTAGGTTGGTTCCAGTGGTATCGCCCGGAATTTGGCCTAGAATTTCCTGTCTGTGCAAACCTTTGGGTATTCCATGTATTATTATTATTATTACTATTATTGTAATTATTTTTATTATTGTAATTATTATTATTATTGTTATTGGCTCTATATCGGCCTGAATTGTAAAATGGTCTGTTCCCATTATTTATTTTATCTTTACTATTATCATTCTTTCCAAAATTGTCCGTATGACCTTGCATGCAATTTCTATCCCTATAATTCTGATTCGTATTCGTGTTGTACTTATTCGTTCTATATTTCCTATACTCTGGTCTAATGCAGGTATCTTCAAATCTTCTTTTAACTAAAATCCTCATTATGTTATTTATGTCATGTTCCTCGTAAATTTTATCCAACAACACCCCCTGGGTCATTTCTTTGACCGTGTTCACCAAAAGGCTGTCTATATTTGAAAGGTCAATGTAGTGGTCGTCTTGATAGTATATTATAAGTTCGTCTGACTTATATTTAATGTTCTGTATTTCACTTATTAGTTCACTTACCGTGTGTACTTTTAAATTAGCTATTAATTTATATAGATGATGAGGTTCTACGCTAGGTCTATATCGTAGTTTTAGGGTTTCTTTAATTACTTGCCAATTGTCGGGTGTGGGTATGTTTATTACTACGTCCTTCGCTTGGCCCTGGATGACTTTGTAAAATATAGTGCGTACCGCTTCCTTTTTCTGGTTTTCATCGGGAATTGTTGATAATAGATATTCGATATTGCTGAAGAAACTATTTATGGTTATTTCCCCAGTTCCCGTAAAGGTTGGTAAATGATTAATAGTATTAAATATGTTGTCCCTCGTATAGTTGGATTGGTGGAGTTGGTGTTGTGGTTGCTGTTGTTGTTGTTGTTGTTGTTGTTGTTGTTGGAGTGCTACATAGGCCTCTCGCAATTGTTCGAGCTGTTGTTCCCGCCTTGCTAACTGTTCCAGCACAGACGTATCTATTCCTTGAGCTTGTTCCATCCTGATTCTATCGTATGCCTCTTGTCTTCGAACCTTGATTTTTATGGTATCAATTGTGGTAAATTTTTTTTTTTTTTTTTTTTTTTTTTTTTTTTTTTTTTTTTATTACTTAGTGGCGTCCAATTTGTATTTTGACAATGGTTCACTGCACTTAATTTTTATTTTGTAGTTAGTGGCGTTCAATTTGTATTTTAGCAATTGTTCACTGCACTAAATTGTTATTTTGTAATTAGTGGCGTTCAATTTGTATTTTAACAATTGTTCACTGCACTAAATTGTTATTTTGTAATTAGTATTACCCTGGAGGGTCCCGTAGGATTCGCAGGATATAAAATTACTTGTTAAAAAAAAAATTATACACTCGATTCGTTTCACTGGATCCCGTTCACTAACTTTGGGATCCTACCGACTGCGCCAATTTTGTAATTATTTCTTTTCTTCAAGAAAAAAAACTAATTTTTTAATTTTTTTAGACAAACATACGACTTTATTGATTCAAGACGAAATACAAGACTGATTTTCCTTTATAATTCATAATTACAAAATAACTTATTCTAGACAGTAATTGTGTTGATTCAACATTTTAATATTATTAATAATTTGGGTTAATTTGTTACTTTTGCAATTCCCAGAATTGCGACCGAAAAATAATAAATTTAACTGATTAAGTTTGCACTAATTATATTGTTTAGTTTGCAATTTTGTTTAACTTTATATTTGTAATAAATTCGTCAATAGTGTCTGTGTGTATGTATGTGTTTGGTATTGTGTATGTAACTCGCACAACAACGACGTATGTCGAAATTCGTCTTACGCGAACAACGAACCTTTGCCGACTAATTCGTCACGACGGACGATACTGGTCGAAAGTCCGACTTGTGTTACTAGAATAAAATAAAAACAGACACCATTAAAAATCATAAATTTCTTGAAAGGAGTTTTTACTACTCAAAAATTATAATTGTAATTTTATGACTAAATAAATTATATTTAACAGTAAGGAAATCGTCTAAAAATAAAATTTGCTTTAATATAAACAAAATTTTTGTTCTAGTTGCAAATTAAATCCTGTAGCTGGATAAAGTAATACCTAATGATTTTAAACAATTTGGAGTTGTGAATGTTTTTGATTTAGTGTGCGACACGGACACATTAAAAAGGTAAAAAAATTAATTATCAAACCCTACAAAAAAAAACTATTTTTTTTAAAGCCAGAAATAACATCCGCCTTGGAGCGAATAATTTATTTTACTCTCCTGATGTGGCGTGCAATATTTTGCTGCTTATGGGAAGCACAGCTGAGAGCTACAGGTTGCGAATAATAGAACGTCCCACAGATATATGGCAGGACTTTCAACAAAAAGTGAATAGTCTCCGGAGGTGTTTCAAGCTCCCAACAAATTTGGAGTTTGCCTATGACTCTTGTCACGTCGTGGTGAGTTAAACGGTGCAAATTTACCAAATCCGCTTTGACTCTGCTGTGAACCTAATATGTATAGAGAAAACTATGCGCAATGTGGCAATCCTAATTGCCAGTGCAATAGGGCTGGCTCCAATCTATGGCTTCACCTTATTGAACTGGTTCCAGTAGATGTCATGACGCCAAGGCAAATGGAGAAACAGAACAAGCATTATTGGGCCTGTGGACCTTGTCCTCGATCTGATAGATTACTGGACACCGGATCCTTTTAGCTTCATTAAATCTCTTTCCATACTCAGAGGGAGAAGAAAATTGAATCCCCTTCCCAGAACATATAGTCATAGACCAGTCCTTTCTAAGTGGGAGACTGATGTTAGAGGTGGTATTTTATTTTTACAGGAACCCAAATTTCATTCAGTCTACCTTTTGAATGTAGTGTACTACAAGCTGACTTGTCGACGTTTTACAGAGCAGCTAGTTGGTTATGTTACTGCAAGGTATTTGATAGAAGTATCTGGATTTCTAGTGACAGCTAAGCCGCCGGATGCCTTACTAATGTATAATCTACATCTGGCAGCATGACATTTATGATTTTGTGGCAATGTTTTCTAACATTACTCTTATGCAGGCGCGAGGACACGGGACCAAAAGCTGATGAATTGGCGAAAGACATTAAAAAACTAGATGATGCGGTGATTGACCATTCTGTGGCATTCCCCTCTTTTTCTACAAATTCTGCCTAAACAAGCTCGCCGTACATACTTCGCCTGGTTAAAGATGCATTCTAACATAACTTTCAAATGGGTGCAAGGACAAGGGACAAATACAGGCAACTGTGTCACTGATAAACTGGTGAAAACCGGTATTGAACTAGATGATGTGCCGTTTAACCCTATGCTACGTTGTCCACCTCTTCCTGCAAACTTTGCGTGGAAAAATATTCTTGCACACTCGATAGCGGTAGACGGTCTTCTGAACCTTTGGGGCGAAACTACAAGAATAACATGGCTGAGATTAGATCCAAAACGTTCCAAATGTTTTGTCAATCTAGACAGACGAAGGCTAAGAGACACTCTGGCCATAACAACTGGCCGTTGTCGATTTGACAACCACGCTGGGAAAGTGGGACTGCATTTTGACCTTCTCTGAAGCAAGATCGAAAGTGACCATTCAGCCCCTCCTTTGCTTCTGTCCGACACTGGAAAAGGTTAGGGTCAGACACATTGGTACCACGGGACTTGAGAACTAGTTGGACATGACTGACATAAGCCTGTCGGATCTGTCATTTTTTATCATGGATGCAGGCGGAAATAATTATTTCTAATCATATAACTTAGACACTAATCTACAATTTCTCTCTCTCTCTCTCTCTCTCTCTCTCTCTTTCTATCTACCTTTCTTTCTCCCTCTCACAGGTATCACAAAGGAGAGCAATTTTTAAAATCGCATATCTTATTTCTGGATTAGATTCTTAATTGCTAAAATCTCTTACTTTTCGCTTCCGATCCCAACACAAGTTATTAAAAACTTAATGATTTTTTAATAAAGATTTTTTTCAAGTAACAAAGATTTTTCTACGACAACTTCTGCCTACAAGCCTAACAAGAAGGTTAGAGCTTTTAATAACAAATAAAAGTGACTAAGTGAGTGAGTAATATTCTTTTGAAGGATATTGTTGTAATTGTTTTGGTATTAAACATGGATGTTTGTATCGATGCAGATTAATTTGTGTATTGGGTTGTATGCAGAGCTTTACAAACGAAATAAAAGTGTTTTTGTGTTCGTAAATATATAGAGTATCTGTGTGCAGAGTTTGTTGTATTTTTTGCGGCGACTTTATTTCAAAATTGTTTGTTTGTTTGTATTGTTGCTGTTATTCCATTTTTGTTGTTATTACTGCAATGTCTGGTCTGGTTGCTTGGTTGGGAGTCCGTTTTTAGTCAAATCACAAGTTTGACGTGTTATTCGTGAGTAACATTTGAACAAACAAGACGTGTTAAACGCGTAAGAAAAAAAATTATTAAAAAAAATAAAAGATTCAATTCAAATTTATAAAAACCGTTGCCATTTTTTAATAATAAAAAAATTAATACATAAAAAATATTGCATTAAAAAAATCTTTATTGTGTTTGTGTAAACTAGAGTAATTTTATTTGATCGTTTTTATTTACAAATTTAATTTTCGAAATTTATTTAGGGCGGTTTCAAGCCTTTGTTCCCAAAAAATAAAAAAATTCTTCCTCTTTTCATAAATTTTTTTTTGCAATTTTCTAGTTTACTTATGTACATATATTTAAGTGTAATTTTGCTTTCTCGTCCGCATACTTTAGTGCATTTGTATATTATTATTAATTATAAAAATTAAGAAAAAAAATCGAAAAATTTCTTTACAAAAAAATTTTAAATTAAACAAACGAAATATCGTTCACTTACATCAATCCAGTATTTTTTTCCTAAAACAACTACACACACACACATTGTAATTGTGTGTTAAAAACAACCAAAAAAGACGCGGAAAAAATCAGCAAAACCGGCATTTTAACAATAAAGTGGGGCTCTTAAAGCAATAAAGAATCCACAATAAACGTACGACTGGAACGTGCAGCATCTTTAAAGCTTCATCAGTCTGAAAAAGAAATACTTAAAGTAGTGTGTGTCTGAGAACAGTTAAAATCCTTTTTGGTTAAATAACTTTTTGTTAAGTGAAAAAAAAAACATCAGCAAAAGCAACTGTAACAAGATGTCAGACGGCATTGAAGTTGAACAAATGGTTGAATCCAAACCAAGAAGGGTAAGTGTTTTCTTCGCTTTAAAGCTACATGCTTTTAAATTATTTCTTCTTTGCTTCTTGTTCTATCTTAATTTTTTTATTCCCCTTCTATACGTTTGCCTGTTTATGTGTCTCTTTCTTAAGTCAAGTCAGACATGTCTTCCCTAAGATGTAAAAACAAGTACTTTTTTGCAACAAAAGAAAAATAAAAAAAAGCAATAAAACAAAGTTCTTGATTTCCTTTCAAGTTGAGTTTGTAAATCGAAAATATTCTGTTGTGTTTTTAAGTTAAATTTGCTGTTGAGTCTATTTTCGAATCTTGGAAAATAAATTGGAAAACAAACAGCAAAATAACTTTTAATTATTAATAATTTTAATAACTAAAACATTCATAACTTAGGGGTTAAGGTAGATATTTATGACCTGTAAGCTCCAAGATTTTGGGGAGGCTTTGTTAGTGGTAAAATTCAAAAAGGTAACACCCGTATGCCCGAGAAATGTCAGATCAGCCAAAAACTTAACCGTGCAGATAGCTATACTTTACTTTATAAGGGTTTTGGGACCAGGATTGGGTTTGAGATGAGGTTTCGAAGGATGATGAAAGGAGGAGAAACCCTCTCATACATTAACAATCGGAGGCCTCTTGGGTCCATTTTGCATTGGTTTGAGATTAAATCAAGATTAAACGTCGGCTATTCCCAACTTTCGCATGCTGGCGACAATTTAAAAGACACCCTGTCATTCGAAAGTAGATTTGGTGGCCTTGCTCTACCCTGCCCATCGTTAGATTCTTTTCTTATTATACGCCTTAAAAGCATTAGATTCATTATCCATTTGCAAAGCATGGCTAAGGCAGCGCACATAGACTGCGGAGTAGAGTTAGTACAGCTCATGGTTATTTCTTATTTTCAAAGCATTACGCGTATGGGACTATATATCTTACGTCAAGAGATTGTTTTGCTTTTTAATTACCTACTTAGTAGGTTTGATTATGTCAGGATAAGTAGAACAGGCAGAACGGATACTGATTACTTAGGTCCACTTATTCGGTCTTTCAGTGTTACATGTAGAGAGAAAAAAAGTGGAAAAAGAAGCGAATCTAAAGTGTAGAGAAGAACTGAAGGTAAATGAACCAAAATATCACAGTTTGTTCGCTTAAGGAATGTAAGTGGATATCTGAATCCGCAAAGTAAAACCTTTTTAATGTGGTAAGCGAAATGCAAAAACATTTATTTTGGTGTTCTCATCTTTAAACTCTTGCGTTGTGCAATGATAATACCATCGTTAAAATAAGACTAAAAATAAGATCTCAAGTTTCGCAGAGCATATGTATATTCACATTAGCCAGTGATTGGCTCGGTGATGCGGAAGAATTTCCTAAACATTTTTCTTATCACACAATTTTAGATCAACTACATTTGGTACAGCTAGGTTAGGTTAGGTTGAACTGGCTGACCCTGAAGACGCCACATAGGCCGTTTGGGGTTTTAACACTACCAGATAAGAAAAAGTGATAACGAGGCCAACTTTCGGTGTAATGAAATATAGCGCGCTTCACACTCTTCTCAGAAATGCCACCTTATTTCCCTCAATACCTCTGTGCCTGCACACAGTCTATCAATAGAGTCTGAACAATAAAGAAGGTAAAATTTGCAGAGATTGCCTTCATTTTCGCCTAACTATCAATAAATATGTTTTCCTGAAATTCTTAGTTTGTGAGGACAAGGCAAAATCAGCGGCTAATTTGGCTGCTATCAGCTCTGTCTTAAAAACACTGCAATTTCCAGGAAGTGGAGGACCGTAGCTACGACCTCCCCTCTCTGCTACAAAATTAGCAGGTTTCAAGTCCAAAATTACTTTCAGCAACGCCAGTTTCACAAACTCTTCTAGGCGCGTGCCGTTCCAGCTCAGTTCACCACACGAGTATTCCATAAAGTTACATAGGTCTAGCGTCTGCAGTATAGGGCCAAGGCTTTAGATTTGGCGTAAGTCATCTTCTTGCCCTTTTCTTTACATTAAACCTCCTGACAGCTTACTGTCCAGTATAACTCCTCGGTATTTAATGCATTTTTAGAACCAGATTGGCGCTATCCAATATCGGTGCCATCTATAAACTATGGGCCAATTAGTTTTACTGGTAAAACTTTACAAGTCCGTTTTTTCGGAGTTCACAGTCAGTCCCACTTTTCTCGCTCACTGGTCTATTCTTGACAGTATGCTATAATATTACAGCACCGTTTATACTCACATACTTTTGGTGTCAATGCCCGCTACATCATCCGCTTATACTACCATCGAGCGAGAATTTTAAAAATTCAGTATTGCCACAGCGAATAAAAATCGAAATATTGCTCTTTGTGGTTTCTTATTTTTTTTAGTAAAAATTTAGGTTAACTTTTAGAGACTTAAGAAGTTTTGTCAAATCAAACTTGGCAGCATTGTTGTGGAATAGCTTACGTTCAGTTGTTGAGTACAACAATTTTTTTTAATTTTTAAGTTTATTTAAATAGAACTTAAAAATAATTGTTGTACACAAAAACTAGCCATTAATAAATTAACTTTAAATAACTGGCTCAAACAAATAATAGGCACAGACATCGTTTACACTTCAAACAAAACTTTGTCGCTCGTTTTTACTCTAATAAAATACTGAAAAAGCAAACGTTAGCTAAAACAACTTAAATTATTGCAAAAAAAAAAAATAATACATAAAAAAACAAAGCTCATGCTAAGTTTCTTCTTTTTTAACGATGTTGTTGACATAGTATTTTTTTTTTAATTCTTAGAATAGAAATATTATTAATATTGAGGAAAAACGAAGTCAGATAAAAAAGGAAACAACAAAACAATAGAAAAAATTATTTATATAAATACATACATATATAAATATGTATAGATTTCTAATAAGAAAAAACTATTAAAATTTATAAAACTTTAAAAAAAAATGAGAACTTTTTTTTTTTTTTCATATATTTTATTATTGGATCTTCGCTTAAGCGAACTAACAATAAGTATTCAAATCTTAAGACTAAGTAATTAATATTAGCCCAGCCAGTGCCAGACTAAAATTTAAGTTCTCATAATAAAATAGTTATCTTCATCTAAGCGCAATAGTATCCCTCTTTTTCAGACGGGAGTGTCTACTATGTTGCAAGATACTTCGAGCGAGCGGATTTGGATGCGTTTCCAGCTTATTTAAATACTTGTCCACATATTTCAGGATTTCGCTTTTAACTAGTGGAACTTCTAGATCCTTATGGATGTTGCTGCTTTTCACATACCACGGAGCACCAGTTATCATTCTTAGGATTTTATTTTGGCGGCGTTGTATTTTTTCGATGTTAGAGGCGGAAGCAGTACCCCATAATTGTATACCGTAGCACCAAATTGGTTTTAAAATCGAGTTGTAGATTAGAAGCTTACAATCAAGACGTAGCACAGAGTTTCTACCAATTAGCCAGTGGATTTGAGCAGCTTTAAGTTTCATTTGCGTCAGCTTAGCATCTATATGAGGCTTCCATGTAAGGCGGCGATCTAGGTGAATACCAAGATATTTTGTCTCAGATCGTTGAGGCACATTATGGTTGTTGATAGTGATTGGAGGGCACGTTTCTTTGCGTAAAGTAAAAGTTACGTGGGTACATTTTTGTTCATTTATCTTTATTCCCCATAACTTTGCCTATTTCTCGACTTGGGTTACGTGTTGTTGCAGCTGGTGCGAAGCCTCTTTAGGGTCTTTGTGGATACTAAGAAAAGCAGTGTCGTCAGCAAATGTCGACGTGTGTGTGAAACTATTGGTTGGCATATCTGCCGTGTAAAGCAAGTACAAAATGGGACCTAGTATACTTCCTTGAGGGACACCAGCCTCTATTGGTTGGGAACAACTTATTTGGTTTCCCTCTTTGATCATAAATTGTTCCAGATAAAATTGCATAGAAACAAACAAGTAATGCCATTTTTTGGCGCTTCTTCCTTGTTTTGAGAAATGTTAATTGATTAGAACGTACAATTGACCAACATTTAATAAAGTTTCTACGAATGATTTGAAACAAAATAAAACTAAGACAAACGGAATTCAACAATGAAACAACAAAAGAATAAATAAAATAGAACTACTTTGCTGCATTTCAAAGAAAGAAAAATTTATCGGTGCTTAAAATTGCATATGCAGCACAGACACTTTTTTGCCTTTTTTGGTTAAATTAACAATTTTAAATATTTTTGTCAAAATTTTATAAAAATTTATGGTTTTATTCGAAACACATGTCTGTGTCAACGTTTTAATTTATCTAATGTGTGGATTACGTATGGCAACCCAAATTTAGTTCGTTTGCTGGTTGCCAACATTATATTACAGATGGCAACGGACGACTAACACTTGCCAATTATAATAAACAAATGGTTAATATTTATAAATAAACTAATCAAAAAATGAAAAACCAACTAATTAACGTTTTTCTCGAAAACACATTGTTGTACGTTGCGGCAAACCAGTAATCACTTGAAGCGTATGATATCACCTCATATGATAACGATTATATAGTTTGAATGCTTAAATTATTGGCTTGAATTTGTTTTTATATTTTTGTATTAATAAACATTTTAGTGGTTTCTGTTTTTATTAAACCATCTAATAAATGGCAATGATGATGCATACAACATTTTATTTAAACTTTTTATGGTAGAAAGGCGAAATTAAAAAAAAAGTATGATAATGCTATCTTAAGGAGATAAAAATAGATAATAATGCAGATAAACAAGATATAAGTTAAAACTTTTATTAAAATTTCGTCAAATAAGGTTTTTTGCATGCTTGCGAAGCCTGCAAAAAATGGTAATAATCGGTGTACTATTGTACCTAAGTGGACCCTTATTTTAATGCCCTCCTGGAATAAACTTTATCGATTTTATCTTAAATGAATTCTATTAGGATCTGTCTATAACATGTCAGAGCTCCTATAAAGGCCCTACATCTGAAATTGCACTTTACCGCCTAATTTTCAAATAGATATAGGTATTGAGATGCAATTAACTGCCACGATTTTTAAAGATCGTTTCATTATTAACCCTGCCTCCAAATATAGACAATTGGTTCAAAATTGATCATGTCTTTTAAGGCTTAGGAAAGTACATAACATAAAAAATTTTAAATCGAACAATTTGAAAAAAAATATTTAAAATTATTTAGAGAAGTTGTTTGTGTAATACAAGCCTTTCGTCGGTTGGTTACTTGTTTGCCGTACGGCACAACAAAGAGGTTTGAGAGAAACTTCAAAAAAAGTTTGATAAAACTTTTTGACATATATACAGGCTACATTTTTTTTTTAATAAAATTAGGCTCTACTGAATTTTTAAACAAATTTTTAAAATTATTTAGATATGCCGAAAGTAAGACAAAAACGCATGTGTCGCATTTGATCGCTTTTAACATTTATACATTTTTCTTTTCTTAAAGTGCGGCAAAGGATTTTATTTATTTTGTACTAATTCTTTTGTTTTTTTTTATAATTGTATGCTATATACCTTATTTAATTGAATTTTTGGCCTCATAAACGTAATTTAAAAGTAGATATTGCAAAAAGTGGAAAATCAAGCGGAATGACCTTAAGCAGATTTTAAAATTGCCAGTTTCAAAAAAAGTTTAAGCTTACTATTTTTAAAACAAAAAATAGATCCAAACATATTGTTTTTTATGGTCCGTGCGACAAACAAGTGATAGCCCAAATTTATTAAAAATATAACGTAAAATTAAAATTGAGACAATAAACTGATTTTTTTAATAAAGTCAGTATAATAAATACGATAACCAAAGTTTAGCAAATACTTAAATTGTCTCGTCACTAAAAAAAATAATTTCTTCTTAATACGTTCATTCTTTGTGATAATAATTATCAGTAAAAATAGAACACATTAATCCTAAACAAATCACATGTTTTTATGATGAGGGTTGAGAATTGTTAATAATAAATAGTCCCACAAAGAAGTGCGTCATTTACTGCTGGTACAAACATTTTTTTGTATTGACACAATTTGATAAACATTTTTAAATACAAGGAAAATTTTCTTAATTGTCTAATTTTAACAATTAATTAAAGAGGTCTTGTTTGTTTATATTCTATTTCATTTTGCCATTTATGAAAATATACTTACATACATACTATTTATATTTAGAGAAGGATGGAATACGAGGAGTATATGTATAATAACTCTTGGCAGTCTAATTATGCACTTTACAAGTAATAAATTTTAATAAAATAGAAAAGACAAAATAACAAATGCACTAAGTAAAATGCACACGCATTACTTTGCCATGTGATAAAATCATGCAATTTAAATGTCTGCACATTCTAACAAACTTTAGTCGGTCATACAGTTGGTATCGAAATTATAAGTACAGGAAGGTTATTTTTAAAACTCCACAAAAACAACAAAACCTTATCCAAAGTGGTGGAAATTCACTTTTAATAAACGCCACCTACAATATTTAAATTTTGAAATTTGTATATTTCTTATAACCTGTAATAACTAAAATGTTTGTAACTGCAAAATTTTTCATAATTTATTTAACCAATTAATGTACTGTAGAAAGTGAAAAATTTTGGCATAAAAAAGTTAATGTATGTTTTAACATATTTGTTAAGGTCAGATCCCGATATGCTTAAATTTCTTTAAATAATTTAACAGCAAAAAAAGTTTTTGCCTTCAATCTCTATTTTATAGTTTTCTTACAGTAAAAGTCATTTGGAGCTTTTCTTTTGTCTTTTTAAAATGCTAATCATGTGGCTGAGTTAGATGTTGTTGGTAGCAATAGTTTAAACATAAATTTAAAAGTGTTAACGGAATTTATCTTGCAGCAGTAATTGTTATAATTTGTTTAAAATTAAGGAGAATTGCACGTTTGCAAAAAAGAGCATTTTTAGCCAATACCTATGAAAACTTTTTTTTAATTTTATTTTTATTATTTGCTTGCAGACTGCTTAACTAATATATTATTTACAGAAAAAATAAAAACATTTGTTTTATGTTTGCTTTAAACAAATTAATGTAAAGCGTTTAACCATTAGCTAGACGAAAGCGACTACTTAAGGCACTACGTGCATCTAAAGGTTAAAAGATCTAGATCAAGATACAATTTTTTGTTTTCGGTAAATAATACGTTTTTAATACAAATTTTGGTTAAAAACAACGACAAAATAATAATTATTTGCAGAAATAATTTTTTTTTTGCAAAAAAATTGTTATTTTTTTCTTGCCAGCGAGCAAATCCATTGTGACGGGTGTGACCATTTTGCTTATATTTTCCCTTATAACTCAAACAATTAAAAATTTTGGTTTTAAGAAAGGCTGCGATTTCCCAGGGCGGTATATTTTTAAGCGAAAATTAGTAAGTAAACACTGCAAGAATATAGTTTCTTAGAAATTTTAATTAAAAATAATTTTTACTTTAAGATCGAGCTATGTAAAATATTCTTGCGAGCGGGGCTTTTTTGGATTTTTATGGTAGCTTAAAGTGTTTTAAATCGTATTTGGTTTATTATTTATCCAAAAAATTTTTTTTTCTTAAGGAAAACCCTTTTATAAAATGTGACGTGTGTGACCTTTTCAACAAAACGTAAAAAGAAGAAGAGCCGATTATTCAGTATGTGATAATTTTAAACCCTTGCGAAACATATAAAAATAGAATATACACCAATTTATATATATTTCAATCATTTTCAATTTCTTTAGACGTAAATTCATTGATTTTTTTAATAAAGAAAAAATTAATTTTCCCCGTTTGGGTCGTTTTACGTGGAACTAACCAGCAATTATTTTTTTCTGATTAAAAAACAAATAATAAAAAAAGATTATAATAATATGTAATAATAACAGTTATGATAAAAACAATAAAAATAACAATATTAGTAATAATGACGATTAAAATAAGAGAAAATAATATAAATAAAAACATCATCTGCAAACCAAAATCTTTGCAAATTAAAACAAATAACTGTAGGGTGTTAAAAAAATTCAAGTTTAAAATAAAATACAGATCTAGCGTTTAGTTTTTGGATTGTAATCAAAACTTTAAACACTTTCTTTTAATTTTTTTTAACGATAACGAATTTAATCGCAGTAATAAATACATCAAATAAATCCAACAATAACAACAACAGATTTTATACAGTTTGTTAATGATAAGAAAAGTTAAAAACTCCTTCTTAAAACATTTGCTCAATGTTAACGAGAAATAAAAGCTGGTGTTAAATCATTACTACGGCAATCAAACTTAAAAAAAGTTGACCAAATCATGGTTATTTTAAAACATTATAAAAAAAGCTGTAAATAACATGGTAAAAATGGTTAATTTATGTTTTTAACCCTGATTTTGGCCCACGGTTGAAAAAGAAAAAAAAAACAAAAAAGTAGATCAAAAATATTGCAAAGGCGAGCGATTGTCAGCCATTAACATAATCTTTTTTAGGATTGAAATCTAATCAGTGAAATTTTTTTATTTCTTTTATTTTTTTAAAATTAAATGCAAAGTTTTAAATTTTGCATTTTCATTAGGTATTTTGGAGTGTTATAACTGTCATACGACCTTGATTTCTAACCATATTTGATTTGCTAAAAAGTATTTTTGTAAAAAACTTCTGTAGTTTTGTTATAAATCAAAGTAAAAGCAATTATTTTTCTATGTGGTTTCAAATAAAAAAATTAAAAAACAGGAATATCTCATTTTTTTAACAGCAAATTGTTTAGTTATTAAGAAAAGCATTTGATAAAGAGTTTTGACATTAAAATATTAGTTGCACACAAATGTGAAATCATTGAAATAATTTTTTATATTAAAATAATAAATTCTTTATAAAATTTACGACATTATAGAACCTGAAGGCAATCTTTTGATTGTAAATCAAGTAAATAACATAATAAACGCATAAATAATCATTGTTCACATAAATTGACATTAGGGCCTAATGTTAAGTCAAACTAATATCAGCTGATTATTTACAAATGTCAAAAATTCATAAGTGTTTTTCTTCTCTCGTTAATTCAAAATTTCCAACCTAAAAAAACTAGTTTTCCCTATTTTACTTATAAATTTGAAAAACTTTATATTTTCTCATATAAACTTGCAACCATTTTTTAGAATTTACATAACATAGAAGAATTATTGAAATACCTATCTGTCAAATTTTCTAAAATATGTAGATACAAAAAATGTAATTTTAAATACTTTAAACAATATAAAAAAATATTAAAAAGTTTTTTTAATTCTTTATATAATTTTACAGAATATAAACTTGAATCACACCCGTCACAGTCTGTTAGTGACAATTTTGAGCACAAGTCATATTCTTTTAGTATTTGTCTATTTGAAAAAGTTTAAGGTTCAAACCAAGGTATTGGTTTGTTTTAGGGACGAGGTCACCTTCTTATTCCACCATGTTTAAAACCTTAAACTTCCTTGGAAATCATGGCCTTTTTTCATTAGAAGTTTAAAATTTTTAAATTTTAACGAAACCAGTCGCAATCGAATTGGGGATTCAAAAGCACATTCTTTTTACTTTTGAAAGAAATGTTTTATAAAGTCTCCTACAAAAACGCGTTATTTTTAAAGCTTGTACAGGTCTGACCCTAAAAAACACATGATAACACTTTTGTTTTAGTAATTTATATAAAGATTTAATAATTTCTTGTTTTTATCAAGTATAGGATTAAATATTTTTTATATACTGTTTTGTGTTTTAAATGATTTATGTTTTAAATGATGTATGTATAGGTATGGGAAATTCCACTTGAAACCGCCCAAAATGGGGGAAACGCCTTCTACTTTTTGTTTAAAAAAAATTGATGAATTTACGCCTAAAAGAAAATAAAAACAAGTAACAATATTACAGTCGGTCAAGTCCGATCCTACACTACGTATGTATGGGGGTTACATGATAAATTAGACCGATAACTTTTGTATTCAGTATAATAGTTGGTGGCATAAAGAAAAACATGTGTGTGAAACTTTGAGAAGGTAAAGTAATATTTGAAACACTTATAGACAAAAATGCTTACTCGGGTAGGGCATTTGCAGAGGGGCTGTATTGAAAAATAGGCTTGAGGGCATTTGTATAGGAGCTATATTTTAAAAAAATTGACCGATCATACTCTTTTTCAGTATACATATGCAAAATGTTGTCAAATAAGAGTAATATTTGAGCTATTTATAGCCTGTTTCTTAAAGACATTTGTATGTGAACTACGTCAGAAATAGAACGATCATCAACACAAACAATAGTTTTCGTGGCAGTGCCAAAAAAACTTATTTGTGCTAAATCTAATCAAAAATACATATCTTCAAAATTGCTACCTGTACTTTGATCAAAAGAATACATGGACACCCAGCCGGACAGTCCAAAATCGACTCTGGAATTGGTTCTGAGTTGATCGGTGTACTTGAAGGTGGGTCTCAGACCATTATTTTTGGGCGTAAAAACATCTGAACAAACGCATATTGCCCCTACCACGTAGGTTTGTGGTGTTGGTATAATAATTAAAATAAAAACAAGTTGATTCATATTTACGTTTTAATAAAAATGTCACTCCTATTACATTTTCAAAAAGGGTTTTCTTTAGGCAAATATTGTTTTTTGTAGAAATAAAGTTTTAAATACGACTGAAAATATCTTACACAACACAATCTTAAAGTAAAATTTTCTTTAAATTTTTAATTTGTAACGTCAGCCTTTAGGTGCTCATTGTAAGCAGAAATCATGCTCTTTAGTTGTCTACTTAAAGTGCTTTCGCACGATATGTATTTTACATATGACTTGTCACTTTTGCAATCCAAATGTAATTGCGTATGACTGTAAAAATTGTCAATTTAGAGACGGTTTATAATTTTTGCTTTCACAAGTACGTATGTTATTACATCTGATATAACCTCCAAACCAAAAAAAAAGAAACTTGCTTTTCTATGTTGTTATTCTAAAAACAGCTGATGACACATGCTTTATCAGATGAAAATGGAACACGCTCTTATTAAAAATTTGCCATATGACTTTTACATATGTATGTATTTCACACATGCAATGTTTTAACGGGTTTACACGGCATATATCAATTTTACACTGCAAAATTTGACAAGTCATGTGTAAAGTACATATCGTGTGAAGGCACTTTTACTATTAAACGTTTAAAAAAGTTACATTCATTAAAATCCTAGTAATTTTTTTAAATACAATTTTTAACTGTTTAAGTTATAAGCAAAACTGTGAAAAAATAGTCTCACACGTCACAATGGAATCGCCCATATGTATGTACTTTCAAATAAATATAAAACAAGCGCAAAAGCATCCAAATGGTTTTATTTAAACATTTTTAAGTTCATTGCCACTAAAACAAACTTAAGTTTTCGTTTTCATCTTTCATTTTATTTGTGTCTGTATATGTGCGTGTTTTTAAAGTGTTTTGTTGTAGCTTCTGGTTCATTTTTATTTTTGTTTTTTTTTGTGGTATTTTTAAAAGTCAATGATAAGTGGAAGTTTCTTGGGAAGTTTTATGATTCATCAAAAACATTTGAATCTGATTTTATTTTAAATATTTAAACATCGTTTTTTAAATTCAATTTCTGCAAAACACTCCCTAATAAATGAATGTGTGTAGGTACATGCGAAACATTTGCGGCACTTGATTTACAAAGACCGCTGTAATTAATGTTTATTGCAATATTAAAACTAACAACCTTTTAAGTCAAACCTTTGTTTAAATTACTATGTATGTATTTAATTATATTTTCTTCCTTTTAACTCAATGTCCTTTTGACATGGTAAACGAGGGTGTGCCCTGTCATAATTAAACATTAAAAGGTTAATTCACAATGTACTTATAAGTAAATTTCAAAAAAAACTTTAAGGCGAACATTTTTAACAACTCCTTATCTTCACTTTAAACCAATGAAGTAATATGATTCTGACAAAAATACGTTGCTTAAAGGAATAATGGAAATTATATTTAAGTACATTGGCTTTCATGATTTTCTTTATATCCCTGACATAGTGATAAGTAAGTTGGTAATTCCTACAATATTCATTTGCGACCAAATAGGTATAATAAATAAACACAAAGATATTCTTTATACTTATAGCTAGGGAAGTTGACTAAGTTATGTTCGTCTGCCCGTCTGTTAAAATTAAGTTTAACAAGAAAAAAAAAACGTGTCCCTCACGTGGCTTTTACCAAAAGGTCATTATTCTGTTTAAACAAACTCATTACTTTGTAACCTTTGAAATAATGAGAACCTATTACCTGAATTCAAAAAAAAATTTTAAAAAATTTTTGAGTATTGCAAATTGGTGAGCCAAACTACTTTTATATTTAACACAGCTGTACATAAAAGAATCGCGTACTAACTGGCTGATATATCATGCAGCCTAAATTTTAACTGCGGGTACCTCTTGCAATGTATAGCTCCGCTTAAAGAGGATTTCAGGAAATTCAGACCAAACGGGAATAAAATCAACTAAAAATGGAAATAATTAAAATGCATGTTTTTATACTCAAAAAATTAACGGTCTTGTGGCTGGTACTTTTTCGAAATTTTGAACTCTAAGGATTAAAGGAGTAAACATTATATTTTAGTTCTTTATGGGTTTATTTTGTAAATTCTTAACTAAAAAAGTTCAAAACATAATTCAAATTACGTTTGACAGATCTTGAAAAACTATGAATACTCTTTTGTATTTTTTTTTGTAATATTAATTAAAGGCGGGAAAAAGTTGAAAATTAAATTTTGGTACTTTTTGATCTATTTTGTTACTTTTTAACTAATAAAGAAAAATAGTTCAAAACGCTCTCGAAAGGTCTCAAAAAACTATAAATAATTGTTCGTACTTTTTTGAAATATTAGACCCTCAGAGGTAGAAAAAAAGGTGAAAATTATATTTTGGTACTTTGTGGTCCATTTTGTTACTTTATACAAAAAAAAAACAGAAACATAATTAAAACTGCATTCTAAGACTCGGAGTATTTTTAGTACTTCTTTCCCCAAGGAGTAGAAAATCAACATTATGTAATTGCCTTCTACAGGCTTTTCGACAGATCTCGAAAAACTATGAATAATTTTTTTGTACTTTTTTGTAATACATATTAACACTTTAAAGGCAGAAAAAAGGTGAAGATAACATTTTGGTTCTTTTTGATCCATTTCGTTACTTTTGAACCAATAGAAACAGAAGAAAAAAATTAAAAACGCGCTCGAAAGATCTCAAAAAACTATACGCATATGTTGGTACTTTTTGTAAATACATATTGGATTCTTGGGGTTAGAAAAAAGAGTGAAAATTATATATTGGCACTTTTTGGTTAATTTTGTTACTTTAAAACCAATTACCCAAAAATATATTTCAAACTGCGTTCGAAAGGTATCGAAAATTGTTTTTGTTAGTTTTTGAAAAATTGGATCATTTTGAAAATCATTAGTTTTTAAATATGAATCTAAAGACAATTGACCCCAAACAAAGGTCAGAAGTCACTTTGGTGGTCATAAAGTATTTATTTTTCATTTTCAGTAATTGTTTGTATTTCATGAGATAATCAGTCTAGAAATATGAAATTAAGGAAAAAAGGGTATTTTTCTACATATTTGGTACTCTGTAATTATTTTAAAATTTTGAGTAAAGGTATATAAAATTAAGGAATATTGACCCAAATTGAGGTCGAAAGTCAGCTAAAGGGACAAAGAGTACTTTTTTATTTTTGTTGTTTGTTGCATTTTTGGGACAATGAGTTTAAAAACAAAACAATAAAGACATCAACCTTTATTGAGGCCATATTTTTGGAACATGTTTGCATAATTTGAAATTATTTAATTGGAAACTCCAATGTTTGTAAGGATTATATATATTTATTAAAAATAAAAAAAAATATAGATTTAGAACCTTTTATTTTTTCATTCAATAAATATGTTTAGTAATTTAACTTTAAGTATAATAAATAAATTGTCTTATTTACACATAATCTCCTCTATCATCTATTTTCATAATTAATTAAAGAAAGAAGACCCGTTTCCAAATAATTTTCATTAAAAAGTCCCTTCTAGTTAAAATAAAACAATGATTTTACTGTGTAAACATATTTGCTTATCGCAACTTCCAAATGTATAAAACTCAATAATTTTAAATAAAAAGTTTCTTTTTTTTGTACAAAATATTTAAAAAAATATAATTTTTGAAATAAAACCAACGAAATGCATCCATTTAATGGACACGCATCATTTGCATGGCACTACACAAAACAAGAAGAAGAGAGAAGATAAGTACGAGAAAAGTTAGCCCAAGTGTGTGTATGTCTGTCTGTCTGTCCACCAGCTGTGTATATTTGACTGTCTGCTGGTCTTTTTATATTTGTCTGCTTTGGGTAAACAGCACAATGCAAATATGACGCGCTTTTGTTAATTTTCACTTTTTTCATGTCCATGTCCACGTCTGTTTTATTCCCTTTTGGTTTTTTTTGCTACTCATAAGTTGTTGATGTTTAGTGACCAGAGCACACGCCTTTTCTTATTATAGCAACTAAGTATAAACAGGATTGACTCACCTTTTTTTTTAGCAAATTCTTTGTTTTTTCTATAAAATTTAAGGAAACAAACAAAATGCACAAAAAAAGAAAAAACTAAAAAAATTTTTGAAATTCTTAAAACAAACATTTTTAGGAAATAAGTAAATATCACACACATATAGCACTTCTTTTAATTCTTTATAGTTTCCCCTTTTTTTAATTTTGTGACTCACGTTCTTCCATTAACACATAAATATTAAATTCTAACAAAATGTAAAACTGCCCGTCTAGATGTTATTCTTTTTGTCCCAACAAATCTTTGGGGTAATGTGCAACTTGTATTAATGTTATCATTTGATGTACATATGCTGCGTTTTGTTTAGCTTGGCATCAAACGCAGCAAAACGTTTTGTATTTTTTGTATTGCAATTTTATAAAAAGTGCATATGGGTGTAACTAGGGGTTTACACATGACAGTAGCTGTGCAAAAAAGTCAACACACTCACTTTTTCTCTCATTTTCCCACTAAATCACTCAAACTTTTAGAATACATACCCTGTCGAGCATTAAGTTAACTTTAAGCAAACTTCTTCTTGCAATTAGTAGTGACTTAAACCGAGATTACTTCTTACTGTAAGAAACTATCGTTTTTAACGTTTCGATGTCCTAGGCGGTAGTCAGTTTTCCGATTCAGTATTTTTTATCTAACTTAAAGTTAGTTACTAAATAGTCATTATAAAGTCAGCCAATTTGTAGATGTCCTACGACTACTAAATGCCCAATGTCCGCTAAGGGTACAAAAATATTACAAAAGTGCTGTCACGTGTAACGTTAGAGTTAGGGAGCACCCAGCCAGCAAAATTGCCCGATAACTGTCAGATTTCTGTCCGCGAAATATATTAAGTGGTTGACGCAAAATCTGTAAGACACAATCTGAAAGAGTTCTAAGGAGAATGGAATTAAAATCTTTTAAAAAAAACAAAATGTTTTTTTCCTCATAGGTATGTTAAATATAAAACTGTTTTTATGTATTTTTTTAATAATTTTTTCTTATGTTATATTGTTGTTTTGTATACTATGTGTATGCGTAATAGCAACATTTTTGACAACTTAGCTAGAATCTAGAAACAAGAAAATAAATGCTGATTTGACCAAAAATTTGTTGTTGTAGGGAAGAGGTCACCTTATTATTCCACCATGATAAAAGCTAATTTGCTTGCAGCAAGGCGCATCTATACAGGTGGGAGCGGTTCTACAAAAACCACTTAAAAGGCAGTATGAATGTCAGACATAAAACAAAAACTCACAAATTATTTCTTCTACTTTTTAAGCTTTTCTTAGATTCTACAGTTGTTGTTGGTAAAAGAGAAAAAAACATAAACATAAACAAATTTTGACAATTAAGCATCCGAAATACCGTTACTCAGCTGATTACCTGGTGCCACCTGTATACATGCGCCTTGGTTTGCAGTGAGAAAAAATTCCTTAACGCAAAATAAGCAAATAGAAAAGAGAAAGTGCGAACTCACAGACCAAAATAACAACAAGGAACAGGGGATAAAAATAACATTGACATATCCGCGACATGGTACAAAGAATAAGGTATACTTGTTCACGCAGCTGATTATCAGCTGTTTTGTGTTCACTTGTCAAAATTGTTGTTATTTATTTACAAATGAAGCGTACTGCAAAAACGGTATATTTTTCAAGAAATTCAATTTATTACCATTTTAAGGGCTTGCAAACCATAATTTGCATTTAAACTATAAATATAAGAATAAATAATTGTAAAATAGGTTTAAAACTTTAAAAAAAATGTAGTAATTCCTTGCAAAATGCATTGCAATTTAATGCCACACAATTTATGTACACATGTACACGCCATGGATGGAAATGTTGATATTATTAAATATTCTCTTTGTTTCAACTTGGCATTGATACTGCATAGTAAACTATGTATATATGTATATAATATAATAATCATTTAAATATATGTATTGTAAAAAGTCGATTGTTAAAAATTTTGCGATGGGTTGCATTTATGTAAGTCAAAAGAGTAGTGAAAAGAAACAAACTAAAATAAATATACAAACTACATATAATAAAAAAGGTTTAAAGGAAAACATAATTAAATTAATAAAAGTATTTAAGAGGTCAATATGTACATATTTGTAAAATCGCGTTTGTTAAAAATTTGACTTTTATCAGAACGTAAGTATACAAGCCGAAAATATTTGATATTAATATAATAATTTCACCATTCACACAGTGATAAGGGTATATATCAGTTTGTCATTCCGTTTGTAATTTCTACAATATTCACTTAATACCTTATATTCTGGACCCTTATAGATAGGGAAGTCGTCTGTGCGTCTGTTGAAATCAAGTTTCTGGACTCAAATAAAGTCACACATTAAACGTTTTGATATCAAACAATCAAAAATATCTCAGAGTCAATCGCTATTTAAAAACAGCAAAATTGGTTCACTATTGACCGAGATAAGTATAAGCGAAAACCCAAAATAAAATTTTTTTTAGGGAAAATCCGTGCATATGTCCCTATATTTCTCAGTAAATATAGTCACTCTTGCTACAAAACTTGGCACGAATACTTTGAAGATAGGAACTAAATGGGAACATTTTTTTTAGATAGGATCGGGGGAAGTGGTGTTTGTCCTACAATTGCACAAATTTAGTAAATATTTTATGTGCTATATCTCGAAAGCTATAATAGCTATCGACTTCAAAAGTTCTAAAAAAAAGTAATTGGACAATAAGACCTACATATAGAGAAAAACATTTTGGATAGGAGCAGGAGAAGGGGTAACCCCCATGCAGATTTACAATTTTTATTAATTTTCGTTACGCTACTTTAAATGTTCTACAGAACGAAATAACTCGGCGGGATCAGATGACTGGGTAAATAAAAAGACCAATGTAAAGGTAATTTACGATTATGCACAGCCGAATATAGCGCCCTTGTTAAAGTTTAAAATTATTTGTATATGTAAGTTAGTACATGACCTAATTGAGAAAAGGCAACGTTTTAAAATATTTAAACAACAAAAAACATGCAACTCCCTTCCCTGAAATGCGCGGGTTTTTTGACAACTCAAAATATTTTACACAAACAAATCGCATGTTGTTTTTTTTTGAAAATTGTTGTTGCAGTAATGAGTTTACCTTGTTTCTTGTACCATGATCCGCGAGAAATCGATCAAAAATCTTCACGTCGTATATCAAAATTCCTAGACATTTCTAATGCACCCCATACACTTTCAATTCAATTGGCAACTGAGTCGGTTGTTGTCCAAATCATTTGATAAGTTTGGCAGTTGTCGAGTTGGTTGAAAAAAAATCAAAAGATTTAGATTTTTAAGCTGGCTAGTAAGCTTTTCAATTCATTTGAGATGTGTGTATTCAAGACTTCTGATCAGCTGTCATCAAAATTAATGTAAAAAAATTTAAATTTGAAAGTTGAATAAAAATATTTCAATTCAGTTTATGAAGTACTTAGCCAAGAGACAATTCGGTTGAAAGACTCAATTGACTATTAAATTACAACGTGTATGGGGTTAATAAGATATCCATACGAATCAATTTAGATTTTTGCAGGACTTGTCTGTTACAATCATTGTCGGTAACATTTGCAGGCTGGGCAGTAACAGGAAGCATAAATTATTTAATAAGCCCAAGAAGTAATAAACTAAAAAAAATTAATTTTTGTAGAACAAAGAACAGAAAAAATTTTACATACGTTCAAGACCTTATGTCACTAATCAGTGGTTTATTAAATTTAATTGTAACAGGTACAAAACTATGTATAGCTCCCATATGACCTACTTCCGGAAATTGCATTTAAGCGCATTTACTTCGAATGATTAAACGCAAAGGGTCTACAAAATTTTTCGAAGAATCGGATTAAAAATTTGATAAAGTTGTCCGGTTGTATTGGGGCTCCTTCTTCCTTTGCTCCTATTTAACTGATTTTTTCGAAATGTACACACTAAGTAGAAGTACCTTGTAGCAGGTTTAAAGTCGATAAAGTTTATACAACTATAGGGGGCTACCACATTCCTCGCTCCTATTCAAAAAAATTTTTCCCAATTTAGCCTTTCGTCCGCAAATTGTTCGTCCGAAGTATTGTGGCAGTAGTGGCCATATTTACTAAGATATATAAGGACACATGCATGGCTTTTTGCTTATATTTCAGTCCGTAATGAACCGAACTGTTTCAGATTTTATTTGTTTCTGTAAAGGGCGTCTGAGCTATTGCATCGTTAATATAAAGATTTATTTTTAAAACTTATTTATACAAAAGGAATGTTTAAAAAAATAACAAGTTAAAAACAAAAGCAAAGTTCTGTACTTTTTTATAAATTGTACCATATATTAATTTATGGATCTCTGAAGTTTCTTTTTTTGCATTCTTTTCTCTTTTTACATATTTATGTTTTTTTTTCTTCTTTGTTGAATTGTTGTGGTTTTTCCTATTATAATAATCTGACGAGCAATAAACGACAGCACTGTTGGTTAAGTCAAAAAATGATGACGATGAGTAATTGTCCTCTCGATGGCTTCACATTTTTAATTCTAAACTTTTATTATACCCTTCACATAGTGATAAGGGTATATATCAGTTTGTCATTCCGTTTGTAATTTCTTTATTATCCATTTGCGACCCCATAAAGTGTATATATTCTGGATCCTTATAGATAGGGAAGTTGATATAGCCATGCCCGTCTGTCCGTCTGTCTGTCCGTCTGTCTGTCTGTCTGTCCGTCTGTCCGTCTGTCCGTCTGTTGAAATCAAGTTTCCGGAGTCAAATAAAAAGATACAGACCAGTTAATGGTGTCAAACGATTAGAAATATCCCGCTAACAATCGCTATTTAAAATCAGCAAAATCGGTTCACTATTGACCGAGATAAAGGCGAAAACCCAAAACAACCCATTTTTTTTAGGACAAAATTCGTGCATATATCCCTATATATCTCAGTAAGTATAGTCACTCTTGCCACAAAACTTGGCACGGATACTCCTAAAGAAGGGACCTAAATAACGGAAAAATTTTTATCAGATAGGACCAGGGAAAGGGGTATTTTTCCTACAATGGCATAAATTTGGTGAAATATTTTATACGCTATATCTCGTAAACTATAACAGCTATCGACTTAAAATGTTCTACAAAAAGTAATTAGGCAATAAGGGCTAGGCTGTAAAGAAAAAATTTTTTGGGTGGGGGCAAAAAAAGGGGTAGCTCCCATACAAATTAACGATTTTTATGAAATATTCGATACGCTACATCTCGGAAACTGAAACAGATATCGAAATAAAATGTTCTACAAAAAGTAATTGGACAACAAAACCTAAGCTTTGAAGTAAAAATTTTTTTGGTGGGGGGTGAATATGGGGTAGCTCCCATACAAATTCACAATTTTTGTAAAATATTCGATACGCTATGTCTCGGAAACTGAAACAGATATCGAAATAAAATGTTCTACAAAAAGTAATTGGACAACAAAGCCCACGCTTTGAAGAAAATTTTTTTTAGTGGGGGGTGAATATGGGGTAGCCCCCATACAAATTCAGAATTTTTATGAAATTTTCGATACGCTATATCTCGGAAACGGTAATAGATATCAAAATTAAATGTTCTACAAAAAGTAATAATCTAATAATTCATACATTTTGGAAAAAAAGTTGGAGAGGAGCAAGGAGACTAGAAAATCCCATAAAAATTTACAACTTTTATTACCCTTTTACTATAAATAATGTCAACAACTTTTATTACTGTCGACCTCAAACGTTCCTCATCTATTTCTATTATCCGTACGAACGTTAACATTTTGTAAAGTTTTCTATGTGCTTAAAACTCACACAAGGTATTTTTATTATATTATTTGCAGTACAAAATAACTCGGCTGGGTATATTAAAAGACCAATGTGAAGGGTATATAAGATTCGGCACAGCCGAATATAGCGCTCTTACTTGTTTTTTATTAATTTTCATACATGTATTTATACAGTTTAGGTTTTATACATAACTTGTAGGCGCGTTTTTTCTTTTCTTTTTTTAAAATCAATATTGATTAATATGCCGGATACGGATGTGATATGTAAAGATTTTTAGAATAAAAAATAAAAAAAAAATAATAAAAATTCAATTATGTTTGTATGCACATTAGGGTGGGTAAAGTTGCATGGACGAAAAAAAAACTGATAAATCGTATATCAAAAATAAATTCTGTGGATAATTTTAATGAATTTCTCATAAGAAACCATAGTTTTAAAACCAGATAAATTCAAATTCAGCATAAATTCATATAAAGATTTTAATGAATACTAATGAATAAAAATTAGTAAGCAATTTAAAATAATTTTGAAAAAATGTTTTAATATTTATATTTCTTTTCTTTTTTTTAATTATGTATAAAGAAATATTTGGAAATGCCAAGTAACTTGCTTTCAAATGCCGTTTAAAAATTCAAAATCGTTTTAAATATTATCAAGTTTTAAAATGCTTTAATGTGGCAGTCGCAAAAAATACACTGCACAGTGGGGCAAAAACAAAGTATTTTTAAACTAAACATCTTAACATAAAATTTTACAAGAGCATAGCAGAGGAGTATCGCTTTTATGCTTCTAGTAAGATATCGCGTCTTAGCTCTGGGCGTCGCTATTAAAACTCAAAAGAGAGCTCCTTAAACATGAGACATTTTTCAACTCTTGTCATTTTTTTTTATTTATCCCATTTAATGAATCTTAATAATTATTAATATTAATAACAATTAATAGGTGAGTTTTATTCTTTTAAAATTTAAAATTTCGAAATTTTTCATTACCTTGATCCAGTTTTTCCATAGTTTCGGAGTACATTACCGATTTTCTTTTATATTTTTACTGTTTGTTAGACAAGAAAAGCCTTAATAGGAAAAGCTATTACAATTCTAAAATATACAAATTCAAATTTAATATTTACAAAAAAGTTGAATTTTTGAATATTCTTGCCCGACAAGGAATGAAAAATGTTTATCTATTTTTCTTAAAGATATTTAACATAAATTAGTCATAAGGAAAAACTTGTTTTGTATATCCCAATAGTTTTGGACCTGGGTCCTGTTAAATTTGGCGCATTTTCCAAAAAAAAAATTAATTTAGCGAATTCGTTCTGAAATTCCAAGGATACGACTAAAAGCTAGAGCCCAGTTTCGGAAACCCCATTCATACTTATTTATTTGGTAAAGAACTTAATCAGCCCTAGACCAATTGTAGGCGTTATGGTGAAAAATTCCAAAAAATATCAATTCTGGAATTTTTGTTAGGTTATTGGGAATAGTAGGGTTTGCCTTTTTTTTCTAATCTAAATTTGTTTAATAATTAAAAAAAATCCAGTTTGTTTGAAAAAAAATGGAAATGATTGAATTTTTTTTGTTGGGAGTTATTTTATTTGGGAGTTATTTTAAAGTACTGGGTTTTTTTAAAAACAGTTTTACAGTAAATAGAATCTCGGGGGCAGAAAATCTATAAGTAAATTTGCGCAGGATAATATTTGATCGCAGACCCATAGATATTTTTCTAAGATTTTTGCGTAGATTACGTTTTTGTTTTACGATTTTTGACGGCAGAGTTGACCCACCCTAATGTACATATATGTATGGATGTTATACATACTTATTTGAAAAATAAATTTTAGGGAAATTTTTTAAAAAAATACTTTTGAAAGTTTTTTTAGTCAATCTTATCCGTTTTATCCTCCAACGTTTTATGAAAAAAAAATTTTTTGAGGATTTTTTTTTTGCAAATTTTAGTTATAAGGCTTTCAAAATCCCAATATATTTTTGGTAGATTTATATGGGCTTAGCTAGGATATTTTCTGAAAAACAATAATTTTGACCTAAATTTTAAATTTTTCGCTCATAATAATTTTTTTTAAGACTTTAAATTTATTATAACAAGTTAATTTTAACACAAAAATAATTCGTGTAAATCATTTAATTTCTCATATCATATTTAGGTTTTTTTTAAATAAATCCATAAAATATTTGAAAGAAGCAATTAAAATAAATAAAAAAAACTGCATAAGCATAAAAAGTATATTTTCCAATGGCTGAAATAAAAATCGAAAGTTTGAAAAACCAACACTTTGTTAACAATTATAAAAACATATTAAAAATTAAAAAAAACTAACGAACATGCAATTTTAAACGTTTAAAGAAATTCATGTGATTGTTTTATACTAAAAACAAAATTAAAATTAAAAATTGCTAGTTAATCATAAAAAAATAATCAAAAAACGACTTAGTATAGAATTGATTATTCATTGAAGCCATAATACCTTTTTTGGTCAGGGTAATTGACAAAACGATTTTATTAGCTGTTGGAAAAATTAATTTTAAAATTTTTTTATAACCAAAATTGGAAGTTTTTTTTTTGGTTGTTTTTGTTTTTGGTGATTAAAAAGTGATTTATAGGCAAAAAAAAGCAAATAAAATAAAAAATTTGTATAAGTATTTTTTTTTATTAATAAAAAAATTATTATTTAACACCGGCTGCAATATATAGAATTTACTCATATTTTAAATTAAAACTTTTTACGGTGGCTTTTTTTCATATGATTCTCATTTCACCTTTTTAAAGTTTTCAAGTGCATCACGTATATTTGCTTGCAGTCAACTGGCCGACATTCTGACGACGCAAATTGTGCATTAAAAATAACAACCTCACTCAAATTCAAAACACATTTTAGTTGCGATGCATTTCAGGAAATATAAATTGTTCACTAAACACAAAAATTGATTTAAAAAAAAAAACAAGTAAGAGCGCTATATTCGGCTGTGCCGAATCTTATATACCCTTCACATTGGTCTTTAAATATACCCAGCCGAGTAATTTTGTACTGCAAATAATATAATAAAAAACCTTGTGCGAGTTTTAAAGCCCATAGAAAAATATACAAAATTTTAACGTTCGTATTAGAAATAGATGAAAAAGGTTTGAGATCGAGAGTTTTAAAAGTTTTCGACATTATTCATATTTAAAGGTTAATAAAACTTGCTAAATGTTATGGGATGTTCTAGTCCCCCTGCTCCTCTCCAACTTTTTCTCCAAAATGTATGAATTATTTGATTTATACTTTGTGTATAACATTCCAAGTCGATAGCTGTTATAGTTTCCCTGATGTAGCGAATCGAAAATTCCATAAAAATTGTTAAATTGTATGGGAGCTACCCCTTTTTCACCCCCCCCCCCCCCCCCCCCCAAAAAATTTTTTTTCTTTGAAGCGTAGGCCTTGTTGTCCAATTACTTTTTGTAGAATATTTGATGTGGATAGCTGTTATAGTTTCCGAGATATAGCGTATCGAAAATTTCATACAAATCGTTAATTTGTACGGGAGCAACCCCTTTTTTGCCCCTACTCAAAAAATTTTTTCTTTAAAGTGTAGGTCTTGTTGTCCAATTACTTTTTGTGAAACATTTGATTTCGATATCTGTTTTAGTTTCCGAGATATAGCGTATCGAATATTTTATACAAATTGTTAATTTGTATGGGAGCTACCCCTTTTTTTGCCCCCCACTCAAAAAAATTTTTCTTTGAAGCGTCCTTGTTGTCCAATTGCTTTTTGTAGAACATTTCATTTCGATATCTGTTATAGTTTCCGAGATATAGCGTATCGAAAATTTCATACAAATCGTTAATTTGTATGGGAGCTACCCCTTTTATTGCCCCCACTCAAACATTTTTTTCTTTGGAGCGTAGGCCTTGTTGTCCAATTACTTTCTGTGAAACGTTTGATTTCCATATCTGTTATAGTTTCCGAGATATAGCGTATCGAAAATTTCATACAAATCGTTAATTTGTATGGGAGCTACCCCTTTTTTTGCCCCCACTCAAAAAGTTTTTTCTTTATAGTGTAGGTCTGATTGTACAATCACTTTTTGTAGAAGATTTCAAGTCGATAGCTGTTTTAGTTTTTGAGATATAGCGCATAAAACATTTTACCAAATTTGTGCAATTGTAGGAAAAATACCACTTCCCCTGGTCCTATTTAGGTCCCTGACTTAGGAGTATCCGTGCCAAGTTTTGTGGCAAGAATGACTATATTTACTGAGATATATAGGGATATATGCACGGATTTTTTCCTAAAAAAATGGGTTGTTTTGGGTTTTCACTTATATCTCGGTTAATAGTGAACCGATTTTGCTGATTTTAAATAGCGATTATCGGCGGGATATTTCTAACAGTTTGACACCAATAGCTGGTCTGTATCTTTTTTTTTTGACTCCGGAAACTTGATTTCAACAGACGGACAGACGGACATGGCTATATCAACTTCCCTATCTATAAGGATTCAGAATATATATACTCTATGGGGTCGCAAATGGATAATAAAGAAATTACAAATGGAATGAGAAACTGATATATACCCTTATCACTATGTGAAGGGTATAATTAAAAATAAATTAGAGAAAAGTACATGTGAATGTGTGTACGTATACCTTGCAAAACTATTGGAGCCCATGGTGAATTTTAGTTGTAATGGACCAGTTACAACATGGTCCTTTTTAATGCAGTCTTGGACTATGCCATTGCCAAACAGGACTTTAAAGTTAAACGACAGGTGTTCGTGTTTTAACGATTGCATATTGAGTTGTCGTAGTTGTAAAACTTATTCTCTATGGTGTAACACATGGTGGAATAAGAAGGTGGGATCGTCCCTAAAACAACAACTTCCTGTAAAATTTCAGCATGTATTTTGTTGTTGCTAATTCGAGCTTGGTTGTCGAAAATGTTGCAAACACACATACACACAGTATACACAACCATTGTATAACATAAAAAATTGTCCAAGCTAAGTTAGAAAACATATGGCGGAAATAGAAATCAGCTGATCAGTTATTCCTACCTTGTTCAATATACCTTGTTGTAACATATAGTAGTTTTTAAATTACTCCGATGTAATGCAAAGGCATTATAATATTAAATGGACCATGTTTTTTACATTAATTTGGGTTACTTTTCGAGTAGTCCTACTTCTTTATGGACCAGTCCGTTCACGTATGTATGGTCTAGTTGCGTTTTCTGCAGGGTATAAATAATTTAGTTTGTATAAGAGTATTTTTTTTAATTCTGTCCCTCTTCTTTAATTTTTGTTGTCGAAAGGACCTCCACGAACTAGATAGAGAAATCGATTTAGCCATGTCCGCATCTCTGTCTGTTAAAATCAAGTTTCCGGAATCAAATTTATATCAGAAGCAGATCCATATTAAAAATCAACACGATCGGTAAGTTACAAACCGAGATGTTAGCAAAAACCCGTAACAGTCCATTTTTAGGTCATAAATGTGGTGCAGAAAATAAAATAATTAAGTTTGAACGCTTAAAATTTTAAATTTTTTTAAATTTAGAAAAATAATCCACAAATAAACACATAATTTTATCACAAAATCCTTAATCCTTTTTCGTTTCCAAAAAATTTAACATTTTAAATTCATAAATTTAAAGGTAATTAAACAAAATACATTTGTTTTTATCTTTTAAGATGCCAATGGCCACATCATTAGACAAGGATGCCATACGTGAAGCCTATGAAGATGTACGATCTGATCTCACTGACACAGAATGGTAAGAAATTTCAAAATGAAAACAAATGCACTCTTTAAAGTTTTTAATTCTTAATTATTTATTCCTTCAAAACAGGGCTGTTTTCAAATTCGATGGTGCACAAATAATTTGCTCTGCCCGTGGTCAATGTTTCGAAGAGTTTCGCCAGCAGTTTGGCGATAATGAACGGGCCTTTGGCTACATACGCATACAAATGGGCGATGAAATGTCCAAAAGAAAAAAGTTTATATTTTTGACATGGATTGGTCAGGATGTAGGAGTTATACAAAGAGCAAAAATGTCCACGGATAAAGCTATAATTAAAGATGTCTTAAATGTAAGCCATTACCAGTTATACATATTTTCAAATAAAAAGTTTTTAAGTATATTTTTGATTTTACAAATTTTCCATTTTTTAGAATTTTGCCGTTGAGCTGCAAGCAGGTGCTGATACTGAATTGGATATTGAGCTGTTTCGTGATGCTTTGAATCGTGCCGGTGGTGCTAATTATGGTACTGGTGTTCGTAATGTTTAAATTACTTAAATTTTAAATCAAAAAAGTTCCCAAAATTAAAAAAAAACCCTGGACCAATTTTAACCAAAATTAAAAAAAACTTAAATTGTTGAATTCAAAATTATATTTTTTTGATTTAAATATTCATTAAATTTTTTTACACATAAGAAAGCAAAATGTTGCAATAAAAGTCCTGATTAGCCTCTAAGTGTATTTAAGACATTTAAAACAGAACAAAATTAGGCAATTCACAAGGTATGCTATTTGCCGTATTGTTTGCTTTTTTAATTATTGTTTTGGCTTTAAAATGCTTTTTTAAACGAAAAACATATTTTTAAACTATTTTTCATTAAAAAGATAAGACAATTTAAAAATAAGACATGATAACATACCTTGTGAACCACCTTAATACGTTTTTTATGTTTTGTTTAATGTAATCTTCTTACGAAACTTGATTGTTTACCCTTAATATTTTTTACTTCTTTAAACTGGCATAATTATTGACTAATAATAAATAACAAAAAATTTAACATTGTTAGAGTTTTAAAAAAACTTTAACATAAGAGTGTAATTTAAAAAAAAATAAGAAAGTATAAAAAAGTCAAATAAATTCCGATAAAAAAGCACAAAAAAAATTACTTGAAAGTCTTTTATTTTTATACCCTCCATATACATAAGTGATAAATAATAAGTTTGTCATTCCGTTTGAAATTTCTTTAAATCCATATGCGACCGCATACAGTATATATTTTATAGATTTTATATACGTCTTTCCTTTTTTTCTCCATGTCCGTGTTATGGTTGGTTAGTTGATATCAAATTATTCGAAATATCTGGGAGAAAATCGCATAATCGCCCGATAACTGACCGAGATATAAGCCAAAAACCAAGGCTACCTCTGTTTATTTCTCTAAAAATTTTACATAAAAACCTCTACAGTTGCCCCTCTACGGGTGCAATGTAAAAACTAATTTTTCCTTGCAAACATTTTCCTAGAACATACTTAGCTCCTATCTCTACCCCCTTAAGGGGTTGCCATACAAAATTCTGAAATTATTAGGTTAAAAACCTCTACACGTTGTGAAGGGTATTTAAGGTTCGGCACAGCCGAATATATCGCTCTTAAAGTGCTTTCACACGATATGTCTTTTACACATGACTTGTCAAATTTTGCAGTGCGAAACTGATATATGCCGTGTGATTGCACTTAAACATTGCATGTGTAAAATACATATGTAAAAGTCATAAGACAAATTTGTAATTAGAGCGTGCTCTATTTTCATCTGACAAAGCATGTTTCATCAACGGTTTTTAGAATAACAAGGAAAAGTAAGTTGTTTATTTTGGTTTGAAGGTTATGGCAGATGTAAAAACATATGTACGTGTGAAAGCAAAAATTATAAACCATCTGTAAAATGACAAGTTTGACAGACATACGTAATAACATGTGAATTGCAAAAGTGACAAGTCATGTGTAAAATACATATCGTCTGAAAGCACTTTTACTTGTTTTGAGTCTAACTTTTTTTTTTTTTTTAGTGTGCTCAATAAATCCCAGCAAAATTTTTTTGAATTTGTGTAATGGGCTCATATTTTAAAGGTTACAAAGAAATTAGGGGTCGATACAACATACAATAAATGACATTGTTTTTATGTAAATTTTAAGGTCATAATTGGTAACTACTAACATAGTTATTTTGATAAGTTTTTGTAAGCACATTTGTAAGAGGGGTTTGTAAATTTCGGGACAACTTAAACGAAAATAACTAGTTATTCGGTCAAAATGTAACTTCATTCCCACTGTTACTTGTTTACTCACGAGGTAAGCAAAAGTTTCGATGGGATCCTACTGTAGGGTTTGGAAAATCTTCGTTCTTTTTCACTTTATAAAAACTGAAAACCATACATACTTACTGACTAATTTTCTGAAGTTGACTCAACAACCTGTTGTTGGACTTAGCCTGCTTAACTAATGTTTTCCAAACACTTCAGTTTAACGTGCTATCTTCTGTTCATTTAACCAAGAATTTGAATATCTTCTTCTTTTTGTCCCTTTAGCAGAGTCTCGGTATTCCTTGTCTTCGCTCTCCGTGGTAGTTGTCTTCCAACGCTTTTTTAGCTAGAGCATTTGTAACCATTCGCAACTACTGTATTTTGATGAATATATGTATCGGTTCGTTCGCTGTTTATTCCTCCTGGTTAACACAGGTCGGGCAATAGATTCTGCGAAGGTTTTTTCTTTCAATAACACCTACCTCCGCCATAGGGAAGCACAGATAGAAAAATCGTTTTCACCGTGTTATTTTAGATCATCGACAGAGCGCTTTATTTCATTTCATGTTTTCTCAGTTATAAGTATTTCCTTAAGCGATACTTTGCCTTACTTTAATGCTGCAATCATTCCCTCTTTTTGCGAATGCCAATGGCGACACTATTGACGTCGCCTTGCAAATTAAATTACAGTCAAATTAAAACATTATTGGTATTTACATCAACGCAAACTTCAAATTGCTACTGGGTCATGCAAACTAAATTAAATTCAGTTAAAAATGAACGTCAACAACGACTTTAGGTTAGGTTAGGTTACGAAGGGTAGTGGCGATTTCGCCACCTCCACTCGGAGGCCCTTAGGCCCATTGTGAATCCCTTCAGAAGAGTCTAGAAGAAAAGAAAAATAGTACGTCAAAAGATTCATAGATAAGAGAAAAAGGATAAAGAAGTAAGAATACCGTCCGCACGATGTCTAAGAAAGTCAGTAGTCCTAGGCTCTGGGTCACCTAGCTGCCCAGCCACCCAACCTCCTTAATGAAGCCTATGATGCTCCCCAGCCCATTGCCAGGAACCTCACCAAGTCCATTCAAGAAGCGTCCCCCAAGCCACCTCTGTCGGCGAATCTGCAGCCCAGGGCAGTGGCAGAGAAGATGTTCCACCGTCTCTAACTCCTCCTCGTCCCCGCATATCCTGCAGAAATCTGGAGAGTTCCTGTCCCATTTACTTGTCCTGTATCTCACATCGCAGTGCCCTGTGAGAGTCCCAATAATGCGCCTCAGAAACCCCCTGCTCTCCTTGAGCAGCAGGTCAGTGCCCATCCTGTCCAGCCTGGGCCATAAAAGCCTGGAGATCCTGCAATCGGCCCTGTCCCCCCAGGTTTGGCCCACCCTGTCCGTTATCCACGTCCCTATCAGTCCATAACAGAAACTCAGTGGTGGCCTCACCGGCTCACAACCAAGTTCAATATTCCGGGCCGCTCCCCTCCTTGCCAACTCATCGGCAATCTCGTTCCCGGAAATGTCAAAATGACCCGGAACCCAGCAGAGCCTTACCCTGCGTGTACCCATAATCGCTCCAAGAGCACGTCTGCAGTCGCCTACGAGTCTAGACCTGACAAAATGTCCCTCTAGAGCCTTAAGCGCGCCCTGACTATCAACGTATATTGTTACGTCACCACTCCCACTCGCGTCCTCCCCTATCAATTCCGCGGCCTTCATCACCGCCAGAATTTCAGCCTGGAAGATGCTACACTCGTCCGGAAGTCTATAAGACCTTCCTTCCCCAGTGTCCATTATATAGACACCAGCCCCGGTGCCCACCTCCATCTTCGACCCGTCAGTAAAGACCGCACTCCCCTCATACAGCCTCTCTGTTCCCTTCCATGCCTCCCTATCCGGAAACACTACCTTCGGCAGGATCCCAAAGTCCAGTACCGCTACCATGTAGTCCGTACCACATGACTGCCCCAGGAGTCGACCATCCGCGACCCTTCCCAAAATGCCAGCATGTCCCTCCAGACATACCCTACGCATACCTGACCCACTAAGTCCAAGCAAAATCCTGGCCGCCATTCCAGCAACAAAGTCCCCGATGGGAAGAAGATGCAGAATGATATCCAGCGCTGCCTGTGGTGTACTCTTCCTGGCCCCTGTAATGCCCAGTACCGCACATCTCTGGACCTTAGTCAAGAGCTTTCCTATGTCGCCCCTTTCCAGGGCTCTCCACCATACAAGAACTGGTCTTACGACGGATGTGTAAATCCAATTTACCATGGCCTGCTGTAACCCCCAGTTCCTACCTATGGCGTTCCCACAGGCATAATAGGCATTGAGAGCCTTCCTTACCCTTTCCTCCGCATTCGCCCTCCAAGACAACTTGCAATCCAGGACGATGCCCAGAAACCTGGCCCTATCCGCTAGTTCCAGCTGAACCCCGTCAAGCCTTGGCAGCTCAAACTCTGCCACCTTGTACTTCCTGGTAAAGAGAACTAGCTCAGTCTTCCCTGGGTTTACACCCAGTCCCTTGTCCCTAGCCCACGTAGACAAGTCGGATAATGCACTCTGCATTACCTCGCTCACAGTGGACAGGAATTTCCCCGTCACCAACACCACGATGTCGTCTGCATAAGCCACTACTTTGATTCCCCCTGAGTCAAGCCGTCTCAATACCCCGTTGACTACCAGAATCCACAGCAGTGGCGACAGTACCCCTCCCTGTGGCGATCCCCTAACCGCACCCCTTTTCAGGCGCTCATTTCCCCATTCAGAGTTGATTATTCTGCTACCAAGCGCAGAATAGATCCACTCAATAAGGATACCCTGAACTCCTACTTCCCTAAGTGCGTTCCCAATTGCCTCCATCGAAACATTGTTAAAGGCTCCCTCAATGTCCAAAAACGCGCCCAGTGTGTACTCCTTCCTGTACAACCCGCGCTCTATGAGCCCCACCACATCATGAAGCGCACTCTCAACAGATTTACCCCTAAGGTAAGCATGCTGAGCATTACTAATGACGTGCGTATCAATCGTGTTCCTAAGATAAAGATCGATCAGCCGTTCTAGCGTCTTCAATAGAAAAGACGTTAGACTGATCGGTCTAAAATCCCCAGGCTTCGAGTGGCTGGCCTTTCCAGCCTTGGGTATGAAAATCACCCTCACCTCTCTCCACCTCAAAGGTATGTAACCTAGTGTGATGCTAGCAGCAAACACTCTCGTCAGGAGTAGCAGTCCCTGCGTCGAAAGATTCTGTAGCATACACGGGTAGACACCGTCCAGTCCCGGTGATTTATAGGGCTGGAAAGTATCAACCGCCCATTTTACCCTATCGATCGTCACAATGTCCCCTGCCACCCCTGTCACATCCGCTATCTCTCCGTGACGTGCACCCACGCCACCCGATAGCTCCACTGCAGTCGGTACCCTGCACCCTGGGAAGTGTGTACCCATCAATAATTCAAGGGTCTCCGAGCCAGACTCCGTCCACGATCCATCCGCTTTCCGAATGTATCCAAGTCCGATAGGACCCTTGGATAGTATTCTCCTGAATCTTGACATCTCGCTCACGGAGTCGATAGACTCACAGTACATCGCCCATGAATCCTTTTTCGCCCTCCTGAGATCACTCTTGTACTTATTGAAGGATATCCTATACCTCTCCCAATCCGCATGGTCCCTTGTGAGCTTTGCCCTATTGAACAGTCTTCTTACCATGGTCCGTTGCTCTCTGAGCTCCCCTGTCCACCAGCCTGGCTGTTCCCTCCTGCCCGGAAAAACCTCCGGGCATGCCTGTTCAAAGCTCTCCTTCATCGAAACAGTGAACAAGTTCACCACTCTCTCCAACTCCCTGTGCGAAACCTCAGAAAGTCCATTGTCGCCCATCTTCAACGAAAAGCCCTCCCTGAAGATCTCCCAGTCGGTCCTTTTCGGATTCCTATAGGGGGCCTTCCTGGGGCCCTCGAAATTCAAACTAAAGGTGATTCTGCTATGGTCCGAGAAGGAATAGTCATCCGACACCCTCCATTCCCCTACAAAATCCCTACCTACATTGGTGAGCGTGAGATCTATAACTGCCTCCCTGTCCCTAATTCTGAATGTCGGCGTGTCACCCCTATTACATATATAAAGGTAGTTACCAGTTATAAAATTATACATTGCCTCACCTCTCTTATTTATGTCACTGCTTCCCCATTGAGTGTGGTGTGCATTTGCGTCGCAGCCGAGCACCAGATTCCATTTTCGTCCTCTCGCTTGCCCGACTAGCCCTTGCACCTCCGGACCTGGTGGATCCGCAGCCTCATAAGGCAAGTACACCGAGGCCAGTGCCAACGTTGGCTCGCCCTTGGCCTCTCTTAAAACGACGGTTACGTCACCAGAGCTAAAGGGATGAGAAATATTAAAATTAAGCTCATTCTTTACCAAAATACACGTCCTTACCTTGTCTACCGCAGACGTGACGAACAAGGTGTATCCTCTTGCCCTGAGTCCAAGAACCTTATTGTTTCTACCAATCCATGGTTCTTGGATCAGAGCCACATCGGCCTGGTGTCTGATGAGGTAGGTTGTCAGTTCGGCTGAGGCTGCTTCACTGTGATGCAGGTTTATTTGCACCACTTGCAGCCTCTTTGGTCTTGTCAGGTTTCGGTAGCCGGAACCTTACACTACCAAGACCGAATTTGACAACCCCCCCACTCTTTTCCAGGACTTCAAGGGATTTCGCAGTCACTGCAAACCTGAAATCCCTGCCATCATTGCCTTTACAAGCCAGTGAGACTACTTGGCTCCATTGGCTTGTGTCGAGCTCATTATTTTGTTTGGCCAATACTGACAGTATGGTTTCCACCGATCTTACTGGCGATGGAATCCACACTGTCACTACTGGCCTAAGCGGCAGCTCAGAGGTTCGTATCACCTCAATTTTCGCCCCTGGACAGAGGTCGCCACAACCGCCGACCGTGGACCTCAGAAAGTCCACAGACTTCCTATTTCCACAGTTGACGATTTTAACGTCCTTTGACCAGTCCGCGCCATTGAAGGATACGCCCTCCGGGTCACCTACGTATGAGGCAATATTGTCAATAAGCCTGCCTTCAACCTGTTGCCATAGAGCCGCATCTATCCTTCCGTCCGGATCATTACGGTCTATGACAGCCACTTGAAAACTTTCCTGGCTAGTCATGACTTTCGCCTTCTTTGAAGTGGTTGGCTGTTCCTCTTCGGACCTAACTCTTTTGACCACTTCTCCTCTTGCCAACGGTTTCTTTGGTTGGGCAACTCTCTCCGTAGACCTGAGCACCTTCCCCAAAGAACCGCTAACTTTGCTTACTGCAATCTTAGAAACTGTCGGGGTCACCCCTTTGTCTACCTGGGTAGGCAAAGCAGTGGTCCCTACACTTTCTGCTTGCATTACTGGGAGGGAAATGCCCAGAAGATCACCGGTGAGGCCATAAACTCTTTCGAATTTCCTTACGTCCTGCCGATGTCTTCTGATCATTCGCCTCTCCTTAACAGTGAACGATCCTGGATCCCTCTTGGCCATCTTATGTAGATAGGCCAAGGAGGACCTAGTGCCGCTCAGCGCCTTTTCCCTCTTCGTTCGGCTTCCTGTGCCTGCAACTGATGATACCTCAGTCGGAGGTACCACGGCGTCTTGCCGAACTAACATTGACGGACGGGCTTCTTCACATGTCTGTTTCCCAGAAGACCCCTGCTCCGCACCTTTAGAGTCTGGTCCTAGGCACCGACCAGGAGCTGATATCACAGTGATATCCAACTCCTCGTCGGAACCCAATGCCAGATCCCCCAGGCTCTGCGTGGCACCGGCCATTGCCGGGGAAGCTCCCAACAAGTGAAGATGCTCCTCCGTCATTAGTTGCGTCCGTAAATTTTCTGCTTGGTCATTGATGCTATCATCAATGACCGTCAATAGTTCGTTCAGTCCGAGGGAATCAGAATCTGAAACGTCCGATCTGTCCGACCTATAACTGTCCGCTTTATCTTTTAAATTATTTTTATTTCTTTTTTCCATGTAAGTCCCACGAGTACGCACGTAAAGGGAAGGACCGTCGCGCGCAGTGACGGCATACGCGGACTAGGCGACTGAAAAATAGTACAACCAACCCGTGCCCTAGCGTCGGAGGGGAGCTGTTAAAGGCTAATTTCTTTTGACACTAATTAACCATTCATGGCCTCGGCACTGCTTCCAACCACCTTGCCATTAAAAGTGTAGCTCCCTTTCAGTTGGTCCGCGAGGGTATAACACCCTAGGACTGAGTGTAGTGTGCAGGGGTCGACCAATCTGTCCAGCCCATGCATAATACGCTCGGTCCCCCCTATCCGCCACCTGGGGACGCGTCCGATGGGAGTGAAAAGGAGCCAAGACTCCACACGGAAACAGCGACTTTAACAATGAGGCAGATTATTGTTTTTATGATGGCGGAGCCGAGGAAAAATAACTCTTCTTCCTTGACGCTGCAATTGACTGCCTTTACAATGTTGTCGCGACATTTTTCTAGTCGTTGCAAGCATAAGTTTAGCCTTAATTACTTTAGAAAACACATCAGTTGTCTCTCGCTCTTTTTTTTATTAATGTCAATGTCATCCGCATATGCAAGGAGGATATGGCTTTAGGTGGTCACTGCCTCTGTTTTTTAAAATTATGTATGCTTTTTCCAATATTTTCTCTATCAGTATGTCAAGGGTTTCATGTTGTGTTGAATGGGTCGGAGATGTCGATAATGATCCATTACCTCAACAGCATCAAAACTTAAAATTATCATATTCGATCCAAAACAAAGATTTGCCTCCTACCTGAATGCACTGCATTTTAAATGAAACAATTGTACAATCTTTTGGCATATACCCATATTTTTTTATTAAATTGGGTGGTATTATTGGTTCCGCACGGAATCAAAAACTCAACGGAAAGAAATATCGATCGATATGCATATTGCAATTATTCATACCTGCGGTATACGCTTTCCGTAAAATCAGTTTGACATCCCTGTTTTAATTAATTCAGAGTTGCTATTGTATCAGCTGTTATTAGAAAAAAAATTAGCATTTTGTAAATTTGAAAGCAGTTTAAAGTAAAAAATATTAAAGCAAAGAAAATATATAATACTAAATGGATACAATATCATTTTTTGAGGATAGTAGTGATGATGATTGCGTAGACACTCGGGTAGAAAGAAGGGTCTTACGCTATAAATCTGAAGATGTGTTACAGATGAATGATAAATGGTAAGTTAGAATAAATATATGTAAATACATACTTAAGGTGTAAAGTTTCTATTTAAACTTATAGCTTTCAAAGAAATTTTCGCTTAAATAAAGCAGCATTTAATTATGTTTTATCTGAGCTTGAGTCTGCAAGTTCAGGAACTAGTCGTCAAGGAGCACTTTCAGCAAAAGATAAACTTTCGGCTTGTTTGAGGTTTTTTGCAGAAGGAAGCTACCAACATAGTGTTGGTAAAGATTTTCATGTCAACATAGCACAACCAACATTTTGTAAAGTTCTGGCTGAAGTACTAGACACACTGGAAAATTTGTTGTGCAGCAAGTGGATATCCATGAGCATGAATTCAGAAGACGAAAGAATGGCGAAAATGGCTTTTTATGAAAAATGTGGTATTCCAAATGTGATAATGGCTGTGGATGGTACTCACGTGAAAATTGTTGCTCCAAATAGTGATAAACACCTTTTTTTCAATCGTAAGGGATACTACAGCATAAATGTTATGATTGTAAGACAACCTTAAAGTAATTCTGTTCAACAATTTTTTAATATTTTAAATTTTACAGATATGTGATCATAATCAAAAGATAAGATTTGTCTCAGCACAATATCCAGGAAGTTGTCACGATTCCCATATATGGGAAATGAACCCTGCAAAAAATTTTCTGCAATCGAAACATGCCAACAGAAGAAACTCGCTTGTTTTAGGTAACAAAATCTCAAAATTATTATCACTTATGCTAATGAGTTTTAAAAACTTTTAGGAGATAAAGGATATCCCTTACAACCATGGCTATTAACACCCTTCAGAGAGCCAGTGACTTGTTCGCGGAAAATAAGGTTTAATACTGCACATTCTAAGGGAAGAATTATAGTAGAAAGAACCATTGGTATACTTAAAGCAGTTTTTAGATGCCTAAACAATGAGCGGGGACTGCATTATGATCCAGAGAAAGCGGCGAAAATCATTAATTTCTGTTGCGCACTTCACAATATTCGACTTCATTATAATGTAACAGACGAAGAGTTGAATATGCCAGTATATCAAGAAGAGGATACAATAACCAGTGCCATTGAAGATGATATTAGCGCCGAAGCAAACGAAACAAGAAATCAAATACTACAGTATTTTTAATTTGTACTTCAGTCTCATTTTATTTAAGTAAAAAGATAATAATAAAAAATAAATAAAAAAAATTCATCACAATAAAAATTTTTATAAATATCAAATTAAGTGGGCATAACCACATAGCAGTTTTATATAACTAGCTTAATTCTAACTGCTTGTTAAGTTTATCAATTTCAAGCTTTAAAATTTGTTCTTTAAGTGCAATTTTTTTCATTAACAGTTTCGCCATTGCTTCGTTGTGTCTCTTTTGTTCTAAGACCTGCTGTTCAAGGAGCTTTGTCTGTTTTTTCTTCTCATCGCTAAGTGTGTATATGGCTCTTTTTATTTCCTTCATATTTTTAAATTGCTTCTTGTTGTGATCTTTTATTGACTCTAGGGAAGCTGCGACGTCCAACGCCAATTTTTTTTGGATGTTTATTTGTTCTTGAAGCAGCTCTGTCTTTTCGTTCTTTCGATTCCTTTTTAAAGGCCGTATCGTATTTGTGGATGAACTGCTCTCTTTATTGATTTCTTTTTGCCTAGTTTCATGTGTTGGAACTGTTTTATCAGCAGAGAAATCTGTTTCCAATATTACAATCTCTTCTTCAGTTGACAAATCTGCTTCTAAACGGTTTGAAACTGTATCCACTGTTGGCAAAGAATTTGTTGAAGTCCCAAAATTGTCGACCGCTGGCATTCCATGAACGCCTTTCTTTAAATTTAAAAGAGAGCTGACTTCTTCTTCTGTTTGAGTAAGAGGAATTTTTCTGTACGGACCTCCCCCTGTTCCGGTTAAAAGCTGTTTATTTTTTGACAGTTTCTTTTTAACCCCACTTTTGTAATCCGTCCATACCTACAATATAATTCAAGGACAATTAATGCTCGCCCAAAACAAAATTTATCTAAAAACTGCTTTACCTTTCTCCAGCCACTGGCATCTTTTAAAGGCGGTCCGGAACCATTTAGTGTTAGAGCTAAATCTTCCCAGAATTTCTTCATTTCTGCTGGAGCGCGTTGGCTAAAACCACAGGCAATGTCCTGGTTTAGTTTCATTAAACTAACCATTGTTTCTATTTGAAGTTTATTTGTGTATTTTTCTCTTTTATTCCTAAAAAAAATGTTTTTTAATAATTAAAAATTCAACAAAAACTTTTTTTTTCTTACATCTTTGCTCTTTCCGTTGGCTTTTCGTTATAAAATTTGAACGTAAGCAAAACGAAGAAAAATATCTATACTGCGGAATCAAGAATGGCAATACCGGCACGCACGGTAGAGTTGATACCGTAACAGCGGAAGGTTGCCGCAGCAACGAAACCAATAATTGCAAATTTTCTTTCCGCAGAAAAAATGCTTTCCGTAATTGCGGAACGGAATCAATAATAAGGCCCATTGTTTTTAATTTAATTTTTTTTTTTGTTTAAGTCTTTCTTATTGTATGTACCAGGAGTAAAAAACTAAAATGTAAAAAATCTTCAGTTGTTCTTTTTAAAAAACAAAAACCTTGGCTAGATTTTTACAAAAAAAAATTAAAGCAATAAAATAAATTGGTTTAAAACTAATTTAAACAAAGAAGTATAAAACAGCAAAGTAACTTTTTAATAATTTCAAAATAATTCTAAATAATTTCAATAATGTTGATGAATTTGAAACGATTGATGTCTGGAAACAATATATGTAAAAGATTGTATTGATTTTACTTAAAATTGGCGTTTTATATTTTTTTTCATTAGATTTCAATATGAATTTTATTTTGTTGTGTTTTTATAAATGTTTAAACTTATTAATCGTTTTTGTTAAATATTACTTTCTATTTTATTAGCATTAATGACGACGAAATAGAACTTTGTGTAAAGCATCAATATCAATTTCTAAAGGGGTTTTATTGGATGAATGTAAGCTGTAATGAAAAAAAACATAGTATACATTAAGTATTTGTTAAAGTGTAAAAGGGATACAACCTGGGGCTCACCTTGACGAGCGCATGGCGGGAGCAGTCGGCTTATTTGATGCTCTAGGATTTACTAGCAGACATTTCATGGGCTGGCCATCCAATTGACGATTGTGATAAGTGTCTACAGCCTTTTCAGCGTCAACCAACGACTTGTAAATAACTTCAGCTACTCCTGGTCGCACAATGCGTGAATCGTAAAGTTCACCAATATCCTCAAATAATTCTTTTATATCGGACTGAGTAACACTGGTATGCAGATTGCTAACAACAATCCGATAACCCGACGAGCAAGTTGACATGGCAGTGCCATTACCTTCAATATATGAGGATGACGATTGTTTTAAGGGGTTTGAAAATATACCCATAGATGCATGTGGATCTGGGGCACATTCTAAGCGCGAGCGCATTTCGTATGAAAGATGTGAAGCTTGTTCAGAAGGATAACATCTTGAGTAGGGTTCTGGACTACGATCTCTTAAGGGAGCAGAACGTGAATTCCCATTAGAATGCACGGCTGGCAAATCTGGAGAAATCCGGCGTTCATGACGAGTCGAATAGGGAACTTCATATACATCGAATGGGTCAAAATGATCTCCAGACGTAGAGCCCCATGAATTTAGGCGCCTAGGAGCTGGAGGTGCCAACTCATAAGCAATATCATTTTCTACAGTACGACGAAGTCGTGATGCTGAAGCATACTCCTCTATAATAAATAGAATATATATAAAGTCTCATATTTTTTTTTCTTGTATAAAAAGAATACTATCTAATCAAAATTTAAAATTATAAAGAACAATTTATTTTAAGCAAACAAATATTTATTATAAAGGTAGATAGTACTTTTTAAAAACTACGTTCGGTTATAATTACCGATTTGTCGGCTTCTCTGGTTGCTGCTATACCAACTGCGATACTCACCCTCTTCTAATTTTTCCATATTATCGTAGTCAACGTAGCCACGAGGTATATCAAAACGATTTTCACGTCTTCTACTAGACACCGCAGACGTTTGTGAAGAATTCTTATAATTGGAGCCTTTTGTTCTTAACCCTCTGGCTGCTATTACTTTGGTTAAGCCATTTCTTCGGCCGCCAGACGCACTTACACTCACAACACCATTTCCTGCCATTTTGTGGTATTTGTAAGAAGTCAATTCTTGTTTTTGTTGCAGCTTTTTGCGAACGTCTCCATTGCTACGTGTTATTTCCACCAACTTATCACGAGCATCTCGAATTTTAGCCCGATTTTTCTGTATTATTTTAATACGAGCATCTGTAATGCGTCTGGTTTCCTTAAACGCCGGTTTGTTAAGGATTTTCCGGAAAGGCTGTGTTGCTGGATTCTTTACACCACTAAAAAGAAAGTTGGAATTCTCATTTTTTTACTTTTATTTAAACGCCATTTTCTGTCTCCTTTTTTTTTACTTACAACTTTTTTGAATTAGCTGGTACTATGTTCTTAGTTCTAATTATATCATCTAAGCTCATATCCATCTTAACGGCTTGTTATTGTTAAAATTAATGCAGCGTGTTAATGAGTTTTATTTAATACATTTACTACTTTGAAATTTGTTGGCAAAAATTAATAATCTCTTTAAAAAAAGTAGTTGCGGTTTTTTTTTTTCTTTTTTTCAGATAATAGTGAAGTTGGAAGTAGTTTCCTACTTAAAGAGTTGCCAGATAGATAGGCTGTTAAGGAAAACAATAAATCCATGGTGGAACAAAAAGGTGGGATCGTCCCAAGGCGAACTCATGAGAAGGTGGTCTTGACAGATCAGCTGACTATTTTTTGCTCGTGCTATTTTCCTCGTAATGTGTCTAAAGTTTGTATATGTGCTTCTTCTTGATTTCAAAAAAATTACGCGTTGGTTAGATTTTTGCACTAAAAATTTAAAAAAGTGTTTTTAATTAACAAACAGTAAAACCAAATGATGCGTTCTTGGGATTTGTGCAAAAAAACAACAGTGTAAAATTAATTTTATTCACGTTTTTCTTCTGCAAATAATTTGTGTTTTTTTTTTAATGATGCCATATACAAATAATTTGTGTTTTTTTTCAATGATGCCATATTTGTGTTTGACATATAAGGTACGAATTTTTCGCCTGCGTCCACCTTGTGTGAATTCGCCTTGAATCGTCCCTAAAACAACAACTTACTGTAAAATTTCAGCATTTATTTGGCTGCTGCTATTTCCAGCTTGGTTGTCGAAAATGTTGCGAACACACATACACACAGTATGCACAACCATTGTATAGCATAAATAATTGTCCAAGCTAAGTTAGAAAACATATGGCGGAAATAGAAGTCAGCGTATCAGTTATTCCTACCTTGTTTAATATACCTTGCAATAAATCCTTATACAATCGGTGAGTAGTGTTGTGGTAATGCAGTTTTTTGTAGTTTCAAGCTTTGAATATAAATTTCGAGGAACAATTACATACGAACTTTACTAACAAGGTATTATATTTAAATAAGTTAATTTTTTGATTTAAATAATAAGTGTAACTTAAAGAAAACTTTTATTTTAAATCTATTTATTCAGTCTTATTGGTCTCATTAACACAATACTGATACGGCAAAGTTGTCTTTTAAGTTGTTTCCTAAGAATTCTTTATATAGAGAGGTTACTTTTACCAACAATTTAGGGATTTTGACAACCTTGTCTTGAGAGATGCTTAGACCATATAAATAAAAATTACAATGAAAGTCCATCCCTGTCTTTTATAATGCTATATATCAAGGGTACACGTATATCAGGTACCTTAGTTAACGAGTACCTCTGTTCTGTAACTTTGGTGAGAACTTCTCGCATCGAAAAGTCATGAAACAAAATTTCCAATCGTTTCTCGACATGTGAGAAAAGAGAAGAAGAAAGTGAAGAAATTTACAAATTTAAGCCAAAATATATAAACAAATAAAAAAAACTTGTTAAACAAATTACAAAAAATTTATAGTGTGGCTTTAGTGACGGCGGATCATGAAGACTGGATCATAAAACTCTCATGTTTTTTTAAAACTCACAAAATTCAAATAGTTTTTAAATAACAGAAGACATTAACACTTACCTTTTCTATATTTTTATAACTCATTTTATATATTTTAATACTTTTTTCCTTTAAATATTGTTTTCTCACGGTCTTTTTATCGGTAAGTATATTTTTGGCAGTTTAAAGTGAAAAGTTCTCGCTTTAAAACTTTACAGAAACACTATTTCTTGTGTTTAACAAGTAATTGTCTTACGTGACAGATAATTCTCGCATAAAAAGTTACAGAAACAGTCTGGTTAGAAAAGTCAGCTGTTTGTGTCGATTTGTAGCGATTTTGTTTCATTTTGCATGTTTCAAGTGAAAAGTTTCTCGAGACGAGAGGTACAGAACATGGGCACAGCTGAGTGACGGTATTTCGTTATATTTATGTAAAATTTTGTTTGTGTTTATGTATTTTCCTCCATTTTCCAAAAAAAAAACTGTAGTATTGTGAGAAAAGCTCTAAAAGAAGAAGAAAGAATATCTGAGTTTTTGTTATTTGTCTTTGACATTCTTATGACGGTTAAGTTGTTTTTGTAGAACCGCCTCTACCTGATATGAGTGTTCCTTGGCTATATATAAATTGGTGATAGCATATTCACACAAAAACTCCAATTACTTTCTTTTTACGGTAGTCAAAAAAATATGTTTATTATTGTTATTAACATTATTATGTATTAAGAAATGCAGGAGTTTTGTCAGGCTACGCTTTGCTAAAAGCGGTCCCTCTGACATAATTTTTTTTTACTTATAATAACTTTTTGATCTGGCACCCTTATGAGCTAATTTTCATTTATAAGTTGTCAGCACTGCATTTGTAAACTTCACTTGTTTCATTTATTTTGTAATTTACTGTGAAAGAGTGAAAAACATTTATTTTAGGAGAAAAAAAACACTATTTTGAAGAAATTTTTTAAAAACTTTAAAAATGGCTGTTTAAATTAATGCAGATTTTGTACGGAGGTAAAGTGTGAAACTGAAAAAAGGCATTTGCAATAACAAAAAACAAAAAGTGAAAAATTATGATAAAAATTTGATAACCGTAAGCAGCACAAACGCAGTTGTAAAAAAAAGAAAAAAAATTTATAATGTTTTTGTATTAATAATACAATTTAATGGGCAATGTTAGATCAAGAAATAATCAATTTGAAATTGAGAAAGAAACTTATAGGAGTATAACACATTCAACGAATGTGGCAACAGAAAATGCAGTAAAGAATAAATATAATCATGAGGATAATAGCATAAAGGTTGGTGGGACAACAACATCGAAAACAAATGCTGCTAGTACTGTGGGAGGTACATTATTAGCGCACTTCAAAAAAGTATCCACAAAAACAACGACCGTAACCAATTCTAACAAAGTAGATCTACAAAAAACACAACACAATAATCACTACGAACAACAACAACAAAAAGCAGCTGATGGCTCAGCTGCCTCAAAAAAAGCAACAGAGACGCAGCAGCGTTTAAAACAGGTAACGTCATCTGAAATGTTTGTTATTTGTTTTCTTTTTTGTGGTTGTTATAAATGTATAAATACATAAAGATATACATATGCACATCAGAACATATATGTAATAACAAAATTAGGTTGTGTTTAGGTAGGTTTTTTTTGTTGGACCTCTTATGAGAAGATATATAAGTATAAACTTCAGTTCTTTGTCGTATAACTATTTTAAACTACGACTCTGGAAAATTAAAAACATTTAGTGCTAACTATTAGTAAACGGTCAGTCAGTAAACCCTAACACTACGCTTTTGTTTCTCTATAAATATATCTGCTTTGACTCTGTTATTAGTACCAACTTCGTAATAATAACAACAACCCCTACAGTAAGGGATGTTTAAACTGGCAAAAAACTGTGTGGGGTAAATAAAAAGAGACAAAACAGAAAAACGTCAAGAGTTTATTGGCATCAATAAATTAACCCTCAAGCACATGTACGTGTATATAAATATGTCGTAGGCAAACAAAAACATCAAAAAGCAACAAACACCCAACCACCTCTTTTAAAGTATTAAAGTGTTACTAAATTTAAAAGATTTTATACCTATGTTGTCTATTCAAAACTTTTTTTCATTTGTTAAAAAAGAGTTAAAGAAGAATTTAACCAATTCTTAATTTAACAATTTTTATAGGTAGAAAGCTAAACCGAGTTGGAAAGTTGTTTCTGTATTTCTAAAAATAATTATTAGTTAATTAATTACAAGTTACACAAGTAATGTAATGTAGATTTAAGAAGTACGTTTTTATTTGCGTGAATTTAGCAAATATGTACTTCCTACTTTTTACAATATTAAGGTTCCACTACGCATATTCGTAATATATATTAATGTGCGCACACAAATAATTTTTCTCTGTTAAAAAAACTTTATTATTTCTAAATAATTGGAATATCTATTAAACCATTTTTCTTATACATAGTAACCCATTTTTCAGTTTTTTTTCACATTCAGTTTAGGTTCACCTATGAATAAGCGTCTCGAAAAATTAAAAAGACCAAATCTAAAGAAAAAAAACTTAAAATAGGCAATTTGTAAATTTTTCCTTTCTAGGCAAGTTTTGGTTTTATTTCCACATATTTTCACTTTAGTTTTAATTATTTTGAAAGACAAAATTTTTTTACTTCAACCTTAATATCTGTCTATTCTTAAGAAATGCTAGTAAACAACACTATTTAACCATGTCTCATACCAAATCAAAAACTCAACTCAAAATTCAGGGAAACATTTTTTTTTGCTTTAGCGGAAAAAATTGTTTTTAAGTGGAACTTAATTTAGTTATACAAGTAGAATTATTTTTTTAAAGAAAGCTTATGAAAGCTAAGAATTTTGAGTTATAACGATTTTGAATTAATGTTTGATAGTTAGATTTTAAGATTTTGTAAACTGAGGATCTCAAACTCCAAGTAAAATCAATCTTAGGTCTTAAAATATTAAATCCGATATTTTCTTAAAACATATATATTTATATAAAACTTGTTTGAAAAAATTTAAAGGGATAATTAAGTGAGACCTAGAAAGACTATTGTATTAACCATTTTCAAAATAAAAAAATTTATTGCTTATATTCAGTCATGTTCTGAAAATAACTTTTGAAATTTGCAATAAATTTATAAAATGAACAACTAAAATTACAATTGGGATTTAAAAATCAAAAGTGAATTGCAACCATGTGAATTTTAGAATATGCCTGATTGTTTTAAAAATTTTATTTGCCTTCTCCCAATATTAACCATTACACATAAAATCACAAACATTAACAAAAAACATCATAGTGTTAAATGTAGGCCGCTCATGTTAACGTTTTTTGTGTCGTGTTATAACACCGTTTTTAGTGCAAATGTTAAAACATCATGTTTTTACAACGATTCATGACTAGTGGAAATCGCAGGTAACTACTGCCTATCTTTTTTAAAGCGAATGTTATCTTGATAATAAATTCAATGGATGTTTATTCTGGTTCTTTCCTAGCTATAACAAGAAAATCTTCTCCTTTTTATGTAAAGTTTTCCTAACTTTATAGATATCAATTAAATCATCAAATTTTATTTGATAATTTTTTTTTTTATTTTAAATTATCCCGCTTTTTGTGTAATTACATAGAAATCAGCAACAGCACTGTGTATTACTTCATTCAATTTTGTCTTCTTTTTTAGATTTTTTCTTTAATGCGTATGTGTGTTTAATTCGTTTGACTTTGCTAGTTTTTTAGTTGATAATAAAAATTTGTTAAACTTTTCATGTTTGAATAATAAATTTGTATGATTTCGTAAATACCTACATAATTATGTTTCTGCGTAGTATGTAAAGGTATGTATGGATGTGTTTACGAATAGAGTAAAGACTTTCAACGACCATCATTTATGTATGTTAATTGTATGGCAGTGTCATTTCAAATTTAATTTAAAAATAGTTTGAGAATATAGATTTGATTTTGTGCTTAATGTTTCATTTAAATTTTTTTTTATTTGTATGACGTTTTAATATTTTTATGCAAAATATTTATATTTGTTATAGTATGAGAAGGAATAAAAATACATATTTAACTTGAAAGCTTGCCCGGTGCGCTTCGCTACACCAATTATATTGGTGAAGAACCAGGCTGAAGTCTTTTTATTAAATATTTTAACCCTGTAAGTTTGCTGTCTACTAATAAAAAAATAGTTTCTGCGAAACATTACCAAGAAATTTTTTAAAAAACAATGTTTTTTATCTGTTAAAAACTATTTCTTTTACTTGCTTAATTTTTTTTCTTTATCTTTTATTTTAATTTCTGCTGCTATGTATAATTACTTAGAAATATGTTTTAAAAAAAGTAAAAAAGATATATACTTAAATAAAAGTAAAATAATATGTTAACACATAACATACATACAAACATAACAAACAAAAGGGTTGCAAGCTAACGTCAAAAATAGACAAAAACGTATTAACACAATATGACAATGCTTATGGCAAACAAATGAATCTTTTATTATACCCTTCACATAAGTGATAGGGGTATATATAAGTTTGTCATTCCGTTTGCAATTTCTTTGATATCCATCTGTGAATCCATTAAATATATATTTTCTTGGTCCTTATAGATAGGGAAGTCGATTTATCGATGTTCGTCTGTCCGTTTTATGGTTGAAATCCACTTTTTAAAGCCTCCCATGTCGCATAGACCCGAAAGTGGTATCAAACTATTAAAAATATCTGCGAGAAAATCGCTTTTAAAATCCAGCAAAATCGTCTAATAACTGACGGAGATATAAGCAAAACATCAAGCCTAAGATTGTTTATTTTTCTAAAATTTTTACATAAAAACCTCTACTACTGCCCCGGAGTTGCCCCAAACGTATGCAATGTAAAACCGTCTCCCATGAATTTTTCCCCACGAAAATGTTTGTGCAACATACTTACACCCTTTCTTCGCCCCTAACAGGGCTGCAATACAGGTGCTCCCTAAAAGGTCAAATGTAAGACCCGACCCCAATAAACTTTTCCTCCTAAACATGTTTGTGTAACATACTTACCGCCTATCTTCAGGGTTGCCATACAAAATTTGGAAAAATTATGGTAAAAACCCCTACAACTTCCCGGAGTCGCAATTACAGGAATAAAATGTATTACACGCCCCCATTAGTTTGCCCCCCTAAGCATATTCCTAAAACATACTCACCCCTAATCTCCGTCACCTAAGGGGGTTGCCATACAAAATTAAATTTGGTCAAAACCTCTACAACGTCCCCGGAATCGCCCCTTGCGGATTAAAATGTATCATAGACCCCATTAGTTTCTCTCCCCAAACATATTCCTACAAAATACTTTTCCTTTATATGTATCGCCTTAAGGAGCTTCTAGACAAAGTTTGGTAAAATTGTAATAAATTTTCCCTACAGCTTCCCGGGTGCCCGTGGATAGGTTAAATGTAGGACTGATCCCAACTTATTTTTCTTTATGGGGCCGCCCTAGCAAATTTTAAAAGCTTAGAATTAAACCCTAAGAGGGTTAAAATATGACACCGACCCCTAGCTAAAAATTAGAAATATTTTGTAAATAAAAAAAAAATGGATAAAAATGAAAAAACAAGTTCGGGGTTTCAAAAGGTCAATGTGAAGGGTATCTAAGATTCGGCACAGACGAATACAGCGCTCTTACTTGTTTTTTCTATAGTAAAGGCAAAACGTTATTGTACCTGCTTATTTCTTTTAGTATACATATAACGTATGTATGTTTGTATATCACAAACACATTTTGCTGTGGTGATCATTAGGTAACTTTATAACTCCTTAAGCCTTTTTCTATTTACATACAAATTTCGCCAAATTTACTTCTGTGTTGGAAAATGGCTGAAAAATAGCGTTGTTGTACAAACGAAATCAACTTAGCTACAGTTAATGCTTTCACCATTGTTATAAGATATGTAAAAGATATTTCCTTCCCTAAGAAAGTGTCAGTAGGTAAAAAATAACGTTTGATAACTGACAACATTCTAAGAAGAGATCATTAAAATATTATTACATATCATCATTCCTTCTAAAAAATTTTCTAAGACTTCCTTATTTTCGATTTGAATCACAGGAATTTCTTTTCGAATATTCATTTATATTTTCCAAAAAATTGGTCACGGTTCAATTTGGTAAATATGACTGGCTGGCAATTAGTTTAAATCACGATCTCTTAAAATAACGTGTTAAACGAAGTTAATCTGCAACAGATATACTTTTGCTGTTGTTAAGCAGTTTGTAGTCTGGAAGTTCGAAAACATGCAAGTCGACAAATTTTTATTTCCTCTAACATTCAAGCTTTTGTGCTAAAAAATATCAACATGATCATTGTGTGGAACCAAACATCGGTTTTCAAATAAAAAATAGTAAAGTTTCTTTTTAATTTGCAAAAACTTCATTACAGCAAGTTAAGAATTTTAAGAAAAAGGTATAAAACTATCAAATATTCTAAATAAAATAAAAAACTACAAGAATAAAGTTTTTTTTTGCTTAGAAAGTATCTAACCTTATACCAATTAACCACTTTTGTCATATAAAATAGTCTGTTTAGTAATACATTGTAAAATTGAAAAAATATTTAATTCAAAAAATACTTTTTCGACATACAAATTACAATGTTAAATTTTAAAATACAACAACAATGTAAAAAATCAAAAGTCCTTGAATTGGTGTTTTTGTGTTTTTTTTTTAATTTCAAACAAAATATTTTAACAATGAAAGAAACTATATTCATAGTTCTACCTGTTACTTTACATTTATTTGCACACAATAAACACAACGAAAATTTATCAAATATTGACTTTAGAAGTAAAGGTAAAACATACTTGGTGGATAAAATATAAAGAAAAACAAGTAAGAGCGCTTTATTCGGCAGTGCCAAATCTTATATACCCTTCACATTGTCCTTTTTGTATACCCAGCACTCTGATCTAGCCAATTTGGTTTCGAAAGGCAAATATAATAATAAAGTTAAAATAGATTTAAAGTTAAAATAGAAAAACTTACCAAATTTTAACGTCTGTATGGCCGATGCTACTTCCAGACTCTTATTAAACAAAATTTTCTTTTAAGTAAAAACAAATCATCATAGAAATATTTTTTCAAATGTACTTCTTTGTACCCGGTTTTAAGTCGATTGCTGTTTCTCAGATTAAGCGCATACAAAATTTAACAAAATTTATGTAATTGTATTCCTCCTACTCAGGGCAATGTTTCAATCGAGGGTTGCGGGTTCTTGGAGACCAGTAACGGCAGTTTTGCTTGTTGACACGACCGTTTAAGTTAAAATGAGCCTCGTCGCTCCAAAAATAGGGGTAACAGTGCAAAACGCTCCTACATCGTTTCACAAAAATGTTGGCGTAAACCAAAGTCACTTTCTTTCAGCTCCTGAACAATTTGAACTTTTAAAAGAATGGAACTTCAGATGCTTTTTATTTCATGAATAATCGCTCTTGGAAGTCCCAGTGAGGCTGCTTTTTTCCGTATTGAAAGTCGCGAATTTTAACGTAAACTGCCTTTAAACAGTTTAATGTTTTCAGAAGTTCTTGAAGATCGACTGGGCCCTGGTCGTATGACATTCATAGCCGAAGCAGTTGCGCGAAATCTCCGCACCCACGAACGAATTGAATTTATGCTCGGCCCATCACGTATTCGCTGAAAACCGAACTTTGAACAAAATTGTCGACAAGTAATTACCTAAGAATCGTTACTCATTACTCTTAAAAAATGTCTGAACAGCGAACGCGCGATGCTCACTCGACCAATGCGACATCGTGACTGACAAATCCGAATAATCTATAACTTCAACCGCGCCCTTCCCTTCGCACCGTTTATTATTTTTTAAAATAATCTTATTAAAAATATGTATAAATTTGCCACCAGATATTCTATATTAATATATTGCAAAAATAAAGTTTACAAAAATTAATAATAATTATAAAAAAAAAAAAAAGTTGAAGTACTTTACCTCGTAGACGCAGTTTTAATTATTCTTTGAAACAAAATGCTTAAAACTGCATGGTTTTCTATACACTTTTTATCTAGAATCTATTATTTTATTAGTTTTTCAAAATATGTAATCTAAGTCAAAAGTCCCTTATTTTCCGAATTTCCCTTATTTTTGTCTTGAAGTTAACTTTCAACCACAATCATATATCAAAGCTCATAAAAAAGGACAAATAATATGTAAAAAGTACTTTTTGCTCACTTAGTTAATTTTCGGCCACAATCGGGGTCAGAGACCTTAATTTTATATTTTTAGAATCATGATCTCAAAAAATGCAAAATCAAGTACTTAAACCCAGCAAAACATTTGCTTACCTGATAAGTAAGCAAGTAATATTGAAGATGAACAAGCACTAGTTATCTTTATACCGAATAACTAGTTATTTTTGTTTGAGTTGTCCCGAAATTCACGACCCCCACATACAAATGTGCTTACCAAAATCAATGGAGTAACCAGGTACCAATGATTAACTGAACAAAAAAAAAAGAAAAATTTAAGGTTTTTGAAAGGAAAACATTTTATAAAGCCTGTTTCATAGTTTTATTTTTGCATATATACCTATAAATGTAATTATTAACGCCCTTACTAAAAGGTAGTTTTTCTGTCGCAACGAACTCATTACCTTGTAACCCATGAAGTAATGACACCTCATTACTTAAATACAAAAAAATTTTGCTGGGATGTGTAAATAAATGTACTCTTTGTTCAGCTAGTTGACTTTGGATCTTAATTTGGTTTTGTAGCCCTTAATTAGGGATGACAAAGAAGACTAGTTTTTTAAATCCCGGAACTCGGGATTCTAAAAATTCAAATGCCAGAGTCTCCGGATTGTTTTGGGATCCCGTAACTTTAACAATCAAAACAAATATCAGTCAGATGCCAAACGATGCTTCAAACAATTCAGATGCGTTCGGTACAGGTTTTCTCTGATGGTCTGGCCGAACTTGAGCAGTCCATAATAGATACGATCCTGTTGGTTCAAACATCCCCTTAGCGCCATGGGTATTCTTATTTGTTGTCGATTCGGGTTATAGTAATAAAACAATTTATTTATTTCAAGTGGTGATGTAGTGAAAAATTGTTTTTAATAAATTACAGTTTGTTTACTTATATTAAAAAAAAACTGATGCATTCTTATGGTGACGCATATTTCGTCAAATATTTTTCTAGTGTCAACTGAATATTACCGTAAAAGAATGAGTTGTTAACTTAAAAAAAAATAAATAAATTCTTAAAGCATTCTGTTTTTAAACAACAAAACAGATGTAAAATGTTTGTTTGTCCTAAACAATTGTATTCTGTAAACAGTTAAAAAAAGTGGCAACAAATGCGACTAAGAAAAGGTCAAAATTAGAGCACATACATGCATACCCAGCTAAAAAAGTAAGAAAAAAAATTGGAAAAGACCCTTGAATCACTTCAAATTTTGAGGAAACCCCCATGAATTTTACCTAGAGCTGCTATTTGAGGGATGTTATTAATTTTTTTTTTTCAAAATTAAAACCGCATATAATCAACATTTTCAATGCTAAAAAATTCCCCAATTTAATTTGAGATGTGAGAAAGAGTTACTTTTGTTAAGGAAAAAAAATTTTTGGATCTAAGAAAAAGTAAATCTACAATATAGTTTTTGAATTCTTTTAAATATCCACTTTCAAATAACTACTAAAAATCTGCAAAACATTTTTGGCTGTACTAAAATAAGGTTTTTAAAAAATCGTGTCTACCGTTATTTTCAGAGTTACCCAACCTATTTCAAAAATTATTTATCACAAACAATAAACAACCTTGACAGATTTATACATTGCATAATTTTTTTTTTAAATATTTTAAAAACCCATTACATCGTTTTGAAGGAATATACTAGTGGTACTGCTATTTCAATGTTCACAACTGTAATTATGTATGCCTGTATGTTTAACATTTATTAACAATGACAACATTATTTAAAAAACTTTCCGGACATAATAAAAAACAATAATAACTTTAACAAGTAAGAGCGCTATATTCGGCTGTGCCGAATCTTATATACCCTTCACATTGGTCTTTAAATATACCCAGCCGAGTAATTTTGTACTGCAAATAATATAATAAAAAACCTTGTGCGAGTTTTAAAGCCAATAGAAAAAATAACAAAATTTTAACGTTAGTGTGAATAATAGAAATAGACGAAGAAGATTTGAGGTCGAGAGTTTTTAAAGTTTTCGACATTATTCATATTTAAAGGTTAATAAAACTTATTAAATGTTCTAGTCCCCCTGCTCTTCACCAACTTTTTCACCAAAATGTATGAATTATTTGATTATTACTTTTTGTAGAATATTCGAAGTCGATAGCTGTAATAGTTTTCCAGAAGTAGCGTATCGAAAATTTTATAAAAATTGTTAATTTGTATGGGAGCTACCCCTTCTTCACCCCCCATCCGAAAATCTTTTTCTTCAGAGCGTAGCCCTTAATGTCCAATTACTTTTTGTAGAACATTTGATTTCGATATACAGTGAGGTGCACAAATGAGTACAAGTTTGTACTTTAAGCACTTTTTGCGTCATAGAATTAAAAGTAATAAAGCAAATTCAAAATTTTTTTTGTAGTTTATTAAGTATTAGGTTCTCAACAAAACAGTGTAAAATTTAAAACTTATAGCATCAAATTCTAAAAAAAAAAATTAAAAAACCAAAACAACTCCAATGTACTCAATTTTGCACCGTTGGAAAATTTTGCAGAACACGAATATTTTTAGTACTTGGTTTTGGACCCTTTATTTTGTAAGACATCATTTACGCGATTTGGCGTACTCTTCACCAATTTCTGTACAATTTCTTTTGGAATATGCTTCCATTAATTTTGGATCCGCTTCCAAAGCTCGTCTAAATTGGTAGGGGCTGATTGGTACTATCCCATCCGTCTCTTCACGATTGACCATAAATTCTCAATCGGATTGAGGTCGGGACCTTGTGCTGGCCACTGCATTAATTGAGAATTTTGCTCACCAAGCCATTCTTTCAGGATTTTGGGCGTGTGTTTTGGATTACCATCCTCCTGAAAAATGACTTCTTCTGCAGGATAGGCACTCTTGTCTACGAAATCAGGAAGATGAGTCTGCAAAATCCTCAAATAGTCTTCTTTCTTCATTATATTATCAATTTTTTGCAGGGGTCCAAGGTCCCACCACGTAAAGCAACCCCACACCATGACGTTTCGTTCACCGTGCTTCACAATTTGCTTCACATGGCGCCTTTGATTTTTTTTCACCAGAGCGGCGCCAGCAATACTGTTTACTGTCGGATTGGAAACGGTTGAATTTGGATTCGTCTGACCAATCACACGTTTCCAGTCGTCCACTGTCCAAATTTCGCGCTCTTTGGCAAATTTTAACAGTGCCTTTACATTTTTTTCCGACAAAACAGGTTTTTGTTTTTTTACTGCTGCAATAAAACCAATGTCGCGAAGGGCTCTACATGCCGTCCATCGACCAACGGGTTTTCCAATTGCTAACGAAGCATCCTTTGGTGTTAAAAGCTTATCTCTTTTAACTTCTCTTATCATTAGACGTGCGTCAGCATTAGTTAGAAATTTTTTACGACCTCTAACTTGAGGCGTAGGAACAACGGAACACCGTTTTTCTATCCTTATGACCACTGATTGACTCACTTTTAGTTCTCTTGCAATTTCCCGGGTAGAACAGCCTCTTTCAGTCATGGCCCGGCTGCTCTCCTCAGTGGATTTTAAAAGCTTCTTAAATATTTATTATTAATAGGTATTTATTTGATTTTTGTTCGAAAAATTTCAGAATGTTTTTACCACATTCGATTTAAATCATGTCGAGCTAATATTTTCTTAAAAACACTAATAAAAACCAAAAAAAATTTAAAAATAACGGTACTTTTTAATTTCTTTTCTTTAAATTCTTCATAAAATGCAGAGGTGCGAAATTGAGTACATACGAGTTATTTTAGTTTTTTTCGTTTTTTTCTTGGTGCTTGATGCATTTTTTTACAATTTTTATATAATTTTATTAAGTACTAGATACTTAATAAACGACTATAAAAATTTTTGAATTTGCTTTACTACTTTTATACTTATGAAACAAAAAGTGCTCAGAGTACAAACATGTACTCATTTGTGCACCTCACTGTATGTTATAGTTTCTGAGATATAGCATATCGAATATTTTATAACAATTGTCGATTTGTATGGGAGCTACCCCTTTTTTTGTCCCCACTCGAAAATTTTTTTCTTTAAAGCGTAGGCATTCTTGCCCAATTACTTTTTGTAGAACATTTCATTTCGATATCTGTTAAAGTTTCCGAGATATAGCTTATCGAATATTTTATAATAATTGTCGATTTGTATGGGAGCTACCCCTTTTTTTGCCCTCACTCGAAATTTTTTTTCTTTAAAGCGTAGGCATTCTTGCCCAATTACTTTTTGTAGAACATTTCATTTCGATATCTGTTATAGTTTTCGAGATATAGCGTATCGAATATTTTATAGTAATTGTCGATTTGAATGGGAGCTACCCCTTTTTTTGCCCCCACCCAAAAAATTTTTTCTTTAAGGCGTAGCCCTTAGCGTGCAACTACTTTTGGTAGAACATTTCATTTCGATATCTGTTATAGTTTCCGAGATATAGCGTTTCGAATATTTTATAGTAATTGTCGATTTGAATGGGAGCTACCCCTTTTTTTGCCCCCACTCAAAAAAATTTTTCTTTAAAGCGTAGCCCTTAGCGTGCAATTACTTTTTGTGGAACATTTCATTTCGATATCTGTTATAGTTTCCGAGATAGAGCGTATCGAATATTTGATAATAATTGTCGACTTGTATGGGAGCTACCCCTTTTTTTGCCCCTACCCAAAAAATTTTTTCTTTAAAGCGTAGCCCTTAGCGTGCAATTACTTTTTTTAGAACATTTTATTTTGATATCTGTTATAGTTTCCGAGATATAGCTTATCAAATATTTTATAATAATTGTCGATTTGTATGGGAGCTACCCCTTTTTTGCCCCCACTCGAAAAAATGTTTTCTTTAAAGCGTAGCCCTTAGCGTGCAGTTACTTTTTGTAGAACATTTCATTTTGATATCTGTTATAGTTTCCGAGATATAGCGTATCGAATATTTTATAATAATTGTCGATTTGTATGGGAGCTACCCCTTTTTTTGCCCCCACCCAAAAAATTTTTTCTTTAAGGCGTAGCCCTTAGCGTGCAATTACTTTTTGTGGAACATTTCATTTCGATATCTAATATAGTTTCCGAGATAGAGCGTATCGAATATTTGATAATAATTGTCGACTTGTATGGGAGCTACCCCTTTTTTTGCCCCTACCCAAAAAATTTTTTCTTTAAAGCGTAGCCCTTAGCGTGCAATTACTTTTTTTAGAACATTTTATTTTGATATCTGTTATAGTTTCCGAGATATAGCTTATCGAATATTTTATAATAATTGTCGATTTGTATGGGAGCTACCCCTTTTTTGCCCCCACTCGAAAAAATGTTTTCTTTAAAGCGTAGCCCTTAGCGTGCAACTACTTTTGGTAGAACATTTCATTTCGATATCAGTTATAGTTTCCGAGATATAGCGTATCGAATATTTGATAATAATTGTCGATTTGTATGGGAGCTGCCCCTTTTTTTGCCCCCACCCAAAAAATTTTTTCTTTAAGGCGTAGCCCTTAGCGTGCAATTACTTTTTGTGGAACATTTCATTTCGATATCTGTTATAGTTTCCGAGATAGAGCGTATCGAATATTTGATAATAATTGTCGACTTGTATGGGAGCTACCCCTTTTTTTGCCCCTACCCAAAAAATTTTTTCTTTAAAGCGTAGCCCTCAGCGTGCAATTACTTTTTGTAGAACATTTCATTTTGATATCTGTTATAGTTTCCGAGATATAGCTTATCGAATATTTTATAGTAATTGTCGATTTGAATGGGAGCTACCCCTTTTTTTGCCCCCACTCAAAAAAGTTTTTCTTAAAAGCGTAACCCTTATGGCCCAATTACTTTTTGTAGAACATTTCATTTCGATATCTGTTATAGTTTCCGAGATATAGCGTATCAAATATTTGATAATAATTGTCGATTTGTATGGGAGCTACCCCTTTTTTTGCCCCCACCCAAAAAATTTTTTCTTTAAGGCGTAGCCCTTAGCGTGCAATTACTTTTTGTAGAACATTTTATTTCGATATCTGTTATAGTTTCCGAGATATAGCGTATCGAATATTTGATAATAATTGTCGATTTGTATGGGAGCTACCCCTTTTTTTGCCCCCACCCAAAAAATTTTTTCTTTAAAGCGTAGCCCTTAGCGTGCAATTACTTTTTTTAGAACGTTTCATTTCGATATCTGTTATAGTTTCCGAGATATAGCGTATCGAATATTTGAAAATAATTGTCGATTTGTATGGGAGCTACCCCTTTTTTTGCCCCCACCCAAAAAATTTTTTCTCTAAGGCGTAGCCCTTAGCGTGCAATTACTTTTTGTAGAACATTTCATTTCGATATCTGTTATAGTTTCCGAGATATAGCGTATCGAATATTTGATAATAATTGTCGATTTGTATGGGAGCTACCCCTTTTTTTGCCCCCACCCAAAAAATTTTTTCTTTAAGGTGTAGCCCTTAGCATGCAATTACTTTTTGTAGAACATTTTAAGTCGATAGCTGTTATAGTTTACGAGATATAGCGCATAAAATATTTCACCAAATTTGTGCAATTGTAGAAAAAATACCCCTTCCCCTGGTCCTATCTGAAAAAAACTTTTCCGTTATTAAGGTCCCTTCTTTAGGAGTATCCGTGCCAAGTTTTGTGGCAAGAGTGACTATACTTACTGAGATATATAGGGATATATGCACGGATTTTGTCCTAAAAAAAATGGGTTACTCTGGGTTTTCGCTTATATCTCGGTCAATAGTGAACCGATTTTATTGATTTTAAATAGCGATTGTCTCCAGGATATTTGTGATAGTTTGACACCATTAACTGGTCTGTATCTTTTTATTTGACTCCGGAAACTTGATTTCAACAGACGGACAGACGGACAGACGGACATCGCTAAATCGACTTCCCTATCTATAAGGATCCAGAATATATATACTTTATGGGGTCGCAAATGAATAATAAAGAAATTACAAACGGAATGACAAAGTGATATATACCCTATCACTATGTGAAGGGTATAAAAAAGAGGCAAAATTTCCATTCGACTTAACTAAAAATTTTGTTGTCAAAATGTACTATTTGTTTACTGTTTCTTGTAAAATTAAAAAAGTTTAGTTTTTCGCATTGAGTAAATTTAATGTAATGTAAATTTGCTAGTCTTGGCCAATACATACTTACAAGGTGAATCCACCAATAATTATTTACATTAATTTGCGTTTTATATATTTTTTTAATCGTTTTTTCACCTCTCCCTGGTTGTTCAGCTGTGATCTCTTTTTAACCTAATTACGCACTTTAAATTTTAAAATCAATCAATAAGGTACCTTCTTAAAGTATTGCAAAGGAATTTAGTATTTTTTTTTTATAAATAAAACAGTTTATCTGTGTTTATTTTTTAATAATAGTTTAGGATGTCCCAATGTACATATTATTTATAAGCGATGTTTTTTCTATTTAATTAAAACGTATGGGTAAAGTTTTGGCAGACGAAGCGGTTTGTTGCCACATTCTTTTAAATGTTGATTTTATACCCACACCACATACGCGGGTATAATGGCATGAATATTGCTCTATTTTGACATTCTTACTTGTTTTTTATTTACTTGTTTGAAGTCTATATTTTAAAACGCTCCACACTAAGCATTTTTTAAACTTTTACCCCAGAATTGACAGACCCATTACCTTAGTTACTTTTTGGGTCACCCTACATTGTTAAGAACACCCAACTACACAATGAATTTTCAAAAGTATTCAATACTATAATATGAATTCCTAATACCTATGTGCTCATGTATATAAACTAAAAGGCATTGTAAAAATGTGTACTAAAATTATAAAAATTAAAAGTAAACTTTTATTTTAAATTAAGAGTAATCGGTCCTTTTTATATGTAGATAGTACAGGCATACCTTAGATAAAGAAATAGGGTTTAAACGGGTATCTACATACATACAAACATACATATATAAAACAAAAGTTTTTGGTCACAATTTCATTTTAAAAATCTAAGAGTTGTTGTTGGTATTTATAAAATTAAATTTAAAAAAAACAATTGTCGTTGGCCCTTCAATAGTTTCTTCTATAGTAGGTTATATGTTTCGTTAGTTTTATAAAAAGTTAATTTATATTTATTATACATATATGTATGTAAACTTAATATTGGAAACAATCATACCTACAGTTTTTTTTTAAAAATACAATATCACTTAATTTTCCTTCTCTGCTAGTGATAAATAGGAAAATCACGCATGTTTTTCCCACGTGTGTGTTTATTTATTATTCTTCTTACTTTGTTTTTATTTTCTAAGTAAAATGATTAAATTTCTTAATAATATTTCGTCAGAACCTTAGTCGATAATAATAGCAGCAGCAGTAATAATTTTAAGTGGGTGGGGGATTGAGGGAAATCAAATTAAAACAAAAAGAAAAAAAAACTACAAACAACGTAATTTACATTTTGAAAGAGGGAGAAAGTGTGAATATGATAACAGTGATGCCGTTTCGTTACACATTCGTTATATATGGTAAATTGTGAAACCTCTTAAATGTTTTTTTTTTAATTTTTTTTTTGTAGTAAATTTTAATAGCAGTAGTTAAAATAAGTTAAACTAAAGATAAACATACACTGAAAAATCAATACAAAAAAAAACGTTCGTAGTTTTTTCGTATAATTTTAAAATTTTATGGGGGCAAATAATGAAATACAGTGGACGTCCAATAATACGAATTATATAATGTCAGGCCCTTTCGTAATACTGAAAAATTCGTAGTATTGGACTATAGTTTTTCCCCTTTTTTTGCAATTCCAGAGCCTTACATTTTAATTACGTACTCCCTACTGGAACATAAGAATTTCTTTGGCATAAAAACCATTTGTATAGCTCGTCTTCCAATTTTTTAATTCTCCAAGTACTATTCGGCAACGGGATTTAGTTGAGCCTGCTTCAGATAAAAGGGTAGCCTTCTGCTTTTTTATAGTGCAAATGGTTAATTTAGATAACCCATATTTGTAAGAGATTTCATTATGAGATTTTCCACTCTCACAATCTTCTATAGTTTTTATTTTATTTTGTAAAGAAATTTGATTCTTTTTGGCTTCTTTCATTTTAAACATTTTTTATGTTTCAAACGAAAAGCACCAAATGACTACTACTTACATACATATTTGTTTGTAGGCCGCAAAAAATAAAAAAATAAAAAAAAATGTTACAAAAGTTCCATTCATATAAGGAAAAACAAACATATTCGTATTATCGAATAGTAAAAATTTTTTTTATTCGTACTATAGAAACGTCAATGCAAAATATTTGCCTTTCGTACTATTGAACATTCGTAGTAGCGGCAGTACGTACTATTGGACGTCCACTGTATATCGTAAATTTTTAGACCAGAAATTCGTAATTTGTTATAAGTTACGATTATCTTTTTCGTATTTTATAAAACTCTCATTCAATTACAAAAAAATTCTACTGAGTTTTATAATTTTACACAAAAATAGAGAATATTTGTTGTACTGTTTTTTTTTATATTTATGAAATAACTTTGTAAAATATTAAATTTATTTCGTAAATATCGTACGTTTAATATATTATACCCAAGAATTTCGTGGTACGAAATAAAAAAAAATTTTGTGCAATGTACGAACAAATTCGTTCATGCATTGCCTGGGTATTTTTAAGTGTGTGTAAATGGCTATTGACCCTATTCAATCAAAACTTTTTCTTACATTTTAACGCTTGTTAATTAAGACTTATATGTATAATTATTTTTAAGTTTTTTTTTGTTAACTTTTAATACCAATAAATATCTTTAAATTAAATTTAAATATCAATTCTATATGGCAATTAGGTATTTAAAAAATTTCAAGACCAATATTTTACTCAAAAAATAAAAATGGCCATTCGACTTTTAAGTAACCTACAGTGTTCAATACAAATTCATTTTTTTAGGCAGTATGTGTTTTGAACTTTTAAAACCAACAAAGCAAATGGCAACACCTAATCTCACTCATATGATATGGACTCCTGGTAGTACATTGTCGTTTAACACAATTTTGGCTAAAGAGCATGGACTTGTTTGCTTGTGTTGTCCATTAAAAATAGATGTATGTAGGCTTGTACGTACAGTATCGGCCAAAACTAATTAAACAAAACACCCATGATAACTTTTTTTTAATTTTTATCTAGTTTCTCTGGTTTAAAAAGCCACATTATTTAAAATCTTGAGTGATTTTCTTTCAGTTATATCATATTCTTTATACTATATTGACAAGACAAAAAATGCTTAGAATATAGAAATCAATGCAGCAAAACTAACTAAACAAATTTGTAATATCAGGAGGCAAATTATGGCTTTCGATTCGAAACGAAATTTAACTCGATCAATCGAGTTATTAATGCTTTTAATATAAGTATTCTAAGAAGAATTTTCCATTTCGATTTGAATCAAATGCCGTAATTTACCTTCAGTTTGAAAGAGCATAGCAAAATATTTGGTTTTAATTACCTCACCGCATGTTTTTGGCATTAAATCGACATGATTGTTAATAATTTTGATTGAAACTATCGATCAAATATCTAAGATGACAGTTAAGAATTTTTTGGTCTGCTCAAGGGCCTTCCCTCGCATTAGTTTTAAAACCACTTTTTTTAAGGAAATTAAGCTGTTTTAGGGCCATTGGACTCTGCCATTCTATGACAACCGCAATGACGCACTACTGACATTGTCATATACATTACTGATTTATTGTACTATAAACATTAAATAAAGCCCGACTGAACCTACATCTTTGAGGCCGAGCTGAACTCGTCCCTGAACTTCCGGCCAATTTTTATTGTTGGCGAACTCGAATAATATTAAAAAAAATTAAATCAACCATTTATTTTATATTCCCTATTAAAAAAATTTATTTCATATTCCCTATTAAAAAAACCTTTTAAATAAAAGTTGAGAAAAAGTCAAAAAATTTAAATTTGGGTGCTTTGAAAATGATTTTTTAAATTTCGTAGTGGACCTTTTTTTCTCACACTAAAAAACTATTGAAAAATCGATAGCACAATATCGATTACTAATTCCACACACCCTAACAAACATATCGCTTGCTAAATAGTACAAGGTTGTATGTAAAATATTTTTAGGTTTTGAGTTAATCACTCCTGTTCTGCATTTCAAATAAAATCGAAATTTTCTCCGTCGGCCTTCTTCACTGTGGAATAAGAGTTTTGCACTAAGATCTTGTTCTTCCTAATATTAAAACTGGGAAAATGAATTTTGTATTTCTATTGTGATATATGCGCATTTTCATGCGGAATTGCAATCGAAATTCAGAATAAGCAAATGTGAGTAGAATGGTCACACCCGTCACAAATAAATTACCAAAACCACAGGGTGGCTAGTGTTAAAAAAACCGATGAATTTTTGATTTTTTTTACCCTTTTACTCAATTTTTAATACAAAAAATTCGTTTAAAAATTTTTCTTTCAAATCTCAATACAATTTTGAGATTATAAATAAGCAAAAAAAAAAAAAAAAAAAAAAAAACGATTTTTCCTGGCAGCACTGTTCCATATTTGTGTCGTCTATCGGTGTATTGTTGTTATCATTATCATATTAGTCCACTATTTTTGTCTGACTAGTTTTGTTTTTTCCCTTCTATTTTATTATTTTTATTTTGTTATTGTTGCTTTTATTAATAAAAGACTAGTGTGTATGTTTGTATGAATCTACGTATATGTATGTATACTAATGATAGAACTGTAACAAGATCGTATCTGCACAAAATTAAATTTACATATTCAGGTAGATGCAGAGAAAATAAAAAAAACAATTAAAAAAATTGTGCTATTTATTAAAAATTTAAATTTAACAATAGTTAAATTAAAATATGTTTAAAAGTTCTATTAAATTTTAAGTTAAATTTAAAAAAAAAAAATGTCTTAACTTTATTTCATTTTTTTAAAATAATTTTTAAATATTACTTATTTTTTATGTATAATTTATTTATACAATTTTTTAATGTAATGACATTTATTAAAAAAAAAAAAACAATTAGATTTTTGAAAACACACTACAAATATCAGCCACAGCTCGATTATTAAACCTTACAACTGCCAGACTGGGCCAACGAGGCATTTCTTTCAATGTTTAAATAATTGGTTTTAAAGGCTTTCACATTCGACGTTTATTGGAACACAACCTTAAATGTGTAAATATTGAAAAATTTAAAAACTAGTTTAACGCTTACGATGTGCAATTATTACTTTTAAAAGAATTTAAAGATAAGCATCATTGCTGGCATATATTTTCTACGAACAATTAAATATTTTATTAGAACAATTAAGTTTTTCGTTTAAGACGCATCTTTTTTATTTTAAGACTTTAAAAAATTTAAAAAACTTTTTCTGTTTGCTGACAAAGAAATTTTTGCTAACAAATATTAAACGTTTTAAATCTTAACAGTTGGCAAAAGGGGGTTTAAAGTTTGAATATAGATGTGTTCAGAAATGCATCACTGCGCTGCATCATGACTTTTAGGGTAGCAAAAAGCATATTTAAATGCACTGAATTACTGATTGTTTAAAATAAAAAGTGATTTCAAATGTAGCATTATTCACCTTTTTAAAATTTTTTGTTTTTGTAAAAGTTTGGGCTCGTGATGTAGTGAAGTGATGCATTTCCGAACAGGCTCTATGCTGTGCAGAGACCGTTATTATTTCGACTTTAATAAGAAAATTAACAAATGTGAAAATTTTTTGGGGGAAATTAAAATATTTTTCCTCTTAAAATTTTTTTACAGAAATAAATGCATTTTAAGATTGTTATTTAAAAAATATATACATACACAGTTTGTTAAAAATATTTTTTTACCAAAAAAAAATTGATTTTTTGGATTTTAACCCTTTTTTAAAAAGAAAATTCACTCTTTACTTGTATTAAAATAGTTTGAAAAAACCTAATCAATAAATAAAAATTAAAAACAACAAAAAAAAAACAAGTTATTAATAAAAAATTGTGTTTTTAGCAAAAAAGAGCTGTTGCAGTCTTAAAAATTAAAAAAAAATTATTAGCATTTTTCGTTCCTGGTTAAAAATAACACTTAAATGACTTAGTAATTTTTTTTAAATGTAATAATGTGTTATTAAAAAATTATAAAATTTAATTTATAGGTACGAGCAAAGCGATCCGGGTTCAGCTAGTTTACAAAATGTAGGTCTTTTTATTTTTATTATTTTTTTTTTGTTTTTGCTTTTACAGCGTGTTTTGCTGCTTGTTCTAGTTTAGATTTTTATTGTCTTTGCAAAAAAGTTTTTGTTTTTTGTGTCTTTTTAAACTAAACAAAATAATATTTAAAATCTTTTTCTTTGTCACCTTATATCGCGTAGTTTTATCTCCCTGCGTGTGTGTGTTTTATAGTCCATTTAACTTTTTTTAATTGTTTCAAAACCAACACGTTTTTTTATATTCTTTTATAGTCGTATACACGTGTGCCCAACAATTTAATACAGAATAATACAACAAAATAAATAAACAAATTCTATTTTTTTGTTTTGCTTATACATTTACCTTTACCTCGACCACCGCCAACAGCAACAACAGCCCCAGCCCCAGCCCCACTTTATAATAAATAATAATATTGCGTTGATTATTTTGCAAAAATTATTTTTCAATCAAAAGAACCTGCCAGTTACATTTTGATATCTCAACTCGCCACATACTTAAACATTACCTGTACATAAATTAATCTAACGTTGCAATTAAATAAATTTGTTTTGTTTAAAATTTTTTTTATTTCTTTTAATTTAGTTTTAAGGATTGTGCATTTTTTTAATTGAAAAAGTGTAAGTTAAAACAAAATTAATGTAAAACTTAAATGCATAAAAATTGTTATAAATTTTAAAACAAAGAAAATGTATATGTAAGCAATATGAAGTGAGTCTGCAAAATGATTTGGTAACAGAAGCAAAAAGAAATATGAAAAAACGTGTTTTTGCAATAAAAAATAGTTTTACTTAAAGGAAAATAAAAATTTAAATCCCACTGTACTCTAAAAAGCCTAAATAAAAACAAGAACCAACACAGCATCAATGTTATTTATTGGTTTATTAAACATCAATGGTAATTTTATAAGTTAACACCAATCGATCAGCTGTTTTTATTCATACAATTGGGCCACTTTCTTTGTGTTTCTTTTGTGTATTTTATTTAATATTTTTTTCTTGTTTACAATTGGAAAACTTTCGTTGCTTTTTATTTATTTTTATTAATTTTTTTCTTGTTTACCAAAAATTGAAAGCAATATGTGTTAAAAAGTGCCCAATACCTACGTACGGTTGTTTATCAAATGAGTAATTGTGCGGCGATTGATTTCGCAGCTGAGTATGTAATTGACATTATCGATAACCTAATTTTTATATACATACATACATAGGTATGTACATATGTATGTATGTTTTATTATGTACCAATGTTACCTTAATATAGAAAGGCCCTAACTTGTATTTTTTTAAGTTAAGATTTTTTTGGCTAATTATGATATGGGAGCAGGCTATTTATCGAAATAAACGTAAATCAGGACTTATAAAAAATACGAGTTGGGGCCTTTTTATATTAAGGTAACGTTATGTATGTGTTAACATATGTATGTTTGTTTAAAGCGAATGAAGATAGCTTGTTTCTTTATTAAATTTAAATTTCAGTATAAATAGATATAATTAGCAACAAAAATTTTAAAAATCCTAATACATAAAACCCCAAGATCATTAATAGGGCTTAAGCAACATCGAATATAAGTTCCGTATTAGAGACCTGCATCAAGTCCTATTTAAAGCTAATTCAAGAACCGCATAATTTTATAATTCTTGTGTTGTTGTGCGGTTAAACTATTTAAGTGCTGTAATATTGGGTAGCTGCCACAGTTTCTTTGATGCAATGTAGTGTAGTTAAGAATAAAGAGTGGTGTCATGCACTGTTGTTGATACAACTTAAATACTGTCATGATGTGTGGTCGATAAAAAAATGACTGTGATGATGTGTGATCAATAACAACAAAACTCTGTGTATTACTCACAATGCTGAATAGATACATAAACAAACATATATACAAGCAGGCAAATCAATATAAAATTCATACGTAATTACATTATATTACATACATACATCAAAAATCAACCCCCGTTTTTTAAAACTAACACACCAGGAACATCTCGTCAACAGTAAAGTTTCGAGATGAATTGAAATCGAAGTGTGTGATCATGATGAATTGATGAGCCGTTGTTGTTTACTTAAGTGTGCTTAAGTGTGAATATATTTTTCATTTAAGTTAAGTTAAGTAAACTAGAGAGATGGCGAACAATACAACGCAGTACTTATTGTGTATGCACACGTAAGGTATATAAAATGAATTGAAAATTCGAGATGATGCCTTATTTAGTGTCGTCTTGAGCTGGTCTCTATTCCGTATATATTGAAAATATTAGGGGGACAATCGACTATATGAAAAAAAATTTTTGATTGAAATTTTTTGCCGGCCTAAAAGTCTAAAAGTTTAAATTTGAACCAAATCCGACAACGTTTCCTGGGGCGCATCGTGATCAAAATTTAAATATTAAAAAGTTTCATCATTTATCTGTATGTATAAAGGAACGCGGTAATGACTCACTAATTCATCATCGCACAATCCAAACGCACAATGCTAGAGATTGAAATTTAAACTGGAGGTACTTCTCCGTATTCAATTGGATGGAATTTCGAAGAATTCTGGTCAAAAAGTGGAACGGAAAGGAAAACATCGGGAAGTTTTTAATCAAAACATAAGCGGACCTATGTCTGGAAGTTTTTTGAGATTTTAGACCCTAAAAAGTAAAAAAAGATTGAAAACGATATTTTAAAACTTCTCAGATCCATTTTATAACTTTTGAACCAAAAAAGATTCAAACAAAATTCAAAACAGGTCTCGAAAAATAAGAATATATGTTTGGTACTTTTTCAAAATATTAGACCTAAGCGGCAAGACAGCGTAAAAACTATATTTAAATACTGCTCAGGCCCATTTTGTAGCTTCTAAACTAACAAAGTTAGAAACAAAATTTAAATTCGACAGGTCTCAAAAAATATGAATAGTTTTTTTGGTACTTTTTTGAAACTATATTTTAATACTACTTAGGTCAATTCATTACCTTTTGAACCAAAAAAGATGCAAACAAAATTTACATTGGGTTTGACTGGCGTTCAAAAAATATGAAAGTCACTTAGGTGGCCAAAAAGATTTTTTTTACATTTCTGGTACTTTTTTTTTTGCATTTTTAAGATGCTTGCATTCAGAAGTCATAAAAAAATGGATTCTGGATTAAGATTGTGGAAAAAATACTTTAAAATATTTAAACTTTTTTATGATTACAGAACTCTTTCACATTTAGTACTTTGTTTTTGTTTACATTTGAAACTTCGCTTACGAAGTAGCGGGTTAATCTTCAAAATAAAAAAGAAATTGATGTGAAAATAACGTTAAAGGGCTAAATATAACGAAAGATAAATAAAAAACTATTTTATGTTATAGATTTAATAAAACTCTTTTTTTTTACACTGAATTATGAAGAATATTTAAGAATTGAGCAATAACATAGTTTGGAGGGTCGAATAGACCCAAATGACTTACCAGGGCTAATTTTTAAATAATCCGTTTTATTGCCCTTCTTGTTTAAACAAATAAATCTCTATAGTGTGTTTATATAAATAGTGAAAATTGCTAAACCTCGATACGCCCTCAGAAAACGTGTTGCGAGTTGGGTTAAACTTTTAAGGCTGAACTTTTAGGCCTAGTGTGACAATATTTCGTCCGAAAACTTTAAAATTAAATTTAAAAAAAATGGCTGTAACCCTTATGTAAATATATAGACAAATAAATAATTAAGAAAATCCGACCGTATTAAACGCTTCACCACAATTCATCTTGCGAAATAAAAACGGCGCTACCAAATTTGTAAAAACCAGCCCATTGTTGATTCTACAACCTATATCAGATATTTACCTCAAAGAAATGTTAACATTCATAAATATCCGATTTATATCAAAATACCAGCAAATGATTATTTTAGGCGAAATATTACTAGGGTTCGTAAAATAATCTGAGCCCAATAAAAAAAACCGAAAGCGGATATGAATTTTCCGCGATATGTCTCTATATGTAGTTCACATAGTTTTTTTCAAGGCGAGAAAATTTTTGTTTTTGCAATTTAATATGGGCCCCATATATGCACCACTGACGAAAGCCACCTTAACCTTATCGCAAGAATTTCCGAATAACTGAAAAATAGTTTCTTAACAAGGGGCAGCTGGATTTAACGTGAACAGTGCTTCGATGTTACAGTTAAAATCAAAATTTTATTTTAAACCAACACATTAATTGCAGTTTAATTCTCTAACGATTTGTTGGATTTAAACACGTAAATCTAACCTTAAGCAAACGTCAACTTAAAATTTTTGCTTTATGTCGATAAAGGAAAAAATTATTTTTGCAAACCCCTTATTTATTACAAATCTAATTCATATGAATAAATTCACACTAAATCCAGAAGAGAGAGAGAGAGGAAAAAACGTGATAATATTTTAAATAATTTAAGTGAAACAATAAAAAAAAATTATAAACAAAGAGAATTCATGAGAAACACATCTATAGTGAATTAGCTTCAATCCCTTGTTGTTAACAATCCAGACAATTAGTCTAGTTTGTTTTTTTTTTATTTAAAATCTATTTCACTACCAACGTGCAAAAACAAAGTTCGTACTTACTTTAATGACTGATAACATTAAATAAACAAAATAAAAAAAATCAAATAAACAATATTGAAGAATAATTTATATAAATATTTTCTTTAAAGGTTATAAAGCATTTGTTATTGTTGTACATTTACACATATTAAAAGTGTGCATATGTGTGTATGTTCATATATACCTATACTGTTGAGTCATTGACTAAATGCACATAATCTCTTTATTAACAAATAAATAATATTAATGTTTAATAATAAAAACAACAAGAGAAATTGTTATTTGCAATAAATTTATATACGAAACGGAAAAGAATACAAAAATTTTGAAAACCTATTGAAAAAACAAAATGCATAAAAGGTAAAGAAAAGTAAAATTAATTTTTTATCGCAAAATGTTCTAAATTAAATTTTCTAAATTAAATTTTCTAAATTAAATTTTCTAAATTAAATTTTGTAATTTAAATTTTCTAAATTAAATCTAAAAAATAAAAGAACAAAAATAATAAAAAATTAAAAATTAAAAAATTAAAAATTAAAAAAAAAAAATTTGAAAAATTTGAGAAAAAAATAAAAAAAAAAATTAATAAAGCTTTCTCATGATGCCACACAACGGAGTGGCGAAATATTGAAAAAATTTGTGAAAAATAAAAATGAATAAATAAATAAATAAAAATAAATAAATAAAAATAAATAAATAAAAATAAAAATAAAATAAATAAGAAAAGCAATAAAAAATTAAAAAATAAAAATATTAAAAAAAAATAAAAAAATAAAAAAAATTTAGACAAAATTTTAACAAAAATAAGAAAAAAAATAAAAAATTAAAAATAAAAAAGTAAATAAATTAAAAAAAAGATAAAAAATTAAAAATTAAAAAATAAATAAATTAAAAAAAAAATAAATTAAAAAAAAATAAATAAAATAAAAAACTCTCAGAAAAGTAACGCAATTTTTTTTATTTAATTATAATATTTAAATATTTTTTATTAAACAAATATTTGACAAAAATGTTCTAAAGCTTTAGTAAAGGAAATCTATTTCATCACAAAATTGTCAGCGGCGACTGTTAAATATTTTTTTTCCTTTTTTTAACTGTAGTATTTACAATAAAAAATTATTAAAAAAAAAAAAATAAATATAATTTAAGTCTTGTTGTTGAATTAAATTTGATTTGTTTACCTTATTTTAATCAACAAATACTTTGTTTTCAGGCTTCTTCTTTATGGAGTCTGGCAAGTCTTAATTGGAACATTTCATACACTGGCCGCAATTCGTTTAAACAAAGGCAAACAATTTCGCGAAAAAGGTAAGTTCTTACATTTTTCTCTAATTTCGTAATAATGTTTAAATATCTTGTCATAATTCTTTTTTTTTTAATATTTTCTTGCTATTTAAAAAAAAAATTAATTAAAAAAAAAATTAATTAAAAAAAAATATAATGAAAATATTTTTCATTTTTATTTCTTTTTATTTACTCATTTACAGTTGCTGTACTTTACAATATCAATGCAAGCGTTCAAAAACCCAATGGCATAAGCCATTAACAAATGCCATTTTCAGTTCACACTTTAAAGAGTCGAGTCGTAACGAAGAATTTCATATTGATCAATTGGTAGCTAGAGGTGCATTTGGTGTTGTTTTTAAAGTAATCGATAAGAAATCTTTAGCAAAGGAACAAAAATCGTTTAATTCTTCTTGTCCTTATCTTCCTACGCCAACCGTTTATGCTTTGAAAGTTCTTAAAAAGTCTAAAGTATGTATAAATCAAACTTTTTTATTTTTATTTCTTTTAATCTTTAATAATGTTCTTTCGTTGTTACAGATTATCTCAGAAAATAGCTTGCAACAAATAAAAGACGAAGTTGACATACAAAAACTTTGTGGCCATCATCCTTTCATTGTTAAGCAATTTGACTTATGGCAAAATCGTTACAATTTACATATACGTAAGTGAAATTAAAAAAAATTATTCAAAATGGATTTAAACCCCTTATTATTTGTTGTTTAAATTTTTAAACAGATTTTTTTTATTGAAAATAGAATTTAGTTAAGGAAATATATTTTAATTCAAAAGTTTTGAATTGAACAAAAATTAAAAACGCGCAGTTATGTACGATTATAGATTGATCATTAATGCTCTAAACACAACTGGGACGAACGACGAATTTCGCACAACACGACGAATTCGTCCGTTAACATTTGTTGCGAAAATTCTTTAAGTGAAACACATTTAAAACGAATAAAACAGCTGCCATAGAGAGACCATATTTCTTAAAAAAGAAGCACTATTTGAAAAAAATAATAATTAAAAAAAACTATTTAAAAAATATATAAATACAAAACTTAAAATACACTAATTGTATTTAATGCAACAAATAAAAAGTAAAAATTATTCTTAAAGTATAAAATAACATTATTTAATAACAAAATAAAAGAAAAATGGTCACTCTGTGCCAAATTATTCGTCGTTCGTCTGCGTAAGAAATAGAAATAAACCTATCGCAGAGTTTGTTACGCATGACGAATTTTAGTCGACGCACTGTTTGTGTGCATTTTCATATACACAAATGTGTTTTATTTTTTAAGACGAATATTCGCAACGAAAAATTCGGCGTTCGTTCCAGTTGTTTTAAGGGCATAACGTGTCCTTTTTAAACAAAAAAAAAAAAAAAAAGTACTATTATTTTGTAAAATTTCTAGCACAAAAATCTTAAATATAATTTAATATTGTTTGGGTATTGAATGAAATTTCCCAAATATCTATGAATATTTCTTGCTTATATTCGTTATTTTTTAATATAATTTTAAGTTTAATTTTAGAAACCGTTAGAAATATTTCCTTTAATTTTTTTAAAATCAATTCACAAATTTTAAAACTTGATTCTCATTTTTCGAACTAATTTTTTAATATTCTAAAAAGGAAAAAAATCATTAAGTTTACTCTATTAATTTATGTTATTCTTAAATTTGGTGACTCTAAATAATTCTGAATTTTAAAACAAAGTTTTATCATACAAGCATACCTGCATCGTTCCAAGTATGCAAACCTCACAACAATTTCGAATTTTAAATTATTGGTGGATAATAGTTTTAATATTCAAGCATCATATCTGCTGTACTTTATGTTTAGAAATGCAACAAAAAGCTTAAAAAAATCCTTATCAAATCATTTTATTAAGCCATAGTTTTTTCGAACTAAACTTTGAACATTCGAACATTGCAAAAATCTATCTTTAAACTCTTGACAATTTTAAACTTGAGTGTAATTAAAAGTATGTTCTTTTAAAATAGATGTTATCATTTTAGGTTCCGCAAAAAAAAAGTTTTTTTTATTTTGTTTTTAAAAAAGTAAAGCCTTTCTCATTCTTGATTTTTTTTGAATTTTTTCATGTGTAAAAACTAATTTTTTTTTTTAATTATAGTTTCCGAATACATACCAAATGGTGAACTTTTCTCTACTATACGTACATTCTCATTGAATTTAATACGTTTGTATTTGGCGGAAATTGCTTTGGCTTTAGGTAAGTAATTTTGACATTCGCCCTTATTGTGATTGGCGTTGGCGTAGTCGTTTTTAGTTTTTTGGTACCGTCTAACAAAAACGCCAATGCTATATGAATAGCACCCTTGTCGTCTTCGTGGCGTATTCGACAACTTTCGTCACGACTACGCCAAACACAATAAGGGCCATTAAAATAAAACATAAATAATTTTTTTTTTCTTTTCTAACAGATTTTTTGCACAACGCTGGTATTATATATCGTGATGCTAAGCCCGAAAACATCTTATTAACTAACGATTATCATCTTAAATTAACTGATTTTGGTCTGAGCAAGTGGTTAAAATTGGGAGCAACAACAAAAACAATGTGTGGAACCTTTCAGTATATGGGTACGATTTAAAAACACATTTCTTTCTTCATAACTAAAACACAACTAAACCTATTTAAAACCAAGAAACAAGTTAGATTTAATTTTGAATTAGTTAGCTCTTAAACTAAATTGTTTTAAAAAAGCTTAAGAAAAGCAAAAAGAATATATTTAAAAATGAATGCCCGCTCACAAGTATTTGATTTGGCGATGGAAGGTCGTCAAGTGGATGAAGCAATTGCTAGTATTTTCCATACGGTGCTATTTCATCGCTGCCTTGGCAAATATATGTACACCGGTGATGCTCAATATTCGATTGGCACTGTTGGTTATACTGATGTAGATTGTGATTTCATTGATTTTACTTATGTATGCTGTACTTCCGACAGTCTACAGCGTACCGTTAGTCGGGCTGTCAGTGGTTTTAGCGAAAAGCTACGCTCGAACGAAAATTGTGGTTCGGGTCAAATAAGTTTGGAATTTTTCCAAAAGAAAAAGTCAAGATGGCCCTTCTCGGCCGAATGTATACCGTGGGAAGTGTGGACAATACATTTAGATTTAATCAAGCATGAAAACGAAGATGAGCGTCAGTTGTGCCGTGAAAATGTGGCCGATTTGTTAACAGAGAAAGTTATTTACATAACCGAAATAATGAACAGGCATGACTATGTACCTAAGACACCTAGTCAGAATGAATTGGATCTAATATTCGACACCACTTACCCAGATGTGCAGCCATATTTATTTAAATTCGTTTCATCAACTTCTGATACGGCGCCGCCGTCCATGGGCAATGCCGTTAGGAAAATCATTAAAGAAACGCTTGCATTGTGACGCGTTGCAAAACCGTTGACTTTAACAAAAACTCCTCAAATAAGACAAAACTCTAAAGTAGCCATTCAAATGACGTCGTTGCTGCCGCTGACGCTGCCACCGCTACAGCCGTCGTCCTCTTTATGTCTACTAAGTGATAAGCAAAAGTGTATTAAAAGGACCTATACTAATGCCAATTCTCAAATTTATTATAAGCTCTACTCCAACGTTCAAAGTGACACTAATGATAACAGTAAATATAATGATGAAGAAGGCAACAACGATTATGATTGGGAAGAAGATAATATTAGCTTGTTAATGACCCATACAGAAAAGAAAAAACACATGATTGTTTATTATAGATTTCCAAAGAAATTAGCTGTTCCTTTTTACTTTCAAGCACAGGATTGTAGTTATTTTCTACAAAATTCGGCTAATAATTTTATGCTTCTTTGCTTTTGTCGTTATTCTCATCAATGTTATCATTATCCACCCAGACGCTTGTGTAAATTTTAAGTTATTTTAAGAAAAATGTTCAGTTTAAAAAAAGAATTTGTTTTTTTTTTGGATCTTAAAAGAAAAACACAGTATAATATTAACATCTATTTTTTAAACCATAAGTTAATACATTTATTTAAACATTTTGTAATTTAAGTTTTTTTTTTATATTCAAATGTCCTCAATTATTTAAAATTTAGTTTATAAACAATTTTTAAAATGTTTTTTTTAATATGATAAAAAAACACACACAAACACTTTAAAAAACGTGATAATGTATGTAAATAACTTTTAATTATCTTTAATGCAAAATCACTTTTCTTAATCTATGAAATGAAAAATCAAAAACTAAAGTATCTCTTGCGGTAGATATTAAGAATTTATAAACATGGAAAACCCATCGCTTAGCTATTTAAGTATCTTTAAACTATAAGTCTATACCTTTTCATACATATACAAACATAAGAAACTTTTTGATTTAAGGCAATAAAAAGTAAAATTTTCTATCTTGATGTTTTACTGTCTCTATATTTGAAAAAATATCTAAAATTTTTCAAAATCAAAACACCAATCTTAAAAATGAACCATTGTAATAGTATATAGATGTTTTATAATTTTGTTTATTTTATTTTCCTTGATTTTTTTTTTAAATATATTTTACATGTAAATTTTATGGTATAAACTGCCACAATTTTTAAAATAATTTATTTATAGAATTTTTTCATTTTAATTTTATTTTAAACCATAAGAACTGAATTAATTTTAATGCATAAGGTTTTATAAGGAAACATGTGAAATAACACACATAAATACATCATTTTTAATTCTCACTTAAATTTTTAATCTAAACTGGGATTGTTTAAAATAGTTTTGCTGTATGTTTATCTTTATTAAGGTCGAATTTTAAACAAAGGTGCAAAATTTGTTTTCGAAATCTTTTTTTCCTGAGTATTGTTTTACTCAATAGTTTACCAAATGGTTGAGTGTTTAACTAATCAGCGTCTCTGATGCGTATTTTAGCTGCTGCCAATAACCTGAAACCTAAAAACTGTACTAAAATAATAGTTTTGACTATAACACCACCAGTTAGTTAACCATGCCAATTCAATGATCTTGCCCAATAATATACAAACGATTTTAAGGAGCCTACCTATTATGACCGAATTTCAACTTCGAACTTTTTAAGAAATTTTAATTTCGAATTTTAAAGTATTTAAAAAAGAGTAGCATTATTGTGAATGAAATAATTTTTGTATTAATAATTGCATATAAATACTATCGAAAAATCCCGTGTTACATATGAACGAAATCGTTCGTAAATTGTACGAATTGTTTAATTATTTCGCATTACGAAATTCTTTCGTATAGTATACGAAATCTACGATATTATTTTGTATATTTTAGGAAACAAATTTGATATCTTACGAAGTAATTTATGAAATATAAAAAAATATAAAAAGTTTTTGATTTTTTTGTAAAATTATAAAACTATTCAATCTCTCTCTTTGTAATTAAATGAAAGTTTCGTTAACATTACGAAAAACGTGTTACGATAGATAATCCTTACTTTTTAGAACTTGTGAATTTCTGGTCTAAAAACTGGCTCGTATTATAAACCAAACTTTTGTCATTCCCCCTGTTCTGTATTTCAATTTAAATAGAATTTTCTCTGTCGCTGCTTTTGACCGCACAAAATCATATTGTCCCAACTTTTTATATAAAAAATCCAGATTTTGGTACGGAAATACAGAGTATACAAAATTTAATAAGTGAAAAGTATTTGTGACTTAATGATTTCACAGTTAAAAAAAAGGATGAAATTCGACTCGAATCGAAATTCAGAATAGTTGGTGTTATGTTCGAAAATTTCGTACATTCTACGAAAAAAAAACTACGAAAGTTCCTTGTGTAAAATGTTGCATGGATTATTTTCAGTGTACAAAATTTAAATAAAAAACCACAAATCTTTCAGAAGATAAAACAAACATTGGGTGCAGGGACACTAAAAGATAACCATAAAAGGAAAAACTTAGGGCATGTTCGTAAATGCATCACTGCACTGCATCACGAGCGAAAACTTTTTTAAAAACTAAAATAAAGCATTAAAAAAAGGTAAATAGTAAATGCAGTGTATCGGTGCATTTACGAACAGGCCCATTTTATATGCTTCTTTTTCTTTCTTAAAAACATCAGTGTTTCTGCAGCAAATATTTCAGAGTCTTTAAATTTGTGTAATGAAAACCTTTACGCTAATTAATGTTTTTACAGTGTGTACCAGCTAAGGCCATAATACGAATTTTATACTTAGCACTAGATGCAATTTTCTTGTTAAGTTTTTTTGCATTTCGATTTAAATCGACTTTTCTCCGTGGCTCCTTTAAATGGGGAATAGTTTAGTTACATAATTATATGCTTCCAAACCTTAAATTAGAAAACGCAAGATTTAAGTGTGGAAAAGCAAAAAGGTTAATATATATTTAGTAATAGATATTTCTCTCCGATTTCGATTCGAATCGAAATGCAAAAAGGCCAAACATTTTTTGTGTCAATATTTTGCCAAAAAAAAAATTTATAAAAAGTTTAAAAACAACTAGCTGAGTCTTAGGAACTATTTCATTTCGTTTAGACCAAAAATTTGAGTTTAAGTAGAGTTCGGCATAATGCCAAAATTTACGAAAACTCAATTAAGTTTCGAAAAGTTTAGATTTTGGGCGGAAATCGATTTTTGGCCTTATATTAATTAGGCTTTTCGCGCTCGTTTGATTTAAATTGAATTATAAAATAACACCCCAGAGTATATATAAATTAATAATTTAATTACATAAATTGCTGTATTTTGGATTTATTATATTCTTTTGAAAAATTATTTTTTTTAATTTAAAATTTTTTCGACCTGTGTTTTTAATATATTTTTTTATAATTTCCGAAAGTCTGTCGTATATGGTTGCATGCATTTTTTTCAGTGTAGTAACGTTTTTGGGAACTAAGGGTTTTTTGGTATTATTTTCTTTGTAACAGCGTTGCCACTTTGTTTAAGTTTTTTTCTATTATTTTATTTTGATTTATGTCCTAGCAGTTTCTTAGCTTTATTATAACTTTTAATAAATGAATTTTACTTGTTGAAGACCACAATTGCAATATCTAAAATTGTACTTTACTATTTATTGCTAAATTCATTATTGTTTTGTAATCTAACAAGATTTTACCTGGTGACATCTATTATACATGTATTATTAAATAAGTGTGCTTTTAAATGAACTTTTTAAAAATTTTTTTCTTCTTTGTAGGTACATAACCTAAAAAATAAGCTTCCATTTAGGTTCAAATTCCTTAAATTATTTTTGTAATTACATTTATATTTGTATTGGTTTTATAAATTAAAAATTAAGGTTTGATATAATTAAAAAAAAAATAATGTACCTAATTTAAAGGAGGCTTAACGTTCTTTTTAGCTTTGATAATAGTTTAAAAACAAAATTTAATCCAAGTTTAAGAAACCCTTATTCGTTTAACTTGACATTAATTTCAAATGAATAACAAACTTAAATTTAAGATTTGATTTTGGTGTTAACAAGGGTTGGGAAACAAATTTGGTAAACATTTGTTAAAATCAATCTATGACAAATGCTTGATACTGCGTTTTCTGAAATTTTATAAAAAGTATTAAAAATATTTGGTTTTTTAAATAAAATTTTTCAATGTTTTTGTTTTTTTTGTAGACTTGATAAGTTAGTTAGTTGTTTACTTGTTCCTGAAAAAGGAAAATTTTAATTTTGCTTTACTTTGCAAAAGAAAAAACAAATTCTAAAAAGAATTATGTATGTATGTATGTGTGTAAAAAAATTAATTTATATTAAAACTGCATGCAAATACATACTTAAGTTATATATAAATTTAATTTTAAAAACTTTTTAAATAAACCAAAAAAAAAAAAAAAAAATTATTTTCAATAATACTAAAAAAAATCTAAAGAAATAAAAAATTTCGAAACTTTTTTAAGTTTTATTTTAAAACAAATTTAATTTCAATATTTAAGCTTAAAATAACAATAAAATAAAATTTAATAAAAAAAAAACAAAAAAAAAATTGTGATTCAAATGTTTGTTTACTTATAAGTAAGAGCAAAATTAAGAAAGAAAAAAAAAAAACAAAATAATTTTAATAATTTTTATAAAAAAATTAAAAATACACAAATATTTTTTTGTAAATTAGTTTAAACAATATTTGTTTACTTTGTATAGACTAAGAAAATTAGTAATTTAAAGTTACCCAAATTAAAAGCTTAAAATGTTTTTTTTTATTAAAACAATTACACATAACGACAAAAATAAACACAAACGTTGAAAATAAAATATTTTTCTATTATCTAAGCTTTGTATAGAAAATAAGCAGAATTCTCAACACAAATCTTTACCTTTAAATTATTTTTAATAAATATTTTTCAATAGTTTTAAAATAAAAAAAATTAATAATAACAAAAATAATCAATGTGATTTGATTGTAGGTTTTTACAAAATAACAAAAAATTTTATTCAATAAACAAAAAAGAAACAATAAACATTAAAAATATGAATAAATAAATAAGTTATTGTTTATTAGCCCTTCTCCTTACCTTTTACAAAGTATTTAATATTAAAAACAAACACACATACAAGCACATATACACACACACACTTTTTTTTTTAGTAGAACATTAAGAAATTACAGAATTATTAATTTTATTAACAAATTAACTTTAAGCAAGAGAAATAAACTGATGTGTAAATATTATTTTAATTATAATTATTATTACTGAGTATAAATGTTTGGTGTAAATTTATGATAATGAAGATGGAAAAACCTAAACCACAAAAAATGTTAATTAATTAAAAAAATATGAAATCAAAACTTATTTGCAACAAAATTTAAAATTTGTGTTTTATTCCTCTTATGCAGTTTTTTATTTTTCTTTATTGATTTTTTGTTTAGTTTCTATTTTGTTTTGCGGGTAAGTAAATTTTTTTTATTTTTGCTTATTTTTCAGCTCCCGAAATTTTAAGAGGTCAACCTTATACACATGCTGTCGATTGGTGGTCATTAGGTATAATCGTTTGTCAAATGTTTGTTCAAAGGGTAAGTTTAGTTAATTTTTATACTCTGTATTACAAAAGTGTAAAAATGCTCCGACTGAATCATTTTGTAATCTAAGTAAGTGACAGGTTTTTTTAAATTATGGTGTTCGATTATTCAAATTTTTCAAAAAGTTGGACACTTCTAAAAAGTAGTAAAAGTAAAAAATCAGTTAATTCTGATAGAATCGGGGTTTTTATATAAATAGTTTTGACCGTAAAATGCATTTGTTCTAAAAAATAATTAAGATGCCAGACCCTACTTCCGCTTTATGCATGAATATGCAAGCACAACGAATTATTTAAAATTAGTCCCCCTTATTGCAAATGTCAACACAATTGACGTCGCCTTGTAAATTAAATAAGTGTCAAATTATATAGTATTAGTGGTAGTTATATCGTTAAACATATCGCTAACATGTCGACATCAACACATACCTCCAAATCGAAACCGGGTTTGGATCAAGTTAGCGTAGCCAAACCAAAATAAACTCAACTGAAATGAATGCTGACAACGACTTTTACAATAAGGAGAAATATTTGATTATAATATTTATTTATTTGACTTTAAGGACATTTTAAAAATTCTGATAGCTTGGAATGGGAATCTTTACTAGAAATCATTTAATTTTGATCTTAGTGTATTGCATTCGAAGATGGAGAAGGCACCAAGGCTGGTGTCTATATAATTGACACGGGGGAAGAAAGGTCCTATAGACTTCCGGACGAGTGCAGCATTTTCCAGGCTAAAATTCTGGCGGTGATGAAGGCCGCGGAATTGATAGGGGAGGATGCGGACGGGAGAGGGGACGTCACAATCTACGTTGATAGTCAGGGCGCTTAAGACTCTAGAGGGACATTATGTCAGGTCTAGACTCGTAAGCGACTGCAGACGTGACCTTCGGGCGATCATAGGGACACGCAGGGTCAGGCTCTGCTGGGTTCCGGGTCATTATGACGTTTCCGGCAATGAGATTGCCAAAGAACTGGCAAGGAAGGGATCGGCCTGGGATATTGAACTCAGTTGTGAGCCGGTAAGGCCACCACTGAGTCTGTTATGGACTGATAGGGACTTGGATAATGGACAAGGTGGGCCAAACCTGGAGGACAGGGCTGATTGCACGATCTCTAGACTTTTATGGCCCAGGCTGGACAGGGGGGGCACTGACCTGCTGCTCAAGGAGAGCAGGGGGGTTCTGAGGTGCATTATTGGGACTCTCACAGGGCATTGCGATGTGAGATATAGGACGAACAAATGGGACAGGGACTCTCCAGATTTCTGCAGGATATGCGGAGACTAGGAGGAGATAGAGACGGTAGAACACCTTATCTGCCACTGCCCTGGGCTGCAGATTCGCCGACAGAGGTGGTTTGGAAGACGCTTCTTAGATGGACTTGTTGAGGTCCCTGGCAGTGGGCTGGGGAGCATCATAGGTTTCATTAAGGGGGTTGGGTCGCTAGGCAGATAGGCGATTCAGGGCCTATGACTATTGACTTTCTTAGACATCTTTCGGACGGTACTCTTGCTTTCTTTATCCTCATCCTTACCTACAAAATGTTTGACTTACTTCATTTTTTTTTCTTCTCGACTTTTTTCTGAAGGGATTCACAATTGGACTGATGGCCTACGAGTAGAGGTGGCGAGTTTGGACTCGCTAATACCCTTCGTAACCTAACCTTACCTAGTGTATTGCATTTTTGAAACCAGCTAAGATTTCTCGTCAACACTCTACTCTATTCAGTACATCTGTATGTTGAATGTAAATTTGTTCTATTCAAACCACACTTTTAATTGAATTAGAATACTGGAATTATATTGATATTGCTTGGACTGAACTTAATTCACATACAACCAACCCTTTGATCTCCTATTCTTAAAAAATAGGTAAAAAGGTCGACAACTTGCTATATAATTTAAGAAAAAGAGAATGTAATGTATTCTACTCAAAAATAAACAGACCCGTTCCTAGAACTTTGAACCCTAATTTTGTGACTTCAAAACCAATAAAGATACAAACATATTCAAATGGTGTTTAACAGACCTCGAATAAATATGAATAAGTTTTTGGTATTCTTTTGCAGTTTTGGACCTTAAGGGATAAAAAGAATATAAACTATATTTTAAATCATTTTAGGTAAATTTTTTAACTTCTTTCCAAAACAAGATAAGAACACATTCAAAATTGGGTTCGACAGATATTGAAAATATATATAAATACATATTTGATTTTTTTTTTGAAATTTTGGACCCATGGCTAAAACAAAGTTAAAAAATTATTTTAGGTCCATTTTGGAACTTCTAAACCTATAAAGGAAGAAAAGAAACATAATTTAAATTGGTTTCGACAGATTTTGAAAAATATAATACGTTTTTGGTACTTTTCTTGAAGTCTTGCACTCTAAGGGGTAAAACAAGGTTAACAACTATTTATTGGTTCATTTCAGTTCTATTTTACAACTTCTAAACTAATCAAGATAAAAACACAATTCGAATTGCGTTCGACAAATCCTAAAAACATATGAATATGATTTTAAACCTTTTTTTACCCCTTAAACAGAGGGAGACAAATATATTTTGGTACTTTTTACGTACTTTTTGTAACTTCCAAACTAATAAACATAAAAACATAATTCAAATTGCGATCGACCCTACGAAAATAGTGGGGCTTTTAGCAGAATATGCAGCCACAAGGGTTTGAAAAAGTGGTTTTTACATTTTTGGTACTTTTTTGCATTTGTTAATATTGTTAATAGAAATATAAAAGCAAGAATCATTGAGGAAAGTCAAATATGTAATTGAAAAAAAAAACTTTTTAAATTTTATGGTACTTTTTTTGCATGTTTTAACATTATGAGCCCAGAAATATAAAGTTAAGAAATATTTTACAGTTTAAGGCTAGAAGCCAAAAAGTACTTTTTACATTTTTTTTGTAGATAATCAGTCTTCAAATATTAAATTAAAGACTATTTACGAAGATTGAGGTCAAAAGTCAGCAAATATGATGTTAGGAAATATTTGATTTAGATTGGGTTAAAAGGTCATATATTTTTTGACTAATTTGCTTGAAATATGAAATTAAGATACGTTGACCCTAATTGAAAACAAAGTCAACAACTACTTTTTCATATATTTGTTTAAAGCCGATAAATATAAACTTAGGAATCATTAGCACAGGTTAAGGTCGCAAATTCATATGTTTGTAAGGTTACGTTTATTAAAAACAGAAAATCTGTCTAAATTAAGAGTTTTTAGAAAATTATAAGAACCACTTAAAAATGCTTTATAATACTTTAAACGTTTAGTTCTTTGTTTAATTAAACATTTAAAGCTGCGCTTACGAAGATGCGGGCTTAATTGCTAGTAACAAATATAAGCTTAAGCGCGTCAGCCCGCAGCTTTTTAAATGCATTTTAAATAATCCCTTGTTTATTACAGCTTTATTTAAGTTCTTTTATGTTTGTTTTAATGTTTACCACCCTCTTCTTTCCTTTAAAAGAATTGTAATATTTATTTTGTTTGTTGCAAGTTAAGTTTGTCCATATGCATTTCATTGGTTCTTAAACCAAATCGTCTGTAGATTTCAACTAAATTCTTGAAAAACCTCATGAATATTTTCTGCCTTTGTGTAATAACTTCGATAAACTTATTGAGAATTATAAACAAACCCAAACATTCAAGAGTTTTTTTTAAAACCCAACAAACTGTTTTTCGCTTTAAGCTGTTTTGATTTTCTTTTTCTCTTATACATTTGGAAATCAATTGGTTATCAATAAACTACAACAAACCACATAAATAAACTAGGAAAATTGGGATCAAATCCTGAATAATATTTGGAAATTTTTGTAGAATTCAAACCATTTTTTTCAGTGTTTTTTGTCTTCAATCTATGAAAAAATTAAACAACCTTGATTATACAAAAAAATGTTTTATTTACTTTACTAATTCGTTGAATCCTCAAAATGTTAAAAATAAGTTTTTTCTTTTGTAATTTAAACCACATTTTATTAGTAGCAAATCAAAAATAAACTGCTTGGACTTGATCCAAGTGCATTTAATAATCGTAAGACATTAAAAATATGTCTTTTAGGATATAAATAATGATTTGCTAAATTTGATTGAAAAAAAAAAAAAACAAATTTTTACTCATTGAGAAGTCGTTAATGGAATTTGACAAAAACATAATTAAATTATTAAAACGATTTATAAAAGTGTTTGTTGTTGTATAACAAACAAATCAATTGCATATGCCAGCTGAGAGTAAGAATTTTACACAAAAATAAAAATTATTAAATAAAGTTTTGTAGTTAATAATAATAAAAATATAAAGAATTAAAATTAATCATAGTGCATGACTACAATACAAAATAATAATTTTTCTTTTTTTTTACCATTAAAATTACAAATAATACAGTGGGGTTTTGTGATTAAGAAAAAAAAATTAAGTTGAAATTATATTTAAAAATAATTGTTATTTATTTGTAAAAAAACTATAATAATTTTTTCTTTTTTTTTATTTTTTTTATAAGTATATTGCTTTTGTTTTATTTTTGTTAAAATTATGCCATCATATGGGTTTGTCCTTGTTATTATTTTGTTCAGTGTATTTTTTTTTCTGTTTTGCTGTGGTGTCTCTAATGTAACGGGTGTATGTGGAATATTGTATGCGAATGTGTTATAAAAGTTTAACTGTAAATACTTTCTATTTATTATCACTGTACTATTCTCTAAGTGTTGTTGTTGGTTGTTGTATTAATATTCCATACTCTACTTGTGCTTCTTCTTTTATATGTATTTTTTTAATCTAATAATGTTTTTTATTATCCTGGCGGCCCCTTTTTAAGTCCGTTATCTTTTGTTAATTCTAATGTCAATGTTCTCTCTTTTAAATTATATATCTTCTCTTATTTATCATCCTGGTTTTGTTAAGCTTTTTTGTATTTATTGTTCGTTTGTTTAAATTTAAAAACTAAAATAACTAACTAGTATTTAAGCTTAAGAGTTTTGAGCATATTTCCTTTTTTCTCTCTCCCTGTTCAATGTGAGAAAAACCCAAAAGGAAAAATAAATCTGATAATTGTGTTTAAGGGGAGGATTTGTGGGCATGTTTGAGGGAGTGGTTTGTGTTAGTAATTTGGAGTGGTAGGTTAAGTGAACCTTAAGCGTTTATTTAACTTAATATTATCAATTCTAATTTGATTTTTTGTCTTCTTTAGATTCTTCGGATTCTTTTGATTCTTCAGATTCCTTGGAGTCGTCGGCTTTTTTGCTTTCGTTGGGCTTTGCCACTTCTGCGGCAGAAATAGCTTCCGGTTTCTTTTCTTCCTTCTCGGCTATAGCTTCAGCAGCTGAGGCAATTTCTGGTTTGGCGGGTTCAGCTTCATCGATTTTCTTGGCTTCAGCCAATTTTGGTTCCTCTTTTAATTCTTTGGGTTTCTCTTCTGAAGCTAAGGCTAAAGGTTCCTCAATCTTTTCGATAGCTTCAGCAGGTTGAGCTTCGCTGGCAGCCTCTGGTCTTGCTTCTTCAGCAGCCTTGGGTTCTTCTGGGCTCAAGCTCTTGACTTCGGGTAGAACAACGCTTTCAGCGAGAGCTACAGCTGGTACAGCTGCTGCAACCACTTCGGATTTCTCTTCTTCTTGCTCGACTGTGTTGCGTTCTTGGCGGGCAGGCAATTCTTCTTTCTTCTCCTCAGCAAATAATTCAGGTTTTAAATCATCGGCTTTGATTTCGGGTTTGGCTTCAGCGGCCAATTCTTCTTTCTTTTGTTCGGCTGGGGCAGCTTTACCTTCAGGTTGGATTTCTTGAACAGCTGGCTTAACCTCATCGACAACTTGTTTAGGTTCTTCGTTTAATCCGGCAGCAATGGGTTGTACAGCCAAGGGCAAAGCTTTAGCTTCTTCGACAACATCTTCACTACGTATTTGTTTTTCAGCTGGCAATTCAGGTTTTTTCTCCTCTTTTAATTCATCTTTTTTGGCCTCGGGCAGGGCTTGAGGCAGTTCAGAGTCTGGTGTGCTGACTGGCAAAGCAATTTTGCTTTCTTCGGCTGGTTTAATTTCCTCTTCAACTTTTCTTGATTCGGGTTTGACAGCTTCGGCGATCTTGTCCTCAACTTCTTGTACGACTTCAGATTTAACTTCAGACACGGGCTGTACGACCGGAGATACTTCCTCATCGGGCACGGGCAAAGCTAAGGCACTCACCAAAATGGCGGATAATATGACTAATTGGAACTTCATGCTAAAATGAAAAGAGGAAATAAAAAAATATGTTAAATGAACTAAAATAAATAAAAATTCTTATTAGTTTCCCACATCAATTCGAAAATTTTTAAATCATTCCAAAAAACCGTTGAACTTAAACTTGTTAAAATGAGGTGGTTTTTCACATTCTTTTCATTCATCTTTCAATTGAAACTACAAAGTTCTAGAACAGTTTAAACTAATGAAGACAATGTAAAATCATAAATAAAATGGAAAAAAGAACTTCCGCCATACACATTTACTCGTCATACAAATAAATATAATTTTTTTTTTAAATGGCACTTAAGCCGCCGCGCCAAACGATCAGTTTGTCAGTTTACAAAAAAAAAAAATTAAATAATTTAATCAAATTAACGGCTGGTCAAGCGACTAAATGAAATCAAATATTTTATGGCAACATTACGCAAGTAAAATATTATGACAAGAAGACGATATTGGGGAAATAAAGATAGAGAAACTTGATGTTTTAGTTTTGTAATATCTAAAGCAATGGCTTCAAGTCTCCTCTCAAAACGTAAGATCGGAAGGCGAGGTAAAGAAGCTCATCACTTTCCTGCATTGCAAAATAAAAAAAATATTGCGCATTTCGTAATTTTTTTTAAGTTTTGCTTTAATTCTTTTTGTTTAAATTTAAAGAATTTTTTTTTTAATTTTTATCTAAAATGTAAAACAACTGCAAGCACAAACAATTTTGCTTGCACCAACCTAACATGACAATGATTATGTGAATAAATGCTAATGATTAATTGAATAAAAAAACTAGAAAAAATGTCAGTAATTCATTTAAGTAGTTGCATAGATAGACAAATCAATTAATCCGTATGTAGACATTTTTTTATATTCTTTGACCTCTAGAAGTGCAGTTTAAGGCAATGCTGCTGTTAAATAATTCTGTTTTGTTCATGACGATCAAAATAATGATAAAAATTATGTTGCGGTGGAAAAAAATTAATTTTTATTTTAAAGAAAACCACAAAAATTTTAATTTGAGAAAAATTTTAGAATAAACCTTCAAGTTTTTTTTGGAAAGAAGTTAACTTCAGAATTTGAAATTTTTTGTAATGCATTTTAGTTATAAGTTTTATACATATCGCTACCCTTAGCTAGTATTTTTTAAGCCGAGATTTTTTTTTGCCAAATTGTAATATATAAGCAGACCATTTATCGAAATAAATTAAAATCTGTGATTTAAAAAAAAAAAATTAAGTTAGGGCCTTTCTTTATTAAGGTAGCGATATGCACATGTGTGTATGAATGTTATTACCTAATTTTTATTTTGAAAGATCTCAAATTTTTGTAGCTTTAAAATTAATGAATAAATTGTACAAAAAATTGGCACAATTTTACTTATAATAATTTATTGTTAATATTAGCTAAATTGAAAAATTGTCTTGTTAATTTAATTTAAGTTTAAGAATTTCCTAATAAGTAAGTGTTTCTTTTTTTGGGTCAAATCAATTAATCAACACCTTTACAAAAGCTGTGGGTTTAGTTGCCGCCTTGAGACCGTAGTAAAGTCACGTGCACTCAATTATTCTAATTGTGTGTGGTATTGTGTTGACTAAATTTTCAATTTTGGGAAAAATACAGAAATATTTTAAAAAAGTAAGAACATTCTATTCGGCTTAGTTAAGTCTCACATAACTTTTTATATTCCTATTGAACTTATATACATAATAAGCTAAAAATGCTCACACGGGTTGGACGGGAACGTATGTCTGTCAAAATTGCCATTTAACAGATGGTTTATAATTTTTGCTTTCACACGAACATGTGTAGTTACGTCTGACACATAACATCTTAAACGATGTTGCTTGGCTCTCATTTTTTTCAAAATGAAAAGCTTCGATTCTGTTTTTTGATTATGTTGTTTTGAACCTTAAGAATTTTATAAGTCAAGTCGAGGAGATGATATTGGCCAAATAGGCGCCGTCACAATTGATTGATATACGGTTTTGTGAAATCACTTCGGCGAGACCTCCGGGCGACAGATTCTTGCACTCGATTCGAATGTTGTCCTTGAGGGCTTCCAGGGTCTCGCGCTTGTTCACGTAAACATGGGACCTCAAAAAACCCCACAAAAAATCTGAAACGATTAAATCGGGCGATATTGCGGGCCAATGTAAATCGCCAAAACGAGAGATGACGTGACCCGGGAAAGCCGCTTTCCGAATACCGGTTGTGACTCGCGCAGTGTGGACCGTTGCTCCGTTCTGCTGGAACTCCAGTTCTAATTCCTTCAATTGCGGCAAAAAAAAACTCGGCTAACATGGCCCTATAGAGCGCACCGTCCGCTATATTCGCCTTAGGGACGACCGGCTGATGGCTAACTGCGAGGCACGGCGTCTGGTCGATGTTTCTGGCGACAGCTCGACATCCTCGCCAACATCGGCGATATTATCGCTAGAGCGGGCGTTCCGGGCCGGCCACTTTTGGCAACGTCTTGTGTGGTCCCATACACTTTAAGGTTTGTGGCCAAACAGAGCTGTGTTTGCGTAGTCGGTGCCAGACGACCGGGAAATAGGCTTCGGAATTTGCACTGCGACAACACCACAGACTTATTGTTATGCAAAAAAATAGACACGATTATTCCGCGTTCTTCGGGAGTGTATCGCTTCATTGCTTGTAAACATGTATCCTACATCTGTTTAGTTTACAAATGTCAAAACAGATTTGACATTGGCCGCCATTTGTAAAAATAAGAGGATCTTCCAATAGGGTGATTTCTTTTGGCCCACCTGGTATGTACATACATATCGAAGACTTAATACAGAAAGGACGTAACTCGTTTTTTTTTGTAATTAACAGGGGAAATATCACTATTTAAAATTTGCAAAATTTTGACATGACTTCCCTTGAAAGATGTTCCGTTATTAAATTTTTCACTGTGGTATTTACGTTTAATATATTTTTTGTTATTTCCCGCTAAAATTAAAATTCGCAATACCATGAAAGGGGTGATTTCTTGATGTTTGTAAAACTTAACTTCTGACAAAAAAACAACCAGTGTTTTAGTGTTGCCAGTTTATCGAAAATATTTTTTTTGTTTGCTTATAATAATTTTTGTTGAAATTTCTACTTGAGTGGTTTATTTTACGAAAAGGCTTAGTTTTGGAAAATGGAAAAATTATTGGTTTAGGCAAGAAATATTGGTTAGAAAGTAGAAAGTCTGCTTTAAAATTATAAAAAATTTTTAATTTTTAGTTTGGCTTTAGTTCATATAATTTCTTTTTTATTAGAAGAAATTATTATTTTACGTTAATGTTGAAAGAAACTTTCAATTTGAAAAAAGCTGATTTTTCTACCGCTACTAGCCGAGTAGAATGCATTTTCGAAAGCAGCTACGCAATTTCATCATCAGTACTCTTTGAACGGTAGTAGTATATATGGTTGTAAACATCACCTATTTAACTTACATGTAACAGAGAAAAGTATACGGTATCAGTGTTTTCCTTCTGTTTTTATTTTGTAAGTTAGGACGAAGTTTATTTTTCATATAAACTATGCTTTTTTCCATTAAAAGTCTCTTTGGCAACACTTGACTAACGGACAAGCATTTGTCCATCTCTCAGATGGAACGAAACGCTTTTTATTATTGTATATCATACAATAGGGGTAATCACTTTTTAATTTCTTTTATTGTCAACGACAAATTGATAGAAATTATTAAAGATCATTTTGCACCGTGCCATGTGTGAGTTATATGTTAATTTTTATTTATTGTTGAACTAATTGTTTTTAATACAAATTTTTTAATTTTTAGTTTGGCTTTAGTTCATATAATTTCTTTTTTATTAGAAGAAATTATTATTTTACGTTAATGTTGAAAGAAACTTTCAATTTGAAAAAAGCTGATTTTTCTACCGCTACTAGCCGAGTAGAATGCATTTTCGAAAGCAGCTACGCAATTTCATCATCAGTACTCTTTGAACGGTAGTAGTATATATGGTTGTAAACATCACCTATTTAACTTACATGTAACAGAGAAAAGTATACGGTATCAGTGTTTTCCTTCTGTTTTTATTTTGTAAGTTAGGACGAAGTTTATTTTTCATATAAACTATGCTTTTTTCCATTAAAAGTCTCTTTGGCAACACTTGACTAACGGACAAGCATTTGTCCATCTCTCAGATGGAACGAAACGCTTTTTATTATTGTATATCATACAATAGGGGTAATCACTTTTTAATTTCTTTTATTGTCAACGACAAATTGATAGAAATTATTAAAGATCATTTTGCACCGTGCCATGTGTGAGTTATATGTTAATTTTTATTTATTGTTCTTCTAATAAAAAAGAAATTATATGAACTAAAGCCAAACTAAAAATTAAAAATTTGTATTAAAAACAATTACTTCAACAATAAATAAAAATTAACATATAACTCACACATGGCACGGTGCAAAATGATCTTTAATAATTTCTATCAATTTGTCGTTGACAATAAAAGAAATTAAAAAGTGATTACCCCTATTGTATGATATACAATAATAAAAAGCGTTTCGTTCCATCTGAGAGATGGACAAATGCTTGTCCGTTAGTCAAGTGTTGCCAAAGAGACTTTTAATGGAAAAAAGCATAGTTTATATGAAAAATAAACTTCGTCCTAACTTACAAAATAAAAACAGAAGGAAAACACTGATACCGTATACTTTTCTCTGTTACATGTAAGTTAAATAGGTGATGTTTACAACCATATATACTACTACCGTTCAAAGAGTACTGATGATGAAATTGCGTAGCTGCTTTCGAAAATGCATTCTACTCGGCTAGTAGCGGTAGAAAAATCAGCTTTTTTCAAATTGAAAGTTTCTTTCAACATTAACGTAAAATAATAATTTCTTCTAATAAAAAAGAAATTATATGAACTAAAGCCAAACTAAAAATTAAAAATTTGTATTAAAAACAATTAGTTCAACAATAAATAAAAATTAACATATAACTCACACATGGCACGGTGCAAAATGATCTTTAATAATTTCTATCAATTTGTCGTTGACAATAAAAGAAATTAAAAAGTGATTACCCCTATTGTATGATATACAATAATAAAAAGCGTTTCGTTCCATCTGAGAGATGGACAAATGCTTGTCCGTTAGTCAAGTGTTGCCAAAGAGACTTTTAATGGAAAAAAGCATAGTTTATATGAAAAATAAACTTCGTCCTAACTTACAAAATAAAAACAGAAGGAAAACACTGATACCGTATACTTCTCTGTTACATGTAAGTTAAATAGGTGATGTTTACAACCATATATACTACTACCGTTCAAAGAGTACTGATGATGAAATTGCGTAGCTGCTTTCGAAAATGCATTCTACTCGGCTAGTAGCGGTAGAAAAATCAGCTTTTTTCAAATTGAAAGTTTCTTTCAACATTAACGTAAAATAATAATTTCTTCTAATAAAAAAGAAATTATATGAACTAAAGCCAAACTAAAAATTAAAAATTTGTATTAAAAACAATTAGTTCAACAATAAATAAAAATTAACATATAACTCACACATGGCACGGTGCAAAATGATCTTTAATAATTTCTATCAATTTGTCGTTGACAATAAAAGAAATTAAAAAGTGATTACCCCTATTGTATGATATACAATAATAAAAAGCGTTTCGTTCCATCTGAGAGATGGACAAATGCTTGTCCGTTAGTCAAGTGTTGCCAAAGAGACTTTTAATGGAAAAAAGCATAGTTTATATGAAAAATAAACTTCGTCCTAACTTACAAAATAAAAACAGAAGGAAAACACTGATACCGTATACTTTTCTCTGTTACATGTAAGTTAAATAGGTGATGTTTACAACCATATATACTACTACCGTTCAAAGAGTACTGATGATGAAATTGCGTAGCTGCTTTCGAAAATGCATTCTACTCGGCTAGTAGCGGTAGAAAAATCAGCTTTTTTCAAATTGAAAGTTTCTTTCAACATTAACGTAAAATAATAATTTCTTCTAATAAAAAAGAAATTATATGAACTAAAGCCAAACTAAAAATTAAAAATTTGTATTAAAAACAATTAGTTCAACAATAAATAAAAATTAACATTATAAAAAATTGTATTTATAAAGTTATTAATCTTGCAACGCTTGTCGGCATTGCAATAAGCTTTTCTAAAGTAGAAGAGCTTTTCTAAAAAAATGCGTAATTCTTTTCTTAATGTAATTATTTGAGTATAAATATAAGTTTAAGCAAAATATTTTCCAGAGAGTACATTAAGTTGTACTAAACAGTAAATCAGTTTAATAAAAGGTATTAAAAAAAATCAAAAAAAGATTTTTAAAATAACTGCTGGCTGAGCAGGAAAAAAAAACAGAAAAAAATTTGGATTTAAAAAAACTTATTAAAGTTAAAGACGTAGGCACTTGGCATCATTGGTTTGTTTAGGTTTAAGCTTTAAGAATCCAGTAAACTAGAAAAAGGGGGAAAAATCGTAATATTTATAAGAAGCTAATTTCTTAGAAACACTGGGGTGCCTAAAGGAACTGTCATAAGTTATAAATAATAAATAAAAAAAAATTTAAATAAATTTAAATTATTTTTTACCGAAAAATGTGAAGTTATTTATACATTTGCAACAAATTTTGAACACAACTTTATCAGCACATAAAAATTTTAGTGTATCAAGTTAAACAAAAACAAACTGAATTTTTTATTTTATACATACAAGTGTCAAAAGTAATAAATAAATAAAAAAAAATAAAAAATATAATCTTGCTAATGCGTAAACTTCAAAACAATTATAGATAATTTGATAACCCTGTTGTTGACAATAAATAATATTTATTTTTGTTAATTTTCTTTTTTATTATTAAATTATATTTATAGATCTAAAACAAAGTATATAAAAAAATATAATTATAATTATATTAATAATAAAAAAATAATCAACTGTTATTTTATTAAAAGTTGTTATTAATATATTAATATAATTTGCATGCCAATGGGGTTAATAGGGTTTTTAATTAATTATCTGTTTATTTCTATTTTTGTTTTAATTATAGTTCAAATTGTTTTTCAGCATAGTTTTTTTACTACAAAAAGTAAGATTTTTTGATATTTATTATATGTTAATTTCTTTACTTTGTTTAAAACATCTTATATTTATAATGAGAAAGATGTATTCACTATGGGGTGGGTTTCCTTGCAAAACCCAACAAACCATTTAAGAAAAAAAAGTAAATCAAAATAGTTAACAAAGAAAAATGGTTTGTCGGGTTTTTGAAAGAACTTCTGAATGTTTTTGTTTCTTTAAAATATTTCTGAATAAGTTTATTAGGGTTTTTATGTAAATGCAGAAAATATTCCTAAGATTTTTAAAGAATTTGACCTAATGAAATGCATTTAAGGGTACGGCCAGATCCGTTCAATATTTTTCCAAAAAAGCGTGACCACTAAAAACTATACTTTTTAATTCCACATTGTTTAAATGTCGGTTAAATTTTTTGTCGTTTATTTTACGCGTTTGCTTACAAATAAACTTACTTATGGGCAAAAGGCACCAAACATTTATTTTCTTAATATAGTGGTTACGTGTTTTTTAAGCTTTCAAGTGTAAATACTAAAAACTATGTTTAGTTTTTAAAGAATTTCAAAATATTTTGTCAGCAATTTTTTCTCAGTGTAAAAAACCACTTTAACTTAATTGAATTTTAAATTGTTTGTCTTGTAGTTTTTGTATCTTAAGCGTTCAGACACTTTTTATAACAACCTCTTTTTGTTGATTTTTATTTATTGCAAAAATGCCGTTATATAATAAAAACAAAATAAATAATATTATTTTCTTGTCTCATATCTGATAACTTGATATAAAGCACTCACTACTAACATAAATCTCTTACCATTGAAACAGGTTTGCTACATTTTGCAGCGTCATTTTGACTTTATAAAAGTGCGTATAAAAGACAAGGATTTTTTTTAACGAAAAATTATTAAATAATCAATACAAAAGTTACTTGACTCGTGCTTAAAGTGCAATGACTCCTTCTTTAAGAATATCTTTTTTTTTTAACATATTTTCTATGTTTTCCCTAAGAACTTGTTTCTTATAGGTACAAGTTTAACTAATAAAAAAAAACATTCAAAAGAGGATTCATAAACAAGTTGCTTGAATTGCGGTTGCTTTTTAAAATCTGTTTTTTTAAAGGAAGTGATTGGTCTTATGCAGCATTTTTTACAAGTTTCTTCTGGAGTTTTTTTTTTTATGGTAAAATGACATTTTCTGTAAAATGCTAAGAGTAAGCAAAATCAATTAAAATATAGCAGATAAGGCACATACAACCGCAAATACTTAAGATTTTTTTGTTTCATACTGCACACTTCTAATGTGTTTTTGGTAAGCAGTTGGTGATGGTCTTGTGTTAATATGTAGTTAACTTGAAAAAATACGTCCATACTTAAAGGAACTATTAAGGTGTATTTATACATGGTGGTAGTGTAACTTCTACAAATGCAACACCAAAAACCATATGGCATTTTAACATTTTAAGTTGGTAGAGAACAGTTTAATGTCAAAAACACGTACAGACATACAAGGAAACATACGCAGTGTCCAGCTTTTGCCATCCAGCTGTTTAAACAAAGCCAAGTCAACAGTAACACTGGGCAACAAATGAAGACATTTTGACAAATACCAAAACTAGGCAATAAAGCTTCTATTCTGATCCAGGAAAAATAATATTTTTTTTTATAAAATATAAAAATATTTATTAAATGGAGTCTTAAGTACAATTATTTAATATATTTAGGCTTTATAACCAAATCTAAAACTACTTTTAAACAAAACCGATGACACCATTTGTTGAGGGGTCTATTGTTTTGACTAAACTTTTAAAGCCCATGAAACGAAAATGGCCACCAACCTCTCAAAACTTAGTACAGGGACTTGCTACTCGTTGATAGTAAAATCAAACCCATACTTTTAAATAAATAAATTTTGCAAAAAGTTTCAACTTGGCATGCAGTTTGATATTAGTATAATAAGTATAAGAAGATATAATTTTTTACAGGAATTCAAGGCTATTTGGAGTACCTAGACACGTTCAGATGTGTTAATTTCTGAGTAAAACTTGTTGAGCTTTATAGTAGTTACAAAGTTTGGAAATATTGTTAAATTAAGGATTCCCTCTTTCAAAAAAATTTTAAAAATTAATTTTTGCTTTAATAAAAAATTAGAAAGTCCAAGGAAAAAATCTTTTTTCATAAAATGTTAAAAAAGAATGTGTTTTAACATTTTATAAAAAATGAAAAAAAAGAAAATATAATGTATTTTAACATTTAATGAAAAAACATTTTTTTGTTCTTGGACTTTCTAATTTTTCAAAAATAGTTTTTTATTTGAACTTTTCTATATGTTAAAATAGTTTTTATTTTTTCGGCTTTAAGGTTGAATTATAGTGACATAACCGTAAGGCAATAACCTTACCTATTGAAAATCCAATTAAATCCAATTGGAACCCAATCGGAAACCAATTGCATTTTAAATTCTTATGGCTATGGCGTTACAGATATGTCACGTATAATTCAACCTTTTAGTCCATTATTAAAATTGTGATAGCCAAGAGTGGAAATTTTCGTTAAAAATTAAGTCCAAAACAAGCCGAGTTTAATGCCTTTACGCAATCAGCTACGATTTTTGATCAGCACTCTTTCTATTTGGTACTCCTGTAAGTTAAATGTAAATTTGCTCCATTTAAACAAACTTAAACTAGAAAAGGAATACTGTAATTATTATTACATTCTATATTGCTTAGACCGAACTTAATCCACATACAACTCTATGTTCTCTTCTCATCTTTCTATTTGTATTTATCCCTAGTTACTGCTATTACATATATACTTTTCTTTTTTGGCCATTCATCGGATGACACTCAATTTTATTTTAATTTTAATTTATATTTTATTTATCCTCCTGTTGTTCGAATAACAAGATTGCTTTCAATAATATTCTTTTCATTTTAATACATTGAGCCATGTGCTTGTAATACATTTTATAGTTATTTATTTGAACTTTTCTATACCTTATAATAATTTCTATTTATTCCAATACGATACTGCTGAACATATTACATAGTTAAGCATTTTAACCAAGTTGATTGACATAAAAAAAACCGATGACACTATTTCTTGGGGGCTTGGCTGATTTTTTTGAAACTTTTGAGGCCCATAAAAAGAAAACGCCCAAGAACTTCGCCGAACTGCATATACTTAGGGGTTTACTATCTTTTGTAATAGAATCAAACCTATACTATCCTGTCTGTGTATTTTTTTCCCTGTTGCACAGTGTAAATAGCTAAAGCCACGCTGCCATTGTGTATAGGTACACCTAGGGTACACGCATATCAGGTAGGAGCAATTCCACTAAAACAACTAAAACCGTCATAAGAATGTCAAAGACAAATAACAAAAACTCACAAAATCTTTTTTCTTCTTTTTGAGCTTTACTCACAATACTACAGTTGTTGTTTGTATAAAAGGAAGAAAATACATAAACATAAAGAACATTTGACATTAATACAACGAAATACCGTTACTCAGCTGTTTATCTGAGTCTACCTAATATACGTGTACCCTGGATACACCTTGAGAACTAAATATATTAAATATTCTAACATTTTGGATGCAGTTTATTTGAAAAAAAACTAAATTTTTGTTAAAACTATAAAATTTCACCAATTTTTTTTTATGTTAAATTTTTTTCTAGTGTAATCAATTTGCTAGAACTTGTTTGCGATTTTAGTTATTTAAGAGTGTGACATTAAAAGTTAATTTTTTCGCACATGTAGCTTATTTGCCATTAGAAGTTGAAATGTTTTTTTTTTGGCAAACAAGTATTTTTCCATAAATTTTACATTTTTAATGGTTTAAAACTAAAATGATGAAATTTATTTTAAATGACGAGACCAGCAATTACTATTCGTTTAAAGCTTTTTGCTCATATTCATTCTTTAACAGAATCATTAAGTATTCTATAAACAAAGTGCCTGTTTTCATTTTATTTATTAATTTTGTTATCTGAGTATTGTTAATTATAAAATAACTCAACGCATCAAATCGCAATTTGATAAATTTTAAAAATAAATAAAAATTTGCTAACTTTGTATATGTTATTGAGGTAAAATTTCTTACTGCTTGTTAAAATGTTTTAAAAATTTTTTTTTTGATTCTTGTGATATAGACACAAAAAATAGAGAATTAAAATTAAAAGGTTTTTATTTAATATTTTTTAATCTGTTTTTTGCATTAAAAATATTTATAAAATTCTCGATTTTTTCAGTGTACTTAAGTGGTTTATTTAATAGTTTTTGCCAGACTATTTTTCTCTCTGTCTTTGAATTTGCTGGCCTTAACTTGTTTTTTCTTTTTTAAGCTAACAAGATCAATGTCAAGGTTCAGCTTAACTTGGTTTTAGTTTTTATTTTTTCAATCATTTTAAATACACTGTCATAAATTTATTCTTTTTATTTGGCTAAAAAAACAAATTATTTTTGGAATTAAAAAATTAAACGGTTCCACCTAAGTTTCCTAATGTTTCCTTTAAATACAAAAAAACTATTACAAGAAAATTAATTTCTACACAGTAACAAGTTTTTATTCGTTTTAACGAATTTACCCATTTTTGAGGATTTTTTCTTTTAATAAAAATTGTTTAGGATTTTTGATTATTCGATTCTTTTCAAAAATCCAATTTCGAGTATTTTTTATATTAAAATAGGTTGTCTGTTTTCAAAATGAGGAAACCCTACTTAACCGTTGTTTTTTTAAATCGTATAAGAATATTCAGCCTAATGAAACCTCCGTACGCTACAGGGCGGCACTTGTAGCAAAACGCCTACAAATTAAATCTAAACCTCGATGACTTTTAGAGACACTGAAGGGAAGGTTATACGGGCAAATTTGAATTGCTTGATCGTAAGCCTTAAGTAAAGGTCAAGGCTAACAGAAGTGCGCTGATACCAGTTCGTCAGCTCTCGTGGTCAGGACACTTGAAGAAATGCCCTATGAAACGTATTTAAAAGAGAAGGGCACAGAAAAGAATGGCGCACCCTTGTTAAAAGTTCTGGAGTAGATTTTATATATACTTCCACCTACCACAACACAGCACTGTCGAACACGCAGAGGTCCAAGCAATAACGTAATGTTTGTCCTGGCTTGAGCCACACACATCGAACGTATACATCTGTACCGATAGCCACGGGCCAATATCAGCAAAAATGTTTGAAACCACCAAATCTAGAACAGTGTTGCAATGCAAGAAAATGATCAATGATTACCCAGAATATGCCCAATTTCGCATTGCATGGGTGCCTGGATATTACAGAGTAATCGGAAACAAACGGGCGAATAAAGACCAGAGAAACCTGAAGCCTTTCATTGCAATAGCGGCCGTGTTAAAGCAGCAGGCAGAAACTGCCTAAAGGGCACTCTGAAATGATGGTAGAATAACAAGAAGTCTCTAGAGAATAAGACTAAGGAAGTCCTAAAATTGGGAAATCCTCATACGAGCAAAGTGATGAGTCGGGCCATTCAAACCAACAAGAACACTTTCCTTGGATAGGGGTTGGGAAGAACAGTGAATAAAGTGCATACAGGAAATACATCAAATCGATGAAGCATTTTCTACATCGTTGCCAGCTTTCACCCAGGCCAAAACCAGATATTTCAAGTCTGATGTTGTACCAAGTGTGGCTCACTTGATGGGGGCTTAATGAGAAATTTTGAAGGAATTCGGTGAATTCGGAAATTCTGTGAGCCTTATCGAATCAAATTGTTGGTGTATTTTATTCATGATCGTTAGACAAAGGCGCAAAACAAGAGAAAGGCAGTTTTGACTTTAAAGATTTTTTTTTAATTAATTTTCAAAAAGGACAAAAATAATATAAAAATAGTAGATATTTCTATAGATTTTGTATTTAATAGTTGTTAAAGTGAAAAAATTATATTAAAAAATTTTTTAAAAATTTAAATTTGAGTTAAATTTAAAATAGGGTCTTTAGTTTAAAATTTGCCTAAATTCATAAAACATTCTTTTAAGAAAAAAAACATTTTTTTTAATTTCCTTTAAGTGAGAAAAGAAAAGTTTGACGTGTTTAAAAATATTAAAAAAAAAATAGTGAAAAACCAGAAACTGTAACAAACATTAGTTTTCTATTAATTTTCTAATTTAAAAAAATTAAAGTAATAAAAAAAAAATTTTCTTTTAAATCTTTTTTGATCTAACTAATTCTAATAAAAAAAATAGTTTGAAATTTTTTAAGCTTATTTAAAATTTGTTCTTAAATATCGTAATTTCTAGTATTTAAGAATAGAAATTACAATTTAAAATTTGTGCTTTAATAATAGTTTTTTCGAAAGTTATTTTGTTAAACTAATATTAAAAAAAAATTATAAATAATTTTTGTATTTATTTTTGACATGAAGAAAAAATTATAAAAAGACTTAATTTTGAATTTCATTGTGAATCCAAAAATTCAAGTATCAATTTACTTATTTAAATATTTCTAGGAACTTCTTTTTAAACTTTTCTTATTGTTTTTTAATAAAATGTAAGATTTTTTAGATGCAGCTTAATTGATCTTATTAACAGGACACTTTGGAAAAAATATATATATTTTTTGTTTAACTTTCTTTTTAAAAAAACTTACCTTAAAATTTGCACTGTTTTCTTTTCCTAACTTATGATTTCGTTTGAAAAATTTTTTTGTTTGTAAAAATCTTTGAAAATTATTATAACAAAGATTTACAAATATCACAAAGTTTCTTCTGTTTTGTTGAGGGCGAAGAATAAGGCACCGTAATTTAAAATTTCTATTATTTTCTTTAAAAACTTTCTTTAAGAAAAAAAATTTCCACTGTTCTTTAAATTTAAAAATGTCTCTAACTTCTGTTTGAGAATAAAAAAATAAATCAAATAATTTTTTGAAAAGAATTTGATATTTTTTAGTAGTTTAACGTTGCACTGCGGTCAGTAACAAAAATCACTTTGAATGGTTGCAGTGATGCTCAACTGCTTTTATATCCCTGTCAGTGGTGAATAACGAACGAAATAAATATATTGTTGTGATTTTTTTAAGTCCGACCGATTTTTCTTCTTTCTGTTGTTTGTTCTTTCTTTTTATACTACCATCACTACAACAACTGTCCTTTAAAGTATTGGTGCGAGAATTAGTGTTTGAATAATTGGACGAGTGTGTTTGTGTGTAAGCATTTTAATGGCTGGCTATTTGATGGTAATTATGTACATACATACATTGCTGGTTAAATTAGTTTGTATTTTAAAGTCTCTCTTTTTTAAAACTTAAATTTATTTAATGTTGCCATATGGAGAGAAAAGCGCTAGCTTTTTTTAAATAATTTTTGTTTGCAAACATCACACAACTTGTTTTAATATTAGCCAATCTTTACAATACATATTTGGTACAATTGCTTCTTTTGCATATGTGTCATTATATCTCGATAAAGGTAAATTTGATTTCCGTGAGAACGGTTTACAGGGTGCTTATGGTAAATTATTGGTTAATCATAGTCGGGTTCAGCTTAACATCTGGCAGTAGCTGCTCCTAAAAACAGACTAATTTTGTAAAGAGGGAGAAATACAGTTACAGTTAATTGGGCAACAAAAAAGAAATAGACAACTCAGATTTTAAATTTAGGGTCAAAGTTGGTAGCATAAGGTTATAAATAGAATCGTGTGTAGTGTAGAAGCTCATCATCACTAATTTCAATAGCCTTGATCCCTATGCCAAAATGGTCATTTGAGGCAAATTTTATAAAAAAATCTTTAAAAACTCAACATGTACTTTGACCAAAAGAATCCATGGGCATCCAGGATTCAAACAGACGCACCTGCTCTAACCGATCGGAAACCGGAATTGATTCTGAGTCAATCGGTATCACAGTAGGTGGTTGGTTGGTTGATTTGTTAACATTATAGCTGGCCTTGCTTGCAAGCTATTAATTATTGAATAACCACGTTTTGACCTAACCATTCAGATCTATCGTCCCTTGGACTAAGATTTGGAGTACTAGATTTAAACCGTGGTGGAGAGATATCTCAACAGGTCACACATGCTGCACGTTGGTACCCCACTAAGTTCATCGAGTAAATAACTGGTAGGGAGGACATTTGCAGTTTCTTTTCCCTATTTCTACAATTACGACAATGGTCATCCACCACCTAATGGCACAAATATCTTCCCGATTGCGGCTCATCAGCGGGATCCCGGAATTAAAATAGGACCTTATTACCCCACTTTCTCTCGGCCACTTTTAGAAAAAGGGTTAAGACTCCACTGTTAATAGTTCCTGGCGGAATTGCAACTGACTCTGCATTAGAGAACACATCGCAGTTTATCCTGCTCGTCTGCCCGTTCATTACCAAAGTGATTCTTTTGTTCAGGGACCACAACCTAAGTAATATCCGATTCAGCCTAGGAAACTCCTCCTTGCATTGACTAACCAGTAATTGGCGACTTAATATTGTGCGAACTGAGTAAAAGAAGGCGCCTTGGATTTTGATTTACTGGTCCTCTACATACCTTCTTTTTATACGAGAGATTTATATTAAAAAACTGGAAGTACTATAGCAGTGTAGATCCATTTGACTATACCAATTTGTGCCGAGTATTTCGACGAACAATGTTAAAAAAACTATGAAAGCTTGGCAGCCACATTTCGAAAACTTAATGGAGAATATGGTCAGAACTGTGTTGTAACTTTATCGACTGTAAGAGACTAATTAAAAAGTTTAAGGAACTGGATCGGTTGGAATCGCCAATCACACTGGCCATCCAAGATTAAATGGATTATTAAACATCAGTGTCTGGATGCCGATTTTTCGAAAAAAGTCATCCTAAGCGATGAAGCACAATTTCACCTTAATGGCTTTGTTAATCGCAAAAATTACCGCTTTTTGGACCCATATGTTAATGTAAAAAAAAAATGAATCCACAATGTGTTTCTGTTTGGTGTGGATTTTGACTTGAGGCATATTTTTAACATTTTTTAAAATGAGGTTGGTCACGTAGCGACTGTTACTGGTGCTTGTTATCGCGCCATGACAACACAAATTGTATGATATTGATGTGACCAATTTGTGACTTCAAAAAGATGGTGGTACATGTAATACGGTCAATTACCGCATGAGACATATCCAGGCCGTGTACTCTCTGGGTTATTTGGAATCCCAGGTCCTATGTCAACAAGCTCACAATCGGCCCTGCATAAAAAGGGGTGATTCAATGCTGCTTAAATAAAATTTAGCCACATTTATGTAAAATTGTCATTGGAAGTTTCGACAAACAAGTTCGTATGTAGACGCTTCATGTGTTATTCTCTAAATAACCCTATCATATGTTCCTTATGATGAACTAAAAAATAACGATAAAAAAATAAAAACTATTGTGTTTTTATTTAGTTCAAGTATTGAAATAATTTTGAGACACCCTTTTTTAAGCATTTAAATTTAATAGACTTTATTAAAAATGCCAAATTTTTTGATAACCTCAAACTACTTTTTTCTTTTTAAAACTGCATTTTTTAGGCAACTGTTTTTGTAAAACCATATGGTAACACTGCACCTTCAAATTGCTGCGTTTAATGTTATGTTGTTATTGGGGCTTATGGGTAGTTTAATGTTAAGCTACTGTTTATTGTATAATACATTCTGTTAATTTTTAGCATATTTTAACAGAGTTAATTATGTTTTACATACATACAAACATTCATACGTACGTGTTATTTGTATCCAGATAAAAACAAGTGCATCTGTGTAAACTTTAGTTTTTTCTAATATTTCTCTCAAATGTATCTAACTCTCATTCAAAGCAATTTTCTAATCTTCTGTTGAAATTTATTTATTGTAATTCAAAGACCGGTATACATATAAACATTGACTCGTCACTACTTACTTAGATATTAGAATGTGGTGAGTTTGCTTTTATCCACCGTCTTTTCAGTCATCATAAATAGTTTATTTTATTAAGGTTTTTATTGCAAAATGTCAATTATTTATTTACTTTTTGTTGTTACTTGAAATTATGTATTTAGATGCCGCTGCCTTGTGCAGGTCGTAAAAAGTTAAAAAAAAAATTGAGAAAAAAAATAAAAAAAAAAAATATTTCTATAAATTTCCAATCTAGGGCAATCTTTATTGTCGTCTGTCTTTCTATTTTCTATTAAAAATTCTGCGTATGCAGATTTATTATTGTGGTTTTACAATTTTCTAAAAAAAAGTAATACATGTTTGGAATTCAGCAAATAATAATTTTTAAAATTTTGCAATTTTTTTTAACAGTTTTCGTTAACTTAAAATACATACAAATTAAATGGAAGGTGAAGAAAGTGTCCCTTAACAAATTATGTGCGAATGTTAGTTTTTATGATTTGAAAATAATTTTATGTTAATTTGGATAAATACATTGTATAGTTTAAGCGAAATTTTACATTCACTTTTTTCTGCAGTAAAATATGAGGAGAAATTTTTGGTATAAATTTGCATAGTGATGAAGGTAGGAGGCAATTGGTAGCTTCTTTAAATATGCATTAATATTATTATATTTTCGATACGCTATATTTTGAAAACTGTAGCAGTTGATCACTTTAAAGCAGCTGTAACGCTGGGGCTAGACGTGCATTTTTTTCTGAACATAAGTAATGACGTTGGCAGAATGATGCCACAAAAAATTTTTGTGTTCAGACTTGTGTTCAGAGTGGGGTAAACGTAAATGAGCATGGAAGCCAAATAAAAATTTTTGTTGGGGAGCTTATTGCAAACATCCATAAAAAATGGACGATATTTATTGTAACTAATTTCATTGATAATTTCTCACTTATCATTTGATTAAGAATGTTTCTTTATTTTTTTATAATATTTGTTCATATTCTTCCTTTTTTCTTAATATTTCCTTTTTTTTACAACTTTTTTTACCACAACAACAACGTAATTTGACAGCTTGTGTCTTAACATAATTGTTCAGCTTTGTGTTGTAAAACTTATTTCCAAACTTATGTTTGAACACCAAAAATTTGCGGTCCACAAAGTAATTTTTTATGTTAGCAACAAGTTTTGACAATTGCAAAAATGAAAATGTCCAAACTTCTGTCTCGTGTAAACTATAAGTAAGGAACGTACTTGTAAGATTATCATTAAAAAAATATTTAGTTGGAAAGAAGCATATTAATATATAAAAAATATTAAAATTTAAAAAAAATTTTTAATTGTAAAAAAAGATAAAATTCTTTTTAAACAGAAAATGTTAATTATATGTATATATGTAAATACTTTTTAAGCTTAAATTTTTTTAAATTTAAAAAAGTAGTTAATTCTCCGCTTTTAATAAATTTTTTATTTATATTTTACCAAAAGTTAAAAGTGGTACAGGGACCACTGTAACTTTTATCAAATCCATACATACAAATAAAATTCAAATCACTTAACGCTTTATAAGCTTAAAAAAAAGACCTAAAGGTTGAACCCAAGTTATGGCATTTCTTTCTTAAAACTGTGTTTATTTCCGTATAAAATACCCTTACGAATATAAAACTTACACAAAAACTTACTTTAAAAAAGAATTAAATCAATATCTTTCTATGCATGTGGCTTTAATAATTTCTTGGAATATTTTTCAATAAAAATTAATTCTTCTTCAGTGTTCTTTCAAAGTGCTCCTGTCAAACGTTTGCAATAATTTATGAGCTTTTGAATTGGATTTGTTATTTATTTTTATAAATAACCCACTATATTTTTTCGTAACGTGTATTAGGAGCAGAAAACAAAAACAAACAAATCAACGAGAAAAGTGGACAAAATTGAAAAAAAGTTTTAAAAGGAACCGGTTTGGATTTTTTTCAAACTTAACTGACCAAACAACTAACTAACCAACCAACGAACCATTCCTTTTGATGTTAAACAAACAACGTGATTGTTTTTATTGCCAATAATTTGATCTCTTCTATTCTTGTCTTCTTAGGCATTTTACTCTTTTTTGTTCTTTTGGATTCTTTTTATTATGGTTAAGTTTTTATAATATTCTGTGGTTCTTGTTATTGTATGGCTTGTAATCAAAATTCAAACAGTGAAACCTCCTTAAAGCTTACTATAGTTTCAAGTCAATGGAATGAGCCCAATAAGCAAAGAAAAATATTTTTTTTAACTTTTGTAAAACTTTTTATAATAATTTATTTGAACTTTTTCTATATCTTTTAATAATTTCAATTTATTCGCCTTTAAATTAGTTTTTGAAGTTATGTTGGCTTAGAATTAGAATTTTCAATAAAAATCAAGTAGTTCTGATATAAGCCGAGTGTAATAAATTATTGAAGCCAGCTACGGTTTCTCGTTAGCACTCTTTCTATTCGGTATTACTGTAGGTTGAATTTTCATTTGTTCTATTTAAGTCACACTTAACAAAAAAAATTAAAGTAAATAGTATAAGTAACTAGTGATAAATACAAATAGAATGAGAATAAGAGAACATTGGGTTGTTCTTGGGCATGGTGGAATAAGATGGTGGGATCGTCCCTACAACAACAACTTCCTGTAAAATTTAGCACGTATTTTGTTGTTGCTAAAATCCAACTTGGTTGTCAAAAATATTGCTGTCAGCATTTTGCCAAGTTGGAAAACATATGGCGGAAATAAAAATCAGCTTATTAGTTGTTCCTACCCTGTTTAATATACCTTGTACTTGGGCTTAGTTCAGGTCAAGGTGCATGTATATCAGGTGGCCTTAGTTAATCAGCTGAGTAACGGTATTTCGTTATTTAAATGTCAAATTTTGTTTTTGTTAATGTATTTTTTTCTTTTTTTTTACCAACAATAACAGTAGTATTCTAAGAAAAGCTCAAAAAGAAGAAGAAAGAATTTGTGGGTTTTTGTTATCAATGTTTAACATTCGTTGTTTTTGTAGAACTGATCCCACTTGTCATACATGCGCCTTAGTTCAGTTTTCTAGTAAAAATTTGTAAAAATTGTCTAATTTCTTAATTGTTTACTCTATTTTAGCCATTTACCCACACAAGTTTTTTGAGTTAATGACCACTTTCTAGCATGCTAAAATCGTGTACCCGGTAGCCGCAATTCCAAACAGCCATTTTGACTCTCTTACTTTCTTCTTTTTTTTATATGAAGTTTGACACATCTATTGAAATTTTTTTTTATTTTAGTGTCGAACTCCATATATAAAGAAGAAAAAGGTTAGAGAGCCAAGGGCAAGCACTCCGTATTTGAAATGTCTGGTCTTTTAACAATTATCACCAATTTTTAACAATGAATAAACCTATTCAACCAACAGTGGTATCGAATAGAAAGAGTGCTAAAGAGAAATCGTAGCTGGTTTCGAATATGCATTACACTCGGCTGAAGTCAGAATTACTTAATTCTTAAATAAAAGAACTCCATTCTTAGCTATTACAATTTCAAAAAATGAACTTAAATACAAATAAATAAAAATTATTATGTTGCTAAAAACTTGATAAGAGATTTCCCGCAAAAACTAAAATTATTAAAAAAACAAAAGCAAAAAGTGCAAATTATTCTAACATTTTAACGTTTGTTATTAAATTTTACTCTAAAACTCACAAGTTTGAATTCACAATAAAGGCAGTTTGTTAAAACACGATTTTACTGTCCCCTAATGCTGGTGCTAGAGCAAGTACATCATGTAAATGTATTAAAATGCCCAAAGCTAGTACGTGTTGTTGCTGTTGGTAGTGTCTTTTGTATGCAATCACAAGAACGAACAAGTAAGTAAGAGCGCTATATTCGACTGTGCCGAATCTTATATACCCTTCACATTGGCCTTTCGAAACCCCGAACTTTTTCTTGTTTTTTATTTTTATCCATTTTGTTTGTTTCTAATTTTTAAACAGGGGTCGGTGCAATATTTTAACCCTCTTAGTGTGACTAAGGGTAAGTTTTAAGGGTTTTTATTTAATATATAAAAATTTTGTATTGAAACCCCCTAAGGGGTGGAGATAGGGGGCAAGCATATTCTAGGAAAATGTTTGTAAGGAAAAATAATTTTGGGTCAGTTCCACATTTGACCTACATTTCCACGGACACCCTGGAAGCTGTAAGGGGGAATTTATTACAGTTTCTCAAACTTTGTATGGGAGCCGCCTTAGGCGATGAAGATAGGGGGTAAGTATGTTCCAAAAATATTTTTGGAAGGGAAAACTAATGGTGATCTGTGATCCATTTTATTCCTCTGAGGGCGACTCCAGTGAAGTTGTAGGGGTTTTTACCCTAGTTTTTTTTTCAAATTTTGTATGGCAACTCTGTTAGGGGCTGAAGATGTAGGGTAAGCATGTTTTACAAAAATGTTTGGAAAGAAAAATTAATTGTGGTTGGTCTGACACTTGTCCTTTGAAATAGCACCCTGGAAGATGTAGGAGCGATTAAACAAAATTAAAAAAAATAAAATTTCCATGGCAACTCTGTTAGGGGGCTGATATAGAATGTAAAAAAATGTTTGTGAGAAAAAATTAATGGCAGACGGCCTTAAATTGCACCCGTGTAGGGGCAACTCCAATGCAGTTGTAGAGGTTTTTATGTACAAATTTTAGAGCTTATATCTCGATCAGTTATCGGGAGATTTTGCTAGATTTCAATAGCAATTTCCTCGCAGATATTTCTGATAGTTTAATACCACCAATGGGTCTATGAGACATGGGGGGGGGGGGATTAAAAATTAGATTTCAATCATAACACGGACAAACATTTAGACGGGCATCGCTAAATCGACTTGCTTATCTGTAAGGAACAAGAAAATATAAACTCTTTGGAGTCGCAGTCAAATTTTAAAGAAATTACAAGCGGAATGATAAACTTACATATGCCCTTATCACTTATGTGAAGGGTGTAAAAATAAAGGTTTCAAGTAAATAGATAGATTACATTTGCTGTAAAGTTGATTTTTATTTTGCAAATTCAAAACAAAAGTAATGCCAATTTAAAGGAATTGCAAAAAAAAATGGCAAAATAGCTATAATAGCACACCACATGTACGTTTGCGCAGATTTTTATAATTCCCACTTTCAATTATATCGAGCGATTTAGAATCACTTGCTAAGTCGATTAAGATAGGGCCATATTTCTGTCTGTCTGTATGGGTGTCCTTGTATTGTTGTATTTAAAGTAAAGGTCACATTTTTAAACACAATTTTCTTTTCAAAAATTTCATATTAAAGGCCATAAGGCAATAAGCCTTCCAAGTAAAGCAGCGCGGGTCTAGGTTTGCAAAGTTGGTATCATTAGTTTACTAGCTTTGGGGCCCTTCCTTAGGTTGACAGGACTTATTAAGACGTTGTTTTTGAAGTGCCTAACGAAAATTTTTATTCCTGAAAATTTGAAAATGCATTGTTTTCCATTATTTTACATGGGTCAGATCTTGTTTGACCTAGTCCTTGTATAAAAATTCTTTTTTTAATTAACGCGTTAATTTAAAATACATCATTTTTAATAAATAACTTATTTGTTTCAATTAAATAAATTAAATACAATTCGTGTAATAAAAATTTAAGCTTAAATTTTTAAACAAATTAATTTAAATTTGTAAATTGGTAATATTACATTTTTATTTAAAACAAAAATAAATTAAATATTAATTGCATAAACAAATTCGCATACTGATGAAGAATCAATCAAATAATTAATTGATATCAAAAATAAAATTTGTTTTTTTGTGTAAATATAATATTCACATCTTAATACATATTTAGTGATTATATTAAAAATTTTTTAAAATTGTAAAAGATATTTAATTATATAATATGTAGAAGCTCTCGCATAATGGCATATAGATAAATGAAATGCATTCAACTGTTTTTCTCTACTTCTAAAATATTTTTTTCTTTTAACTTAAATAGAAAAATCGCTTAAACTACACATATTACATTGCATGGATAAAAGTTGCATATAATTTTTTTTTCACAAGAACAAGTTGATTTGCTACAAAAGTTTAGGGAGAGGTTGGTAAAAATGTTGCATGAAGCAAAAAAAAAAAAAAGAATGTAGCAACAAGCAAGTATGTATTCTATGCCGATCATTTACAATTCTAGCCATGTTTAGTTAATTTATCGTTTATAAAGACAAAAGCGAAAAAAAGGAAAGAGAAAATCAACACAACAACATCTTGAACGCAGAAAGAAGAATCATAGTTAAAAAAAATTTAGAAAAAGAATGGTCAAAAGTGGTGGCCCAATGATGGGGTACTTACAAAGTGCTTGTTACAAAAATATGGTTGGAAGGTAGTTATTGCGCTTTGATTTTGACTTTAAAACATTTTTGCCGACATCAAGTACCAACAAGTTTTCTATGGATGATTTTTATAAAATTCAATACTTGCTATTGCGGTCGGTTTTGTTGACAATTTATATTCATTTATGTATGGATGTATTTTTTGTTGCTTGCTGTCTTTCAAACCTTAAAAAAGTTTTCATCAAGCATGTAAATATGTACATATGTATGTATGTACATCTTGCATTTTTTATCCAAGCCTAACTAAAAATATAAATAAAGTGTTATTACTTAAAAGGATAAAAAATGTTAACTACAATATACTTTATTTTGCTTAAACTTATTTTTAGTATAACAACTTGACAATTATAAAAATTCTTATAAAGACGATGGTGATAAATGATGAGGACATGGTAAATGATCAGGTCTAAGATAATTTTTTGCTTCAATTAACTTTTATTGGCTTCGTTTGCATAGAAATTTGTTTTCTCTTTACCATAGTTTCTACATATTTTCTTTTTGTGGCCAAACATTCTGGTTTTTCTAGCCTCAAGCTTTGCAGACAATTTCCACTTTTATGTAAAAAAATATAACCAGCGTAAGTGACTCCAACACTGCACTTAAAAAAAAATAAGGCTCTTTTAAAACTTTAAAAGTCAAATTCTAAGGTTCTCAATTGAAACGATTGATTTCGAACCAATTCCTTAAACAACTAAAATAGTTGGTCCGTCCGTAAGCTCAGCGTCAATGTTAAATTACAGCTCGGGTTCGGTTGGTCGGTATTACGACCAAACTTATTTAAACAAGTGACAGTTGGGCCATTGTTTTTAATTTTTTTGGGTTAATAATTTTCATATAGACGGAAATGCAAACCCATTAGGGTTATATAATCTGGATTTTTATATATACGTATGTATGCATTGTAGCTTTGATATAAGCATTTTTCGTCTCTCAGTCAGTTGAAATTATGGTTCCGGAGCCAACTTAAGTCCTAAGACAGTTAAAATATTTTTAAGTCAAGCACTATTTAAAATCAGCTTTTTATTTTATTTTAATTTATTTATATTTTATTTTATTTTATTTTATTTTATATTATATTATTTTATTTTATTTTATTTTATTTCATTTTATTTTATTTTATTTTATTTTATTTTATTTTATTTTATTTTATTTTATTTTATTTTATTTTATTTTATTTTATTTTATTTTGTTTTATTTTATTTTATTTTATTTTATTTTATTTTATTTTATTTTATTTTATTTTATTTTATTTTATTTTATTTTATTTTATTTTATTTTATTTTATTTTATTTTATTTAATTTTATTTTATTTAATTTTATTTTATTTTATTCTATTTTATTTTATTTTATTTTATTTTATTTTATTTTATTTTATTTTATTTTATTTTATTTTATTTTATTTTATTTTATTTTATTTTATTTTATTTTATTTTATTTTATTTTATTTTATTTTATTTTATTTTATTTTATTTTATTTTATTTTATTTTATTTTATTTTATTTTATTTTATTTTATTTTATTTTATTTTATTTTATTTTATTTTATTTTATTTTATTTTATTTTATTTTATTTTATTTTATTTTATTTTATTTTATTTTATTTTATTTTATTTTATTTTATTTTATTTTATTTTATTTTATTTTATTTTATTTTATTTTATTTTATTTTATTTTATTTTATTTTATTTTATTTTATTTTATTTTATTTTATTTTATTTTATTTTATTTTATTTTATTTTATTTTATTTTATTTTATTTTATTTTATTTTATTTTATTTTATTTTATTTTATTTTATTTTATTTTATTTTATTTTATTTTATTTAATTTTATTTTATTTTATTTTATTTTATTTTATTTTATTTTATTTTATTTTATTTTATTTTATTTTATTTTATTTAATTTAGTTTTATTTTATTTTATTTTATTTTATTTTATTTTATTTTATTTTATTTTATTTTATTTTATTTTATTTTATTTTATTTTATTTTATTTTATTTTATTTTATTTTATTTTATTTTATTTTATTTTATTTAATTTTATTTTATTTTATTTTATTTTATTTTATTTTATTTTATTTTATTTTGTTTTGTTTTATTTTATTTTATTTTATTTTATTTTATTTTATTTTATTTTATTTTATTTTATTGTATTTTATTTTATTTTATTTTATTTTATTTTATTTTATTTTATTTTATTTTATTTTATTTTATTTTATTTTATTTTATTTTATTTTATTTTATTTTATTTTATTTTATTTTATTTTATTTTATTTTATTTTATTTTATTTTATTTTATTTTATTTTATTTTATTTTATTTTATTTTATTTTATTTTATTTTATTTTATTTTATTTTATTTGATTTGATTTGATTTGATTTGATTTGATTTGATTTGATTTGATTTGATTTGATTTGATTTGATTTGATTTGATTTGATTTGATTTGATTTGATTTGATTTGATTTGATTTGATTTGATTTGATTTGATTTGATTTGATTTGATTTGATTTGATTTGATTTGATTTGATTTGATTTGATTTGATTTGATTTGATTTGATTTGATTTGATTTGATTTGATTTGATTTGATTTGATTTGATTTGATTTGATTTGATTTGATTTGATTTGATTTGATTTGATTTGATTTGATTCGATTTGATTTGATTTGATTTGATTTGATTTGATTTGATTTGATTTGATTTGATTTGATTTGATTTGATTTGATTTGATTTGATTTGATTTGATTTGATTTGATTTGATTTGATTTGATTTGATTTGATTTGATTTGATTTGATTTGATTTGATTTGATTTGATTTGATTTGATTTGATTTGATTTGATTTGATTTGATTTGATTTGATTTGATTTGATTTGATTTGATTTGATTTGATTTGATTTGATTTGATTTTATTTTATTTTATTTTATTTTATTTTATTTTATTTTATTTTATTTTATTTTATTTTATTTTATTTTATTTTATTTTATTTTATTTTATTTTATTTTATTTTATTTTATTTTATTTTATTTTATTTTATTTTATTGTATTTTATATTAATTTATTTTATTTTAATTTATTTTATTTTATTTTATTTTATTTTTTTTTATTTTATTTTATTGTATTTTTTTTGTTTTATTTTATTTTATTTTATTTTATTTTATTTTATTTTATTTTATTTTATTTTATTTTATTTTATTTTATTTATCTTTATCTAAATTTGTCATGGTTAGTAACTATTTCTGTCAGTGTAGCATAAATATAGTGCAGATACATAAAAGCCTTTTTACATATAAAAAGAAAAGCATAAAAAAGTATATTTTCGGTTTTATCGCTATAATTCTGATGATCTCTTTTAGCATTGCTTTGCTAAATGTTATCCAGTGTTTGTGTGTTCGGTCGTTTTGTAGTTTGTTGCAAAGATCCAAAAGGTCTAGAGTGTGTTGAAATTGCCAATAAGCTTTATTTGAAAATCGTGAGATAATGTTTATCTTTCTTTTTTTATTAAAAAATGTTCTTATTTTTTATTTTACCTTTCGTTGAGTTGAAGCTATAAATAGTTAAACATTTTTTTATCCATAAACTAGAACCATTTAAAGAAAATTGTAATTTCCTTAGTATTGAAAATTTATTTAGTAGTTTTTTCTTCTTGCATTTATAAGTATGTGTGTATGTACATATATAAGGATGTTTTATTTAATAAAGCAAAAAAAGTTATTGTATTAAACGAGATTTCTAAGGAAGGTGATTGGTTTGTCTATTGGAAACATAAAGAAAGAATAAGGTGTTTGCTTGGTTTATTATTTTTTTAAAAGCGATTCACGTAAAGAAAAAAAATTAAAAGTCTTTTGGCTTCTGGAAAGATGCTGTGATAATTTTTTTTCTTTGAAAATGCATAATGCTCAGAATGGGTTTTCATTAAATGTTATTAATAGAATAGAATGTGATTGAACTGAAGGAATAAATGAAATCCAGTTTAAGACTCTACCATCGTCTAGTTTTCTACTAAGAGTGCTAAAAAAGTTATGTAGACATTCGGTTAAAATTTAAAATTTTAAAAATTAAAAATAAACGTAACTGGTTGTTCAGAATCTCAAATACCTCTTACTAATTAAAATAAATATATTATAAAACCATAATTTGTAAGCATTTAGAAAATCATGTTTTTAACAGATGTGTAGTTTTTGAGTCATTAATTAATTTTTTTGCGATTTTTCTAAATAAAATTTGAATTTTTTTTTAAATTAAAAACCCTAATCTGCCTTTAAACTTTTCTGTTTCCCTGCATTTGATAATACTGAAATTTAAGGGCTTAAAACTTATTTCAAACTTTATTATAATAGTAAAAAGTTTGTTATTTTTAAATGTTTATTAATAGTGAAATTATATAATGAAACTAGCTAAGCCCCGGTGTGCTTCGCTACCCCAATCATAGTAAAATTATTAAAATATGTAAACAAAAGAGTTTATATATTTTTTAATTTATTGGTTGCCCCACATAAGTTGCAATAAATAATAAGTCAGCCCTACTATTTACTTAGCTCATAAAAATTCGAAATTTACCAGGCTTACAGTTTTGGATATTCAGAAAGTTTTAATAAGCAAAAATTATTTATAAACTTCTATATATAATCTTAGCCCCTTACTTCCAGACTTTAAGTAACTCGCTGTAAAAATTAAAAAAAAATCGATCCACTGGTGTTGACAGCTATAAATTAAAAACATACATACATACTTACATGCATACATACATACATATATACATACATACATACATACATACATACATACATACATACATACATACACACTTACACACTTACATACATACATACATACATACATACATACATACATACATACATACATACATACATACATACATACATACATACATACATACATACATACATGCATACATACATACATACATACATACATGCATACATACATACATACATACATACATACATACATACATACATACATACATACATACATACATACATACATACATACATACATACATATATACATACATACATACATACGTACATACATACATACATACAGTGAACTCGCGAAAACGTGAATATCCAGAAACGTGAACATCCAGAAACGTGAACACTTTTTATTTAACATTAACTACTCTAAAACGTGAACAAACATTGAAAGCCCTCAAACGTGAACAGTTTTTTCTGAGGTTTTTTGTTTGTTTACATTAATTTTATTAGTTTTGGGAGTCCCCGAATTATGCAATAAAAGGATCTATAAGCGATATACATAGTTTTATTTGCAAAAGGTTGATTTTTGTGGTCAGATTAATAAGACAATTATGTATTACCCAAAAGCTTAGGTTTTAAAATTTTTAAATTGGACTTTTCGGGTTAAAGCGTTGTTAAGTTTTGACTAGATTTGGATGTTTTTGAACTAATAACAATAAATTGATAAAAAAAAATTAAATTCGTTAGAAAATAATTAAAACATATCCAATCAGAAACGTGAACAAAATCGAAAACATGAACACCCTTGGTAAAAATTAGTTCACGTTTTCGCGAGTTCACTGTACATACATACATACATACATACATACATACATACATACATACATACATACATACATACATACATACATACATACATACATACATACATACATACATACATACATACATACATACAACCTTTCTTTATATAATATAGATACAGGGATCACATATCAAATATTTTTCAAAAGAAGTTCAAACTTCTCTTATATTGTTTAATTCAAATTTTATTATGCTTTTGTGCAAATTTTTGTGCCTCACCAAAGAAAAAGGTCTGAGACCCACCTCCAATTATACCGATCGACACAGAATCACTTTCTGAGTCGATTAAAACCTGTCAGTCCATCCGTCCGGCTGGGAGTTAGGTTGAATTCCAAAACGCAGTTTGCTTTGCATCACGAAATTTCAAGTTTTTCCTGAAAGCAAAGATGATGTTTCTGGTAATATCTTCTACTTCCAAATGAGTGCTTACAGTTATATTAATGTCCTGGAAGCAAAAAACGTTGTCCAAATTGTAAATAGTGAATAAGGGAAGAAGTTGAAAATTTTTAATGCAAGGCAAACTGCGTTTTGGAATACAGCCTTATTAATGTATTCTTGTAAATAAAGTAGAGACCGCATTTTTGCAGATATTTCGATGAAATTTGGAACAGATAAGTTTTTTGGCATAAGAAAAAAGCATGTTGTTTGTGGTGATGATCAGTTAATTTTTCGACAGAGCTCCCATACAAATGTCCTCCCGGATTAAGCGTTTTGGGCTATAACTGGCCCAAATATGGCCTTAACTTCACATTATTTTGCACGTTTGTCTATCTTTATGCCACCCATTTTTGTACCGAAAATAAATATTATCGGTCTATTTTTGAGCTTCATAAAAATTGCAACAATAGAAGAACCAGTATGAAAACTTACATTTTTGTGAGTGCTGCAATCCTCCATTTTTGTCCTTTAAAATTTCGGAATTAGAGGCCTTCTATATGTGTGCCAATTTTAAAAAATCAGTGCAATAAAAGTACCAGCATAATAAGTTTAACTTTTATGGGCGTGGCCCGCCCACTTTTTTACCTTCAAAATTTTAACTTTAAAAGCCGCTTATGTGCGAACTAATTTCCAAAAATCGGTCTGGAAGAGGAATTTAAATTATGTTTCTATCTTATTTGATTTTAAAGTTACAAAAAGTACTAAAACCTAATTTTAACCCTTTCTTGCCCTTAGGATTTAATAATTAAAAAAGTATCTAAAAACATACTCATATTTTTTAGGCCTGTTACACTTAATTTGAATAATGTTCCTATCGTTATTGGTTTAAAAGTTACAAAAAACGAATAAAAAAATCAAAATATATTTTTAACCCTTTTTTACCCTTTGGGCCCAAAATTTGAAAAAAGTACGAACAGCGTAATCATATTTTTGTAAAACCTATCGAACGCAATTTGAAAAATTTTTCTATCTTTATTGGTTTAAAAGTTACAAAAAAGTACCAAAATAAAATTTTAACCCCTTTTTTCGCCCTTTCGGACCAACATTTAAAAAAAAACTCCAGATACCTGTCTGTTTGTTTCTTAAGGAAAACGCTAAACTTTTTAAATTTTGTTTCTATCTTATATATGTACATCAAAAGATAGAAGGTTACAGATTTTTCCCTTTTTGTCCCCTTTTTATCCCTTTACGGGCCCAATGTTTAAAAATTCATGTGCATTTAAACAAACATGTAGAGCTTAACACGTGTTATAAATTTCATGTATTTAGCTCTACGCGTTTGATCAATATGGCCTTGGGTAATTTTGTTAGGCCATTCATAACCTAACCTTCCCACACAAATGGGCGTATTGTGGGCGTGGCAACAATAGTTTTTTAAAAAAAAGTAGCCTATTGTTCCTTCCAGACTTGAGATAACTCCCTGTAAAAATTTCAAAAAAATCGGTCCACTGGTGTGGCCAGCTATAAAATACAAACATACAAACATACATACATACATACATACATACATACATACATACACCCCTTCTTTATATAATAGATATAGATGCCAAAAAAAACTTTGAAAAAATAAATTTTTCTTAAAATTCAATTTCTTATCGGTTTCATCTATATTAGCCATTTAAGAAATGCCTATAAAACAGTCAAAATTATAACATCAAAGACTATTTAAGACAATAAAAAATCAACTTATATAAAACAAAATATAAAAATAAACAAAAATCGTCTTTAAAAAACCATTGCTACTAAAGCACATTATGATTCCGTTATTTTATTTATAAACACAAGTATTTATTGAAATAATAAAAAATTCTGATTTTTATTGAATTCCACAAAAAACCGTTTATCAAGTTTTAAGTAAAATCTAATATTTTTGAATATGTTTAGATTGACAAAAATGAATAATCATAAAAGTAAAGTAGTCAGTTTTAAATTTTATAGAATTTTATTATAATTTTATAGACTCCGATACGGTAGAAAATGAGTTCAATAACCCTCCCTCGTGCGTTTTTAATATTTTTTTTTAATATTTATTAAGCGACATGTTTATTTAAATACTAAAAGAAATAAAAATAAACAAGACTTTCACCCATAATATTTGATACAAATATTACTAAAAAGAAATACAAATAACTTCTTGTAATTCATTTAGTTTTTCTTGTTCTTTTTAATTTATTTATTAATTCTTTTTTTTTTAAGGAAACCAGATGCACACTGATTTTAATGTTGTTGGTTTACAATAACAATAAAAGTGATGAAAAGCAAACAAAAAAACCACAATTTTAAGAATCTTAACCCATTACCTCTGCCGAACCATTTTTGGACGCATCATAACAGGTTTTTCTTTTGAACAATTTATTCTGTTGATTTAATAATGCTGCGTACCTAATCTTGGGATTAGTTTTCTGACTTACATTAAAAAATTTCTGGCAAGAAAACCAACTTAAAAAAACTCTAAAAAACATAACTAAAAAACTGTCAAATTTGGCATACACTCAAGGTTTTTTGTTTAGTGCAACAACCGGTTTCGTGTCTTTTCAAATGTCAAATAGACCTAAATATTTTTCTTTAAAATTTTTATACAAACAATACGTATATAAAATTAAATTATTAATTTTATTTTTTTACTATCTTAACCCGGCCCGCTTTGCTAGACCCGACTCTACTACTCGTAGATGTAAACCAACATCTTCAACCCAAATAAACATCAAATAAACATCGAAAAAAATCCTACAAAATTTTAGGGTTCAATATTACGTGCCATAACATAACGCTATAACCAATTAGTTTCTATGGTTATGGTTATCGCGTTATGTTAAGTCACCTATAATCAAATACAGTGTTGCCCATAAGTTTGGTTCGAACAGCTGTTTTCTGTGACATGGTTATGTCACGAATAATTGAACCTTTAGGCCATAGATGCAAGCGTTTGAAGCATATGTCTTATGTTATATATTGCATGGAAAGTGCCACGTCTATTATTTTAACTTAATGATTTGTTATTTTAATAAGCCAATCCGTTAATAAATTTAAAATTTTAGCCTTTCAAATTTGCCGTAATATATTACTAAATGTGTTCTGATTATAAAGGGGGTACTACATTCAATGCACTGGTCCTCGCCAATATCAGTTCTAAAAAATTGTAAAAATATAAGTTTATTGTGAAATAGTTTAAACCTATTGATGCAACACTTAAAATACGAAACAAAGTTTATTTTGGCACGCCCTCTTATTTCAGCTTATTGCCTTTTTGCCTTAAAAGTTTGATTGGGTAGGAGTGCTACGCCTCCTGTTCTGATCCTATCAATTTTAAGCTTAAGTTTTAAATAAAAAATTTTGAGTTTATAGGTAAAACCGTTTGAAGTATATGACACTAAATGTTATTTAGATAGATGGGAGGTGCAACGCCCACTTTGTTAAAGAGAGTTTAAAACTAATATTCTTACACTGATAATAAAGTAACCTCTACAAAGTTGCAAAACTTAAGGACTTAAAGCTTACCAGGTTTTCTTTTATGGGATAAGAACTATAAAGTTTGTATTTGTCGCATGGCCACGCCCCTTTAAAACCGTAAGCTTTTTACATACTTAATAATGCAAAATGCTTACACTGCATATTTTATGATATCAGTGTACAAGCTTAGGCCTGTTTGCTTGGCAAAAAAAAAAACAAACTTACACCTTAATTTTTATAACATAAATACAAAAAATATTTTATATACAACTTAATTTTTGTGTGTCAGATAATGGGTTAAACTATCAATGAAATCGTTCAAGTGGAAAATTTCCAAAATAAAAAAAATTCAATAAAAATAAGAAAGCCACTTAAAGTGTTATCAAATTTCAATGTCAAAAGGTGTTAAATTTCTTTTTTTTCGAGACTTCTCGTTCTTTTCTACAGATGATCCAAAAATGTATGTAAATGCAGTCACATGTTTGTATGTAAATGCAACTTGTTGCATGTGACTAAGTATGTAAGTTATTAGTTATTTGTTCTTTTCGTTGTCGCGTCTAACGACTACGGAAAGTTTCCAAATCATTTAAATATTTTTAAACACTTTCTATGAAACGGTTATTTGTGTTATCATTTGTACACAATTTTTATTATCAATTAAAGTTTTAAAAGTTCTTTTGTACCAACTTATTTACATTTAAAATTAATAAATTTTTTTTAAACATATTTATTTTAAGCACAATAGGTTTAGCTAAATTAGGTTTTACAACAAAACCCAACAACTTAGGAAAGAAATTTTAACATACATTTGTGAAGGTTTAAAAAATTATTAAATCGTTTGAAGTTTGTTTTTTTGTAGCTTGAATAATATTTTTTTGTTATTGTAAAAAAAACCCCTACTGACATAGAAAGAACTATTGCGAAGTTTAATTATTGAATTTTTTATGTTATAGCATATCATAAAACATATTAAGAAGGTGAGGGTCCTTTCCATTTTCAGCCTAAATAAAGATTAGGATTTTGAAGCTTATTGCACCATCTTTGTAGACTGAAAAATTGTAAGGAATGCATGACGTTAGATGTATAAGTAAGGAGTTGGCTCGTCCTCTTATCTATACTTTTTGGTTCTAAATTAAATTAATTGAAATAAAAAATTCTGTTTTCTATTCAGCCTTATTGTGGTTAGCGTTGTCGTGTCAAATGCTACCGAATTCGACAAAATACGTCAAGGGTGCTCTTCGTTTAACATTAGTGTTTGTGTTAGACGGTACAAAAAACTTAAAATGACTACGCCAACGCTAACCACAATAAGGCTTATTATTGATTGCGTTTTGATTACATGGTAGCTGCTTCAAGAACTTTTTCCATACAATCCATTTGCTGATCTGCACATCAGAGTTATTTTTATTTATTTATTTAAGGTGTAATCTAATCTAACACCAGAAGAAAATAAATCTTATAAATGAAAGTGCTAGCGTAAGGTGAATCCCCTCAGAAGGGTTAAGAAGAATAGAAAATTGGAACAATGCATAAATAAGAAAAGAAAGCAAGAACGCCGTAATCTAAAGTCAATAAAGTCAGTGTTCGTAAATCATGCGCAGGCGCTAAAACGACCTATTTAGTAAACCCCCCCACCAACTCCATTGATGAATCCTATAATGCTCCCCAGCCAACAGCCAGAGATCTCATCAAGTCCATCTAAGAAGCGCCCTTCTAGCCACCTGTCTGGGGATCTGCAGGCTAGGGCAGGCGCAGACAAGGTTTTCAACATTCTCTATTTGTTTCTTATCCCCGCATAACCTACAGAAGTCCGAAAATTTCCTGTGCCATTTGCTCGGCATATATTTCACATCGCAGTGCCCTGTAAGATTCCCATTTATACACATCAAAACCCCCTTGCTTTCCTTGAGTAACAGATCAGTGCTCTTCCTGTTAAGCCCACGGGCCACAGAAGCCCTTTTTCTCCAGGATTGGTCCACTTTGTCCATCTCCCAAGACTCTATCAATTCATAATAAACACCTGTTGGTGGCCTTACCGGCTGGCAGCCCAGCTTAATATCCCGTGCCCATCCCCTGCTTTCCAAACCATCGGCAGTCAAAATGACCCGGCACCCTACAGATCTTAACCCTGCGTGTCGCCAAGATCGCCCTGAGAGCATGTCTTTAGTCGTCCACAAGTCTAGACCTCACATAATGTCATCTATAGCCTTGAGCGCGTAAGCCTAAATATTCAAATTAATTACCAAATGACTCACATACATTTTGAAAAGTTTATTTGAATCAGTTCTACAATTATAAGTTTCTGATTATTGATTTTGTATGGAAAGGTGTGCCACGATCCTTTAAATTTTAAAAGCTTTTCTACATGTAATCTATATGCTTAAAATCGATTCAACCATTCAAGGAATGATTACGTGACAAACAACAAGATGAATGTAGGTTTTAGAATTTCGAAATTTTTCATTATTTTATATATTTTTTTACTGGTTTTTCCCAATCGTTGTTGCTGACTCATTTTTTAAAATATGTTTTTAAAATGCTTATAACAACAAATATCCTCCTCCAAAAGAGTGTGAAATTCTCATGGACATTTCACTTTAAATTTTGTTTACTTATTTACACTCAAAAAGTGATTAGAATAAACAATATTGTTGAACAAAACAATAATCTAATAAAAAATGATAAATAAAACCGGCCGGTTTTTGTTGATCGTTAGTGAGTTTAAAAAATTATAAAAAAAACAACAACAGAAGTAATGCAAAAAACTAGAAGCATTAAATTAATAAAATGTGAATTTAAAAAGCACAACACAATTTGAATTAAAACGTAATTTAATTTAAATTAAGTGCTAAAAAATAAAAGCTACGACAATTAAGTATAACTCACGTGTTTCGCATTATTCTTGTTTTAATTAAGTTTTAGCTGTTTTTGCATTATGACGCTATATTCAGCTGTGGCGATTTTTTTATAAATTAAGGTGCCTTCAGACTATTGTGCTGAATATTAAGACATGCCAAAAACTAAAAAAAAATCGAAACGAAATTAGTCAAAAGACAATATGTAATTAAATGTTAAAAAAATACGTTTTAACGTTTTATTTTAAAAAATTGTTTAAACTATAAGATTTTGCATTTTACCAGAGTTGCATATTTACAGCAGCACAAAAAGAAAGTCAGGCATGAAAAGCTGAAATTTTAATTTCGTATAAAATATTTTTTTAAAGTAATAGAAAATTAATTTGACAATCGGAGATTACTTACCATATATTTTTGAATAAAAAAATCTAAATATAATTGTGTAGATACAAAACGTAATGCAAAAATTTTTCATTGTAGTGTTTGACAATTAGATCAAAAATCACTTTATTTTGTTTTTGCAAACTCCAATAAAAATCTTAAGACCCGTAGACATTTAACAGTGCTATGGACATTTGTCCATTTAGTTAATACCTTAGCCTGGGTTAACAACTTCATTATTTTAGATTGATAATCTCAGAGAAAAGTAAACTTCGACTTTCGACTGCAAGCAGGGTTAATAATCCTTAATTAAAAAAATTCTTATTTAAAAAATGCAAACAAGCAAAAAAATAAATAAAATAGTTTTTGCTAAAAAGTCCTTAAACATTTAAAAAATTATATTTTGCCTGGCTTGTAAGATTTTATACAAAATTTTTTTTGCGACACCGATAAATTCAAGAAAGTAACAAGATTTTGACATTTTCCCGCAAAACCTCTTTAGTAGTTTTTTTAGTTATGGAATATTTTCTTAATAAAATTAAATATTTTTTAAGGGTATAATAGGCTCGTCGTGCCTTACCGCTTAAAGTACTTTTAGACGATATGTATTTTACACATGACTTGTCAAATTTTGCAATGCGAAATTGATATTTGCCGTCTGAACGCGTTTAAACATTGCATGTGTAAAATACATATGTTAAAGTCATATGACAAATTTGTAATAAGAGCGTGCTCTATTTTCATCTGACAAAGCATGTGTCATCAGCTGTTTTTAGAGTAACAATAAGGAAAATTAAGTTGTTTATTTTGGTTTGGAGGTTATGTCAGATGTAATTACATACGTACGTTTGAAAGCACAAATTATAAAGCGCCTCTAAATTGAAAATTTTGACAGACATACGCAATTACATGTGGATTGCAAAAGTGACAAGTCATGTGTAAAATACATATCGTGCGAAAGCACCTTTACAGCTTTCCTACTGGTTAAATTTTGTAAGGTATTAAAGCCTTAAACTCTTAATGGAATGACAAATATTTTATTCCTTCAAAAAAAAAAAAAAAAAAAAAAAAAAAAAATTAACAAAAGAAAAAAAATAACAAAAAAAAAAAAATAAAATTTAGCAAAAAATTATATGTTTATTACTTAAGACACATCACACATCGTTAATGAATTTTATTTCTATATCCGACTTCCTATTTTGAAGTTTTTCACTGTAAAATTAGCAAATAAGTATATTAAACAATTTATTTTTTAGTCTTATTTTTTATATTAACAAAATCGTGTTTTGAATTTAATAAAAATTTAAAGAATAAACTTTAATAAATTTATAGATTAATGAAACAGATAAAATACATTATTGAATGCAGAGTACTTTAATTTTGAACGTTTTCCAAAAAAATTGGTTTAAAATTAATCGTTCACTAAAAAAAAATCAAAACAATACATTGAACCAGGAAAGTGAAGTTTTCAAGTTGTGCTTAGAATTGACAACAGTTTAAAAAAATTTGTATAAAAAATATTTTTAAAATACATAGAGAAGTGCTTTGACTTGATCTAAATTAAATTTCGCAGATAATTAAAACAAATCAAAATTTTTCAATAAAACAAAATCTTTTTTCACTTTAAATGTAAATAAAAATTAGCTCTAATACGAAACTTGTCCTGGGAAATATGACTTTTATAAGTCACATTAGAAATTTTAAAAAATCCTAAAAAAAAAAAAAATAATAATTTAAACTGTTAAAAGGGCTAGTTACCAAGAACTGTTAAGTTTTTAAAGAAAAATAACATGAATTAATAATTGAGGTTTCATTGGCCTGTGTTAACTATTTTCAATAAAACGCCTACTGCTCAGATTTCAATATTTTATCTTACATTTGTACTAAAAACTAAATATTTCTAAAAGGTGAAATTAAATTAAACTATTTGTTTAAGTTATAACTAAACTCGGATTACAAAAAATTTTATAATAATTTTTTTTATGCTCAAATTTCCATTAATAAACAAAAAGAAAACATGTTTCCATTAATTTACGGTTACAAAATATTAAATTTGATTTTTATTACACAAATCTAAAGAGTTTTGAAATTATGTTTATCGGTTTCCTAATGTCAAAAAACTTCCGTGCAACATTAATTGAAAAAGCAACAACAATTGCTTTAATGTTATATGCGTTTAAGTATAATCAAAAGGCAACCTACACCATATCATATTAAAGTAAAAATGGTATTAACTGTTCTATATAATCGTACAATTAGTCAAATAAAAATCTTATGTGAAGTTAGTACCACACTATCACAAAAAAAAAGATTGAAATAAAAAGAAAACCATAATTTTTTATTTTCCTTAGCAATATGTTCCTTAAAATGCAACTCTGATCCTATTTAAAACATAATTTTATGATTTTGTATGTATATCACCTATACAAGTGGCCTTACTCCAAATTATATAAAATATTTTTGATAAGTAATTTCCAATAAATATGTATATACATATGTAAGCATGTATGTACGTTCACATAAATTATTAGTTCCATTGTTTTGTTCCTTCCCAAAAGTTTTTATACCAAAACAAAATCTCCATGTGTAAACACATATGCAATTTTAAAAGAAAATAAAAAAAATCAGAAAGTTTTTCTAGGTTTGGTGTAAATTTCTTTAAACAAATGCCGTCAAACTTTTGTATATGAATACGTTTAAGGATGTTCTCGTTATTCTACACCGCATATTTTGGAAAAGTCACGAAGTTTGTTTTGTAGAATAAATAGATGTATTATATATTTTATTGTCGTTAATATAAAAAATTTATTTATTTTGCTTGCACATATTCTACATACAAACTTCTAGTAGCCTTAATACAGGGTATCTGGTGGCAAATTTATATTTTTAAATACGATTATTTTAAAAAGTATTAAACGGTGCGGATGAGGGAGGCCGGCGCCGTTGAAATGATCGATTGTGCGAATTTTTCAGTCACGATGTCGCATTGGCCGAAGGAGCATCGCGCGTTCGCTGTGGAGACATTTCTCAATAGTAATGATTCGCGAATACGTGATGGACCGAGTGTAAATTTATTTCGTTCGTGGGTGCAGAGACTCCGCACACGGTCAGGGCCCAGTCGATCTTCATGGACTGCCGAAAACATTGAACTGGGCGAAAGCAGTTTACGTGAAAATCTGTGACTTTCAATACGGAAAAGAGCGATTATTTATGAAATTTTAAAAATGGTTTGAAGTTCCACTGTAAATCCATTTTTTGGAGCGACGAGACTAATTTTTACTTTAACGGCCACGTCAAGAAGCAAAATAACCGTTACTTGATTAAAACATCAAAAGCCATTGAATTGCCGGAGGGTAACTGTTTGGTGTGCATGACATAATTGGACTATTTTTTTTCGAAAATTCTCGAAGCTAGGCGGCGAAAGTCAACGGTGAAAATTATTACGGAATTTTTTTTGCCAAACCTGCGAGCTCGTCGATCGTACTCTTCACACACGTGGTTTCAACAGGATAGGTCGACTGCACACACAGCCAGAGCTTGGATGAATTTGTTGCTCAGTCGCTTTGGAAACATCCCATGGCCACCGAGGCTGCCCGATCTAACTCCCATGGAAGTTTTTTGGGGCTTCCTCAAAAAGAGTATTTTTTATTACTCTCCCTAACCTTTTGTGGCTTTAAAGAAAAATATTCGTCGAGGAATCAGCTCAACTGAACTAAGTTTTTAACAGTGTGTTCAACTCGATGAAAGATATCTGGATGACATTCCTTCTAAAAAGTAAAATCTGCATTCCCATTCTATCGTTTAATGCTCTGAATAAAACTTTGTATCAATTATTACGTTTTTTATTTAAGTTTGAAAATATAAATCAGCCACCAGACACCCTGTACATAGTTGTGAGTATATAGGAACTTTGAAGAAAGCAATTTAATGCGGATTTGTATGTAACACTTAAATGTTAGTCACAGCAAGTTGACTTTAAACTACATGATAATATAACTTAATTTTTGTGTCATTAATTGAAAAATATTCTTTATTTCATACATATCATCACCTAAAACACAAAACGCCCTAACCAACATATTAATAATTTTACAGAAGAAGGAAAAGACATTCTAAAATAAAAAATAATGAGATTTTCAAAGCAAATTTCTCCAATATAACTAAAGAATTCCTGTGAAAATTTTATTATATATGCAATATATCAAAAGTTAGTGATGTTACTTTCTATAACTTTTACTTCGTAAATTTCTTAAAACCAAAAGCCCTATCTTCTCTAGAAGTTTTTTCAATTTAATGTTTTGAAAGTATTTACATAAATGAACTAATTGCTTGTTTATTTATTTTTGATTATAAACTTGAAAGAATCTTTTTTTTAATAAAAATTTAATTTAATTGAAAAAAATTGTTGTATGTTTTGATTTTATTTAAAAAATTTTTAATATTCGTTATTAAAAAAACTTTTTTCTGTACTTGCCGTGACTGGGATTTGAACCCAGAGCTTTTTCCGCGGTAATGTACCTTGATGATTAAAAAAATGGGACTTAAAAATTGTGTAAGTTAGGGCGTTGAACGTTTTGGGTAACGCTATGTTTCTACATTCACTATATTTGTGATTTTGTCTGGAAATAAGCAGAAAGTGCGAGAGAATGTTGGCAATTCTTATTGTTATTGACATTATAATATATAAATGGCACGACACAATGAAAAATAAGTACATTTTTGTTTATTTTTTACTTAACATCACTTGGCAACACTTTCACAACACCTACATACAAAAATAAGTTTTTTTTTTGTTAATCAGAATTTTTAAAATTGAACTGAATATGCTTTAAAAATAAATAGTTTTAATAAACTTTTTTAAAGAGAAAACTTTGTTTGTCACCAAAAATAAAAAAAATATTTTTTTTTTTTTTTTTGGAAAGTTTAATTTTTAAATAACACTTAAGTTTAACAAAGTAATAATAAGAAGTTTTCCATTAAAAATTAACAATTAAATAATGCATAGATTTTTTTTACTAATTTTAATTATTTACAACTACAGTTAAAGTAATGGGAGGCAGAAAAGTGTTCATTTTATTGGTCTTCATTCTTCTGCCTGCGTGTCCATGAATTTGTTGCAATCAAAGTACAGGTCGCATTTTAGAAGATCATCCATCTATCAGATAGAATGAAACTTAATATTATTATATTTCAGGGTGTCCGCCATTTTGGTAAACATGGACCGCAACGTACTGCAAGATCGGCTGAAAACAATACTGCTGCTTAAGAAAGTGCTATAAGCTTTGTCTTTAAAGAACAACTTTGGCCACAGCTTTGCACAAAGATATGCATTTGTTTTCATTTAAGATTCATTTGACACAAGAGCTTCCTTTAGAAAACAATTAACGCCGTCGTACATATGCCAATAGAATGTTACGCCTCGTCCGCGGCAACATCGATTTTCATAAAAAAATCATAATGAGTGCCGAGGCACGTTTTCATTTGAATGGATATGTGAATAAACAGTAAGTCGGTTTTGGGCAATGGAAAACCCTCAAATTATTCATCAGTCACCCTTGCATCCATTAAAAGTGACAGTCTTGTGTGCAGTTTAGTCAGGAAGAATCATTTAAAACTGAAAACGGCGTAACAGTAACTCTAAATGGGAAGCGGTATCGTGATATGACTTTTCAATGCCACAACTGCATGCTTTAATATTGGTTAACATGTGGTATCAACAAGACGGTGCCACATCATATACATCCAGGATTACAATTAAATTACTGCGGGACCTCTTTCCACAACAAGTTATTTCAAGAAATGGTGATGATGATTGACCCCCACGGTCGCCTGATTTGACGGCTATTTGCGGGGATATCTGAAAAGCAAGGTTTTTCCAAACAAACTAGAAACGCTTGGGCAACTCAAACAAAATATTCTTGATGAAATAAATGAATTACCGCGTGAAATGTGTGCGAATGAAAAATTTAAAACAAACAAAATAGTATACCTTGCCGGGGGATACCCTGTATATTATATGTACAATAGTGGGGGGGGGGGGGGGAGGTGGTAAAAGATTTTTTTGTATAATATACAATAATAAAAAATCGTTTAATTTTATCTTATAGATGGATGACGATTAACCGTTAGCCAAGTGTTGCCAACGAGACTTTAACACAAAAAGGATAGTGTATATGGAAAATTTAAACTTCGTCCCAACTTACCAAATAAAAATAATTCCCGTTTACTTTTCTAGATAAAATTTAAGTTAAATTGGTGATGTTAATAGCCAAGAAACACTACTACCATTTGAAGAGTACTGATGATGAAATAACATACATAGCTGGTTTCGAAAATGCATTCTACTCGGCTAGAAACGGTAAAAAACTTCCTCTTTTAAATAAAGTTTCATTCAACATTAATGGAAAATTTTAATTTCTTTAAAAAAAGAAAGTAAAGTATGAACTTCCGCCAAAATAAAATGAAAAATTTGTCTTAAAAAAATTATTTTAACGAAAAATAAAATAAGCATATAATCCCTATTTCAAGAAACTTCTTTCAAAAAACTTCTTAAGCAAATTAGAACTAGCTGTTAAACCAAAATCATAAGTATAATTAATCCATTTAAGCTGTTTAATAGTTTTAAAGCCTTTAACTAACACAAGCGTTACTAATTTATTAAAAAAAATATCTGACAAATTAAGAATGTCATTTGCAATGTCCGTGCGAATATGTAAATCTGTTAAACAATCTTTAAGGTTAGAAAAGTAATTAAAAAAGTTCCTTAAGTGTTAAGCAGAAAATCAAGCATGACATATTGTTGACGATCAAAATCTACTAATTATAACTTAATAATTCATACATTTACTTTAGAGTTAAATGATTTAATATGAAAAAAATAATAATTAATTGTTCTTGCAAACCTGCTAACAATATGCATTTAACGAAAACTGACATCATCGCGCTTAAATGATAGGATTTTAGAGATTAAACGATATTTAAACATGGATTAAAAATAATATTCAGATTCATGCTAAACTAACTTCAAATTTAAGCTTAAAAATTACATTTTCATAATATTATTTTAAAAAATTTTAACACTAAGAACCAGCATATTTTTATGATAAAAAAAATTAAATTAAAAAATTTCTGATATTAACTAAAATTGTAATTCAAAACGACTATTAGATTGAGAAGCATTTGATATAATGAAAAATTTAATTATTTAAATAAATAAAAGTTTAATTTAATTTATTTTTAACATAAATTTTAATGAAAAAATTGTTTGTCAATTGCTGCGGTTTTCTGCCGGGAACTGGGTACCAAAGGGGCCTATAAACTTCCTGAACACTACAGTGTATTTAAAACAAAAATTCTGGCAGCTTAATTAGATGCCAATCGTGTATTGTTTTTTAAAATTGAGAGAAATTTCAGGGGACTCTGCGGTAAGGATTGTAGCCATGGAGTTGTGAATAAATATCACTTCTTGTAGAGGGCCCCAGGATTATGTGGGGGCGACGATATTTTTTGTGTTTCCGAAGGGAATAACAACAGATCGTTGTTGGACAACGGTTTATGCTAAAAGTACCGAATGACTGCAGGTTTAAGGCGTACCAGGGGATAAAAAGACTCTTGATCGCATATTCTGTGTCACTTTCCAGCATTCGTGCACACCAGAGCAAACTGTCTAGCGACTTGTTTGTTACGAAACCTAGATATAGTGGATGGTAGGACAAGGCTGCTGGCATTTGCAAAGATAGTGTGGAGTATCCTTTTTTTTATTATATCGAGTTAGTTTAACTAATTGTCATTTCTTCTTATCTGTTAAGGGTCTATGTGGGGTCTTCACAGCCAGCCAGTTCAACCAACCTAAACTAATTTAACCACCTGGGTAGAATTAAAAGTTTAAGCCAAAGTTAAGCAATTGTAAAAATATTTTAAAACTACAAGTTTGTAACTTTACCTTAGAAAAACAAATAGTTTAGCTGTAGATAAACCTGTAAGTTAATTCAAAGGCACATTAAATTAGTAAATTGTTTATAACCGCAACATCACCGTTTTTAATTTAATCTTAAAAATTCATGGAAAACTATAACGATGGTAATAAAATTTTTAATTTAATTAATAAATAATGTGTATAAACAAAATACGTACACAGTCATGCACAGAGTACAGTGTGGAGCACAAATGAATTTTATTTAGCATTTGTCACAATTTTCAAAGTAAACTAAAGGCCCCTCTGCTCTCGGCACTAAAACTCCTGCAGTACATATTTGCTAATTTCGTGAATTTTATTTTGCATAAGATTAAAAATAAGAAAACCTACAATAGTACCAAATAGAAATAGAAGTGACGAAAAATCGTAGCTGGTTTAAAAAAAGTATTACTTTCGGCTTTAATCGAAATTACTTTGTTTTTAGTAAAATTCTAATTTTAAGCTGTCACAATTTCTAAAGTAACCTAAAATCCCCTCTGTTTTCGCTGCTAAAACTCCTGCAGTACATATTTGCTATTTTTTTTTTGAATTTGGTTTTATTCGGATGTTTTACAAACTACTTTTTTTAATTATTTTTCATTAAAAAACTACTTTTTTAATTTGCTTTTTATTTTTAATTTGATGCAAAAATTAGTTAACGACATAAAAACCAGTAACTTTTTTGTTCCCCACTGTATATCTGTGTACATATGCATGTAACTAAATGGTAAGAATAATTAATTATAAATTTCTATTGAAATTAAAATTTATGCATAATCATGTTTAACTAAAACATGAATTTTTTAAAAGAATTTGTTTTTTTGGGTCAAATTCAAGTAAATATTAAAAAAGATGTTTGCTAAAATATTGTAAACAATTCCCAAAAAAGAAAGCAACCATTTGCGTGTGTATTAATTAGAAATAAATTAGTGTGAATAGGTCAGTACAATCTTAATTAAATTCTCATCATTATTATTTAGTAAAGCAGTGTTAATAATGACCAAGGAAACCGAAAATATGCTCCTAGATTTGGTTTCAAAAGCGAAAACACGTAGTAGGAAAAATAATATGTGCCTTTTGGATTTAAAAAACTAAGAAAGCTATAGTCGGCCATATTAAAAAATAATTGCGCATGCGTAAATATTTTGGGTAGCATTATTTATTCGCGAGTTATAAGGTTAAATGTGACTTCCGGAATTAGAAGTTATATGGGACCGATGTTAAGTTTAAAGTTGTTGTTAAAGGATTTTATATAACTCATGGCAGCATAAGTTAATAAATATACCCAAAATTTTGTAAAAAAAGAATAATATTCGAGTAAGTTACACACAAAAAACTACAAAAAAATTTTTTCAAACAAATTCTTGTTCAAAATAATTTATTTTTTTAGTCAATTTATTTAATAGTCTCTAATAATATTTTTATTTGATTTTTAAATCAAACAAAATTTTCGCCTAGACAAATAAAATATTTAACCAGTTCAGCAAAATTTTTTAACAGAAGCTAAAATTCTTGCAAAATTGTTTGTCTAAATTTACAACTTTCGTTGTAGGTCCTCAGCCAGACAAAATATTTACTGATTCTCTGAAATTTGTTACTGATTCTACAACTCAGTTTTTTCTGTGTTATACACCAAAACTCTTATTCCGGGAGGACATTAGTTTGAGGGTTATGTCAAAGAATGGGCCTATTATATTTATAGGTAATGCATATATATAATAGTGGGCGGGATATGAATAAATTATTGTCAAAGATTAGAAAAAATTCTAAATGTAATAAAAGTTTTGTTTCCTTGTCTCTGCTCTAAAACGTAATACAGCAGGCAAACTCATGCAAGTGCATGTTTCTTCCCATAACGCCATAACCACAACCGTTGCCATAAGAACCAAAACTCAATTGGTTTCTAAGGTTGTGGTTATGGCGTAATGGTAAGTCAAATACAGTGTTGCCCATAAGTTTGGCTCGAACAGCTGTTTACTGTGGTATGGTTAAGTCACGTATAAATTAACCTTAAAACGTGTGAATCTTAAGCTCAGAGTCTTTGAATTCGATTCTAAATAGTGTAATAATACCAGCAATGCTCTGCGACACTAACGCGTCAATTAGGTTACCCTTTCAGCAATGTTGGGGGTTTTGTTATCTGATGAAAAAGTCGCTTAAGTTGTCCCGACAAAAAAGGAAAGGTGTGAAACTTGAAAATTGCGGCCGAATAGCTATTTATTCAGTACTCTACAAGGTTACGAGAAGTATGGTTAACTTCTGCCTTGTTAATTATCTGCATTTAAACGGTTTATAAAACGACAGTTTAATGGGTCATTTTACAGGGAACCTACTGTACTGGCCTTTTCAGCAGAAAAATGGTGTACCTGTACTTATCATTTTGGCAAAAGTGAAGTGATGGGTTTAACTATTTCGGATGCGTTTGATAGAGTCAATCATTGTTCACTTTCTTCTAAACGTGTTGCTTTTGGTGTCAGTTTAAAAAATTTCCCAATTTACTAATATGTATTGAGTTTTTTAGAGATCGCACTGTACGTGTTGTCATAGATGGGATCTCTTCCAACGAAAAAATAAACGATTCAAGGGTTCCCCAAGGCTCCGGTCTTCCTCCTTCTCCTTCTTTATTCTAAATTTCTTTTAATGCCATTCTATGTAAAACTTTGAGTCTGTTTCTTTGCAGACGCCAACAACATAGGCATTACATATTAGTTTGACTACAGATCTAGCCCTTTGAAAAATACTAATTCTTATTGCAATCATTTGTGCCGTCAGTCATTATTGCGACAACTCGATAATCACTAATATATTATTAAAAACGTATTATTAAAAACATTATAACCAGCTATACACCTTATTAGACAACCCTGGAGAAGAATCTTTTTAATATTATAGAATAGCGTTTTTTATGGCGAAGGTTACTTTCCAAGTAGTTACAATTAGTTTTTAGAATTATATAACGAATGATCTAATATTTTTTAAATATTACAAATTTGTTATTATTTTGATTTTTTTTCTTCAAGAACGCAAATAAAATAATCAAAAACACAAACTAAAAGTCAAGGTTCAAACAAATTTTTAAACCGATAACCGAAGATCTGTTGTCAGCTTCGGATGTTAGGTTTGATATTGCGGGTGAGTTGTTGACCTTCAATGAAATGTAAATTTATTATTAGATGAATTAATTCTTAAAATAAATTTTAATAAATTAAATGTTTTTAAATTTTTGTAAGTAAAAGATTTTTAATCTGTTTTTTATAATAAAAATAGGTTTGTTAAATTAAAAAAAATTTTACTTAATTAAATCAACTCTGTTTTATAAGAATTAAGAATGCATACACAAAGGGGACGCACATATTAATATGAATTGCAAAAAAATTAAAAAAAAACAAATACACACTTTTGCAAGAACTATTAAATATTCGGACTCAAAGTTCTACCCCTAACTAATTTAAAGAAATTAAAAGCTGGCCAAACATCCCCCCAAAAAATGTGTTCAATAAACAATTTTTTTAAACCCTAATATACTGAATTTTTACCACTAATGTCGTGAAACCTGTCGCACATAGAGGTATTTTGCCAATCTGAAACTTTGCAGAAATATCATAAACTGTTAAAGCCTTAAAATAAGAAAAAACTTTAACAAATAAAAAACCTGATATCTAGCCTTTAGCCAAGCAAACATGCAGGCCCTAATATTAACAATAAGATAAATAAAGGATTTTAAAATAGCTTCTAAACTAAAGTATTCTTTATCTATTTTAACGTTAATAACGATCGTTTAGCATGTAAATCATTAATAAATAATTATTAATGGCGTTAAGGCAGTCATAAGCACAAGTCCATTAAATGTTTGCAAATTGATTTCAACCTTTTTGTTTTCGAAAAGCTATTTTGGTGGTGGGGCAAGGGATTTTGTATTTTTTTAAGATCAAACTGTAATGTAATGTAAAATGAATACACTACTAAAATATAATTTTAAAGTGCTTTTACACAATGTGTATTTTATATATGACTTATAAAATTTGCTATTTCAAAACTAAAACATGACGTGTGAACATGTTGCTTCTTTAAAATACATATGTCATATGATAATTTTTCAATTAGAGCAGTGATGCAAAATGTACCACTTTTGAATGATTGAGGGGCCTGTGGTTTTTTCTAATCTGTTTCGAGCCTTTCAGCTTAAAAGATAACTAACTGTATTACCTAAATCACACTGTCAATAATTCAAATATCACACCGTTATATTTTAAAAAATTTTCTCGCCTCGAAAACTTCTTACAAGTTATAGAACAAAGGGGCAGTACATTTTTATGTAATTTTCTTCCTGTTTTGAACACTACCTTTATTTACAAAATCTATTTGTTTGTAAAAAAAAACTTCCTATTTTTATTTGCAAATCTGTCTTTTTTCATTTATTCCATCAAATGACCGTTTAAAGGTATTTTCGCCCTTTTAAATCGTCAATAATGTCACACGTAGTTACATATGTTCCTGCAAAGGAAAAATTACAAACCATCTGTAAAATAACAGCTTTGACAGACACATATTTACACATATGTAGGTTGCAAAAGAGACATGTCATGTGCAAAGTACATACCGTGTGAAAGTACTTTAAGTGATTCATGATGGTTGTATTTTAATGATAATGAGAATGATTTTGCATTCAAATCCTTTTTTGTTACTAAAAGTAAAACAAAGTAAAATATTAGCTTAATTAATATTTTAAATATAATTTTTGTTTAATTTTTGGTTTACGTAAGATTTGTAATAAACTGAAAAAATATAGTTTAGTTTTAGAAATTTAGATCCGTGATCTTTTCCTTGGTCTCTTGTAAAGTGCGTCTGAAGGCCCAAACAAATAAATAGGTTAACATCCACCTTATGTTATACCGAACACCTAGATACTATGTCTGTTCGTAGAAGTAAACAGTAAATGATGATGATTGGCCCTTTCTTTATTATGATCCAACATAAGACACATTTCCGTAAGATACCTTCCTCAACATACACTTTACGGATGCTGGTACATATGTATATAAAACTAAAATATTTGTACTTATTTTCTATTGATTTACGAACATGTTCGAGTAACATTTCAAAAGTGATAAAACAACAAAAGTCTTTTTTTAAAATAACATTTGGCTTTTTTTATTTTTTATTTTTAAAAAATTTTTTTACCTCTTTCGCGTACTCATTTTGAAAATTTGGTCGTTTACTACTTTGTTGTGGTTACAATAAATATTTGTGTTGTAAGCGCAATAAATTAAGAAATCTTACCAGTTTTTAGGAATAATAGCAATGAATAAATTTTATAATAATGTGCAATGCAGTTTAGGGCAAAGTATCGAATGGCATGATGTGGTTTAAAAAAGAATTTAAGTATACAAAAACAGATAACGATGGTGATGGCGATGACAATGACTTTGGTCAATACTTGTGTGCGCAAAACCCAAATACTGAGCGCAGCGCAAGTCTTTAATGTTTGCTGAGAGCCAACTAATAGCAGACCAGTCAAATACGCAACTAAGTAACCAAAGTAAACGAAGCCAAACGTCATCTAAGAGTTAATAAAGGTAATTTAGTTTAAACATAATAATATGTGGACGGCGAGCATCTTTGTAAGGAGGGGGAGGGAGTAAAAAGTACAGAAGGCCACTGCGTGCGGTGGTTGTTTTATTTGCAGTTGCCGGTGTTGAAGTTGATGAAACCAGCAAAAAAACAAATCTCTGCTTGTTCCCTTTTATGCTGTTTTTTTTGTTCAGTTTTCTTTTAGCCAGCTAGCCAACACTGAAAAGATATGGCAAATATAATTCTTTCTTTGTTATTGGCCTTGAAGATCCAAAGCACGGAAAAAGAGGTCATTGTCATGGCATTACAACTTTTTAGCCAAAGTTAAAATCACACACAGAACTTGTACAGAACTATTATGGTTGCCTCTTGACCACATAAGTTTTCTTACCAAAAGCCAAAGAAACGATGATATGAGAAGTGAATACAAATGCACACACATACATTTAAACAAATATTGTAAAAAAGTGTTCTGTCGTTTCCCAACAAATCATTTTTGAACAATTTATAATTGTTGGAGAATAAGCTTGTCATCAAACATTTTATGTAACTTTTAATTCACATTCTTATTAAAACAAATGCCATATAAATAAACACAAAGTGTTCAAAGTGAAACAAAAGAAAATGTTGTAGTTAATGTTTGCTAATGTCACAGGCTTAACAAAAGTACTACCAATTTAAGCTTACTTCAATTATAATTGTTAAATTATTTTTCTCCCCTTGTTTTATTTTTAGACTTCTAAGCTTTTCACAAGCACTGACTAGCAATACAGGGTGTCTGGTGGCAGATGTATATTTTCAAACTTAAATAAAAGGAATAATTGGCACAAAGTTTTATTAAGAGCATTGAACGATAGAATGCGGTAATTAAGCTGACTTCTCGACGAATATTTTCCTTTAAAGCCACAAAAAATTGGGAATTGTTATTCGAAACCCTTTTTTCCAGGTAGCCCCATACAAAAGAATGCATGGGACTTGGATGGGGTGAAGTCGGTGGCCCTGGGATAACCCCAAAGCGACTGATCAGTTTTTGCGGAAATTTTCTCAAAACAAATTCATCGAAGCTCTGGCTGTGTGTGCAGTCGCCCCACCCTGTTGAAACCACGTGTGTGAAGAGAAGGATGGACGAGCTTGCAGGTTTGAAAAAAAGAATTTGGTAATCATTCGTCGATAATTTTCACCGTTGACACTCGTCGCCTGGCCTCGAGAACTTTCGAAAAGAAATGGTCCAATTATCTTATGCGTAGTTAAAGCAAACAGTTACCCTGGGGCAACGCAATACTTTTGATGTTTAAATCGTGGGTTGCTGGTTCTTAGATACCAGTAACAGCAGTTTTGCTTGTTGGCGTGGCCATTTAAGTGAAAATGGGCCTTGCCCCAAAAACTGGGATTTACAGTGCGAAAACGCTTCAACCTTGTCTTTAAAAAATTTTTGCGTAAATAAAAGTCTCTTTTTTCAGTTATTAAACGATTTGAATTTTAAAAGGATGACACTTCAGATCCTTCTTTTAAAATTTCATGAATAATTGTTCTTGGAAGTCCCAGTGAGGCTGCTCTTATCCGTATTGAAAGTTGCGGATTTTCACGTAAACTGCTTTCAACCAGTTCAATGTTTTCGGGAGTCCTTGAAGATCGACAGGGTTTTGGCCGTGGAACGTTTTTAGCCTAAGCAGTTGCGCAGAATATCTGCACCCAAGAGCGAATTAAGTTTATAATCGGTCCATCACGTATTCGCCAAATTCCGAACTTTGAATAAAATTGTCGACGAGCAATTACGTAGGAATCATTACTTTTAAAAAATTTCTCCACAGCGAACGAGCGATGCTAACTTGTCAACTGCGACATCTTGACAATCGATAATGTCAACGGCGCCACCCACTCGCGGCGTTTATTACTTTTTGGAATAATGTATTTAAAAATATAAATTTGCCACCAGACACCCTGTATTATCACAAGAGATCGGTTTTTCTTTATTAAATAATTATTATCAAGCCTTTTACAATAGATTTCACAACAAATTTATAAGCTTAAGACTTATGGTGATAAGCTTGTTTTAAGCTCTTTATAAAGTTTTGGTTCGTTGGGTTGGCTTCGTAAGTTGGCATGTTTATGTTGTGGCTCTTGTAATTGGTTTCTTGAAAAGGGAAATCGCTTAGGGATTTTTCCACACATCTTTTGAACCTCATAGATCAAGATTTTTTTATTTTTATTCTGTAATAGTCTATGATAGCAATTAGTAATTAAAGTTGTTTTTTCTTTTTCAAGCAACTGCAAAGTTTTACTTTTTCTTGCAATAAAAGGGCTTCTGTTGGGTTTACATGCTTTCGTTGAAATTTTTGTCTCTTGCACCTACGTTCTTACATCAGTATCTTATCTAAACCATGTTAGGAATGGTTGGTTTGCTGTTTTGCTACTTTGTCTATTTTCACCATTGCACAATGTTTGGTTTCGCATTAATTGAAATTTACATTTATGCGTTTCTTTGTTTAAAAAAAATATTTTTTTGTGTTTTCCAGCATATTATTTACATGATCATGCATGTAGGATATAAAACTGATTGTTACGATAAATTAAACTTTAACATACACTTTGGCTTTTTTTCCATTCGCAGTTTGATGATGGGGTGTAATTTCTTATTCTTACGTTGTTTCTTCTTTTTTTATTTATAGTTTCTAAATGTGGACGTAATTATTCCTTTTGGGAAACTACAGAAAAGAAACATTTGCTTGGAATTTTCATTAATATTTAATTGTGTAATTTTAAATATTAAATTTTAGTTTAGGTTTTAAAATTAGAGATAAGAAAAATCTATTTTAGCGTTAAAAATGTTCTTTTAAGTTGTGCTTGAACTGTGCGTGTTCAAAACGCGTTTTTTACTTAAAAATTAAAAAAAAAATGTTTTTTATTTTGAATTGAATTTATTTAAAATTTTCTAAAAAATTAAGGAATTAATAAAAGTTTTTACCAACATTTTTAAAGAACTTTAGAACTTATCCAAATGGTGAGTTGAACAGTAGATTATACTTACAGCCAAACACTTACTTTCGATCAAAGAGTACTGATGATATAAATCCGTAGCTGGTTTTGAAAATGTATTTTATTAGGCTAGTTTCGATAAAAACTACATTTACAAATAAAAATTTTCTTTTATCTAACAATAATGAATAATTTTCAAATATTATTCAGGGTTTTATCCCAATTGAAGTTTATTTATATTACTGATGACCAGGGAATGTTTTTTCGTTAAGCCCGCTTTTAAAGCATATTTTGATGTTGTTATATTAAATTTAAAAAAAACCTAACAAAAAATCTTTCAAGTGTTCAATGTCATCTTTTGTAAGGTTTTTTTTTTTATTTAATTATTTATTTTAAAGCAAACCTAATTTTTATTATCATCGGTTTTAGAACTTTCGCTAAATTTTGGCATGAATTTGTTGGAGAATATTTTGCATATTCTGCATATAACAGCATATTTTCCTTTAAACGCATATTTTTTATATAACCCGTTTTTAAAGCAGTTTTTTAATTTTCTTTACAAAAAATTAAAAAAAAAACTATCAAAAAATCTTTCGTGTTTTCATTGTTAGTTTAAATTTTACAAAAAAAATCGATACCCGACTAGTTTAAAAACTGTTTAATTAAACATTTGGGGGTTTCTTTTTTTATTTTGTACCATTAATTGTTGGCAATGTTAATTTGTTATTATGTTAACGCAGCGTAATCTTAAATGCTGGATTTTCAGATTCTTTAGATTAAGCTTCTATCATTCTTATTTTAAAAACATATACGTATTTTTATTTTTTTGCAGCATATTTTTTAATTTTTGCAGCATTTTTCAAGATCCTGTTTTTGGTTGCCCTAGAGGTGGCCAATAGGGTTTCAAAAGAACTCTTGAGTGCTTTGGTTTATTTATAGTAATTCTCAATTAGTTCATGAGGTTTTTGAAGAGTTTGGGTAAAATCTACTGATGAATTGGTGTAAGAAATTTTTAAAATTGTTTTCAAAATCGGATTATTCAAAAACGGATTATTTAGTATGTAATAATTTTAAGGAAATAAACTATTATTAAGGTTATGAAAATTATTAACACTGTGCAACAAATGAAAACTTTTTCAAAAATACCAAAGTAGACAGTATAGGTTCGTCTCTACAAATAAAGAGTAGTTGAACCACTTTTTTGGAAAATCGATGGATCCCTTAATAAATGGTGTCATCAGCTTTTGCTTTAAATGTAATCAAATATTGTTCCATTTTATAAAAAAAAACTTTTTTATTTAAATAAATTATGTGTCAAAAAAGTATATGCAATTGTTTGCAAAAAAATTTTATATTTACTTATATTTTAAAGGTGCTAATGTATGCAAAATTAGTTTAATTAACATTTCAGGCAAACACTTCAAAACAGCAAACAAAATTAAAGTTCAAATATAAAAAATGAATGTTTATACCTTAAAAAGCTAGAATTTATTGAAATATTTCTATTGAAGAGAGATTTAAAACATAAAAAAAATTATCTCGAACCAAAAAGTAATACATATATGTATATTAAGTAGGTACAGTACCGAGAAATTTAGTAACAGTTTTTATTTAACAGTTACTTAAAAAAGTTTTTATATATTTGTCTTATTTAAATAAAAATTCTAATATCAAAACATATGTTGTTAAAACAAACACTATTTGTTTGATATAAAAAATATTATAAATAATACAAAAAAGTAATAAAATAACAATTCAAAAATAGGTTGTGGCTGTATATGCTATAACAAATTGGCATATCACCCTAAATCAAGGACACACAAATAATTTTTTTTTGGAAAATTCCCCTGAAAATTTTTTTATAAGATCTAGAAATTTAATTTTTTGAAATCTTTTGAAATTTCTTAATATCAGAAATATCTAATTGTCTCAACGCAGGTAACTAATATTTTTTTGGTGATTCACTTAAGTTCCTAAATATACAAAAGAATAACAATCATTTCAAAACAAACACTAAATGCACTAATTATTATGCAGTTCACTAATAAAATGATTATAATTGTTGTTGTTGTCAAAAATTTCCTTATGACATTTAAGTAACAATAAGAATTTTAATTCACATTGTTGCTCGTTGGGTTATTTGCATAATTTTATATTGTTGTTATTGTTTGCTGTCCTAGCATTTAGGTAGAGTATTCTTATCTATTTTGTTGCCTGAAATTAAAAACTACTCAAAGCCATATCGTCATTATTGTAGACACTACAACACAGTGAAAAAATTTAATGCAGTTACAGTGAAGGCTAAAACAGCTAAATGGTAACTTATTTATTTTAAAATTGAAATTAAAAATTACGGCAAGTCTTAAATAACATGGGTGTGTTTATTTATTCAGAAATTTTTACAAATTTATAACAATTGTTACTAGAAAGTGTTTATTAACTAAAAAAAAACTTGCATGGAGCGTCCAGTTCAAGTAAAATGTTTACTTGTAAAAATTTGTTAAACAGCTGTTTGGTGTTTATCCATGCACAGAAGAAAATTATTTCTATATTTTATTCAATTAAGGAACTTATTTAAAATCCAAAACGGCAATTTTGAATTGATATTTTGTAGTTTAACGCTTTTGTACCCTCGTTTTTGCAAGTATGCAACACTTTATGTTGAGTATACAAAACTAAAAAACAAACACAAACGCTAATACAGGGTGTATGGTGACAGATTTTTATTTTTAAACTGAAATAAAAAACATAATTAGTGACGCAATGTGTTAATAAGAGCATTGAACTATAGAATGGAAATGCGGATTTTATTTTTTAAAGAGTATGTCATCCAGATGTCTTCTGTGCCTTGTGTACTGCGCAACACGCTTCAGTAAACTTGGTTAAATTCAGCTTATTGCTTGACCAATATTTTCTTAAAAGCCACAAGAGAATGTGGATTGTCATTATAAGTCCTCTCCATGAGGTAACCCCCAATAAAAGAAGTCAATGGGAGTTAGCTCGGATGACCTCGGGGGCCATGGGATGTCCTCAAAGCGACTGATCAGTTTTTGTGGGAAATTTTCCCAAAGCAAATTCACTGAAGCTCTGGCTGTGTGTGCAGTTGCCCTATACTGTGGAAACCACGTGTGTGAAGATTACCATGGATGAGGTCGCAGGTTTGGCAAAAAAATTTCGTAGTCATGCATCAATAATTTTCACCGTTGACATTCGTTGCCCGACCTCGAGTATTTTCGAAAAAAATGGTCCAATTATTCCAAGCGGGAATTAATATTTGTATATCACCCACTGGTAAGACCACCGAGAGATTTATGGCCTTTAGATAAGTAGGTACTCACGTAAGTCTAGCGACAGGTTTTTCAAAATAGGAAAATAAGTCTGAGTTATGAAAATTTGACTGTAACTGTTTCCATATTATTTATATAACACTTTTACCCTCCACTTTAAATCTTTGTGTTTATACACACGCTGCAACTTTGTTGAAATGCTAAACGTAGAATTAGCAAAACAAAAGTAAATCAAGACCAAAAATTATTAAAATTGTACGTTTGCGCTTTTGTCTGTCTGTCTTAAAACAAATCTTGTCTGTAAAATAAAATGACGACCTAGACCTTAACTACTCATAAATACGTTATGTATTTTAATGCAGTGTTTTGCCTTTACTGATTTATGAACGTTTTGTGTGAATGCGCCGGCGCATTGTTTGCAAGCGTGTTTTGACGTTTAACTGTCGACTTTAAATGTTTTTTGGTGCCTTTTTGTAATAATTTTTTTAAGGAGGACATTAGCTGGCCAAATCATTGTCAAGTATTTTGTTTATTACAAAATAAGGGTAATACATTAGTAATGCCATTTTGTTTTATCGCTTGTTTATGTTTTCAAAAAAACATTGGTAAAAACTACTTTCATATATACATACCATTCGTTACCTTAATAAAGAAAGGCCCTAACTCGCATTTTTTAAAGGCCCGGATTTTCTTTTCATTACGATAAATGGTTGGCTAACATCTCAAAATAAGCCAAAAAATCTCGACTTAAAAAATACGAGTTAGCGCTTTTCTATATTAAGGTGACGATATGTACACATTAAAGCATGTTTCGTATGAAAATAAATATAAATTTATTGTAAAATATTGAAAAAATTCTGGTTATCTTGTATTTTTATGCTCACGTAGTAAATTTAAGCTAAAAGTATATTTTTAGATAAAGTCAACTATTATAGTAACAATTAAACTAAATCACTTTGTTTTATTGGGTTTTAAAGAAAGAATTTATTTTAGATTTTTAATACCAAATCTAATGGTAAGAATTTTTTTCTATGGCGTTGTACGCTTATCTCTTATATTTATGAATTGAAGTTTAAAAAGAAATTAAAAAGTTATAGGTCACGGGTGTTTTCTACAAGGTGGGCTCATCCGATGTTGCTTAGATCTCATTATTTTTGAAATGGAAAACTTCGATTATGTTTTTGATTATGATTATCTGAAACTTTAGAATTTTATTGGTCAAGTCGAAAAGATGATAACGGCCAATTGGGTGCCGTCACAATTGATTGCTATACGGGCTCGTTTTATGACATTTTTCATTACTGCTTCCAGGGTCTCGGGATTGTTCACGTAAACACGGGTCTTCAAAAAAACCTCAAAAAAGACTGGAGTGGTTAAATCGGGCGATCTTGCGGGCCAATGTAAATCGCCAAAACGAAAGATAAGGCGACCCGGAAACTCCGTCTTTAGAACCAACGCCAACAGCGGCCATATTCTCGGCAGAACGGGCCCTCCGGCGCCCGCCACTCTTGGCAGCGTCTCATGTTGTCTTATACTCTTCAAGGTTGGTGGCCAAACGGCACAGTGTTTGCGCAGTCGGTGCTGCACGACCGGGGCATCATTGACGGAATTCGCGCTGCGCCAGCACCACAGACGAATTGCTACGCAAAAAAATAGGCAAAAAAAAAAAGACACGATTATTTCGCATTTTCGGGGAGTGTATCGTTTAATGGCTTATTCACTTGTATTCTACATCTGTCTAGTTCACAAATTTAAAAAGAAATTTGACATTGGCCGTCATTTGTAAAAAACAATAGCATCTTCCTATATGGTGATTTGCTTTGGCCCACCTTGTATGTTGAATTTGACATGTTGATAATAAGGAACCTTACAGTTAGTCCTTTAAGACTATATTGCAAACAACACTGGTAGCTTAGCCAGGAAATTAAGTGCTCTTAATTAAGCTTAAATCGCAATTAGCTAGCACGGATATAAAACATCAGTTGTTAAGTGGCCCTTTAATTTTAATAAATTTTGCTTTAATTTTAACATTTGTTTAGATAAAAAATTTGATCAGGTTCTTTGGGGTGAAGAGAACTAGCTCATATTTTTACCCTAATTAAGTTATTTTCTCTTTACGGTTTAAGCTTCACACGATGGTTTTAAACGTCAAAATTCATATAAAAAAGTAGATAAGTTAGCAACCCCTAAGTCATAAGCACCACCTTGATATTTAATTGTACGTTTTGACGAGACAAATCAATGCCTAGACAAACATCAAGCTCAGTATATTACATTTGTCTAGACATGAATTTGTCTCCTCAAGACGTTGTTGACATCACAAATGGCGTTTGATGGGCAGACATTGCAAAGAAAACATTTTCTCTAAACAACAGCAAAACATCAATGGTCCTGTCGAGACAAAACGATGTGCAAACAAAATTTTGTCCAATGGCAGAACAAATTTATGGCTTATCAAGACGTTTAACACTTAAAGCCTTAACAAACATAAACATTATTTTTGACAGTTGAAAATGCCAGATTAAATACTTAAACCTGTAGTATGTATCCGCTGTAGTCTTGGCATATCTTTGTACAAAAAATATTTTTATAGAAAAGAGGAAGCTGGCTTCAATATAATAAAACTATAAATTAAACTTAAGAAGAAGAAAGAAACTAATTATATGCCAATCTGTAGTTTCAAACTTTGATCATGGTACACCTGATTATATACTAAAAGTTTAAAAGGCATCATCATCTTATCAAGTTATGCCTACAACAACAAAAGATATTTCAGAAAGAAATTGCATTAAAAAGAAACGTTAAAAAAAGGACTAAAAAACAAAATCATTTAACAAGATCTTTAAATTTTACATTTATTACCATTTATAAATTCAGTTTTTTCTATCTCTTTTTCTTTTTCCCCTTTTCGTTGCCAAACGATTTTAAGTCCACTTCGAAGTAGACGAAGAACGTAGAACGTGCACACAAGATGCCTTTAAAATACTTTATGCCATTTCAAAAGGCAATTAATAATTTTAAACATGATTGCAACTCTATTCATAGACAAAGCTTGTCTATAAAGTGCATGAGAGGTTGTGGTGGTGCATAAGCTCGTTTTAATGCTTAGAGAAACTGTTCACTAAAATTTCGAACATTCTAGACTCCAAAAAAATGAGAATGAATGAAGTAGGTAAATAGGAGAGTATTTCTTGACGTTCTATGGACCCATACCCAGCAAAAACTCGGTAGTGATTAGTTAGTTTCAATTAATTTAACATATCGTGTGCATTACTTACTAAGCAATAATGAGTTATTTCTTATCTATAGATAAGATACTTTTAATTTTCGAAATTTTCTTATCAAAGAAAAAAATTTTAAATGCAACAATGAGTAACTAGTTGCCCCCAGGAAAATGCAATTTTAATACCAATTAAGTAAAAACTTATTTAAGTCCCTCTTTGCAAGCGAGCATGGAAGTACTTATTTAACTTTCTCTTTGTAAGCGATCATGGTAGGTATTGCCTACAATGCCATCGCCATGCTAAAACATTGAGTTAAAATGCTAACGAGTAAGTAGTTTTTAGCATTTTAACTCATTACAAAGCAATGGGAAATAAGTATGTGGAAGTAGTTGCTATTTAAAACCAAAAACATTCGGTTTTTATTAGTACACTTATATCTTTATCGATTAAACGTCCTTAGGAAGCTTAAATTTTAAAACAAATAATGAGAAAACACCTTAAAATAATAAATCTAAAAAAGTAACCAGTAATTTGATAAATAGAAAACTCTGATTTGTTTAATTTGTTCTTATTATTAAAATAAATAACTAATAAACATTTTTTATTAATGCTAAAAGTTTGAGTTACATAAATCAATCCCTCAAGAAATATTAAAAATCTTAGGCTGCCGGATTTTAGACACACCTTGTTGTGATGGCAGTGTGTCTGTGTGTGTGTGCTGTTCTTAAAATATTGCATATAAAAATAGATTTTCCTTATTGAGTTTAGACACTAGTAACTCTGATTGAAGTTATAAATAGAAGTTGATCGTTAAAGACGATAATAATAAGATAGAAAAATGCATAAAAAGGAAGTTCAAGTTAATGTTTAAGATATTTTTTTTAATAGCAGGTGTAATCGACTATACACTGAGAAAAATTAATATAATAATAACTAAAACTTTAAAAATTTATTTACAGAGTCCTGATATAAGGCAATTTATTACCATTGATTTACCTGAACATTTGCTACATAAAGATCATGTAGATAATGTAGGGCAACGAAAGACTACAAACGAGTTATTGGATTCAGCTGATTTTCTGCCTAAAGAAGTTGAAAAATTGTGCCATGAGGCTAAAGATGTTATTAAGCGTCTTTTAGAGATTGATGCCCAGAAGCGTATACGTTCAGTTAGAACTTTGCAAAGAATTGCCATATTTAAAGATTTCAAAATTGAAGCAGAAAATTGTTTAAAGGTAAAATAAAAATATTCAAACATATTTTCATGCAATTATATGAATTAAATAAAATTTTTGTTCTATTTTTAGATACGTCCTTTAGACATAATTATTGCTGACAATATCGGTATAAAACAAAAACCTGAATCTATAGATAATTTTGCTGAAGCTGCTCAAGCGTTTAAAAATTTTTAATATTCCATTTTTTTACAACCAAATATTTTAAATCTAAAATATTTTTTTTAAAAAGGTGCCTTTATTGAATTTTTAAATATTAATTAAAATTTTAAATAAAGAAAATGTTATTTTTAAATAGATTTATATAAATTAAAATTGTTAAAAAAATTGCAATTTATTTTCCAAATTGCTTTAATTTAAAGAAAGCATGTTAATTTGAACATCATAATTAGAGGATAGAGGTTTGTACCAAAGTTTTTATAAACTTCACATAGAGGTAATGATAGCGCCATCTTGTTTATTTTAACAAAATTCATATTTGACCCCATCAAGTTTATACATATAAACAAATTTTCTTGGACCTTACAGATGGAAAAGTTGATTTAGCCATTTCCAGACCCAACTCAAGACCTTTGCTGCCAAACTATCAGAAATATTCTTAAGATAATCGCTATTTTAAGTCTGCAAAATCATTAAAATATGGAGCGAGTTATAAGAAAAAACCTGAGATAACCCATTTTATTGGGGAAAAATCCCCTCCCAAACATATTCCTTGAAAATACCCCTAGCTGCACACCCTAAGAGGCTGCCATACAAAATTAAAAAAAAAGGTAAAAACCTTATTACTTCCCCAGAGTCGCCCCTAGAGGAATAATATGTATAGCAGACCTTCATTAGTTTTCCCTCCCAAACATACTCCCCCCTATCTCCCTCATCTAAGGGGGCTGCCATACAAAATTAACAAATATGATATAAAAACGCACATAACTTCCCCAGAATTGGCCTTAGCAAAATAAAGAGTACGACCGACCCCCAAAGATATTACTAGCAAATACTTACCCCCTATCACCACACCCTTAAGGGGTTGCCGGAGTCGCCCCTAGGGGAATAAAATTTATCACAGACCCCATTAGTTTATCCTCCCAAACATATTCCTAGAAAATACTTACCCCCTATCTCAATCGCCTAATTGGGTTGCAATACAAAATTTAAAAAAATGATGTAAAACTGCCCACAACTTTCTAAGAGTCGGTCTCAGAGAAATAAAGTGTACGACCGGCTCCATTAGTTTCCCCTCCCAAACATATTCCTAAAACATACTTACCCCCTATATCCACGCCCTAAGGGCGCTGCCATACAAAACTTAAGAAAATAAGGTAAAACACCTAAAACTTCCCCGGAGTCGCCCTTAAGGTAATAAAATATATCACAGACCCCCATTGTTTTCCCTCTTAAACATATTGCTAGAACATACTTACCCCCTATCTCTACCATCTATTGGGGTTGCCATACACAATTTTAAAAAATTAGAGTAAAAGTCCCTACAAAATTAAAAAAAAATTAGGGTAACAACCCTTACAGCTGCCCTAATCACCCTTAGAAGGTTAAAATATGACACCGACCCCTATTTTAAAATTTGAAATATTTCATAAATAAAAAAAAAAACGAATAAAAAAAAAGGCTCTGGGTTTCAAAAGTTCAATGTGAAGGGTATCTAAGATTCTGCGCAGCCGAATATAGCGCTCTTACTTATTTTTACTAATTATATAGTGTTTATTCTTAATCTACTAAACTTTGGAAAACAAAGTTTTGGACACAATATTGGCAAGATCTTTTTGTATCGCATTTTAATGAAACATAATTTGAAATCCTTATTTCGATTTGGAAAAGGGTAATTTTGGTCGCTTAAAAATTTAATTTGATACGGGAAACGTTCAAACCCTTTCTATTTGCTTTTATATAATAAACACATGTTAAAATATTTATTTTGTGTTTTGTAATTTTATATCGTCTTCAGCCGGCTTAAAGGCACAACCAATCTTTTTTGCACTCAGAGCCAACAACAGCTCGGACCTCTGTTGTTGTACAAAATAAAACAAAAATAAACAATCCCACCATAAAATTAATTTGCTGTTTTTTAATGATGTAAGTTTTTTATGTAATAATTCTACATTCATTTTGGAATAATTTTTCTACTGTGGGCAAAAAAAAACTTTTGTTATTTTCACAAATTTAAGGCAACTGATTTGGTGGTTTGACAGTTTTACCATTTTACCCGCAAAAAAGTATGGACAAAGTCTGGTAAAAAGGAAACCACAATTACTTCCTTATAAACGTTCTCATTTACCCATTTTTCATTACAAGAAACGCTTTTCAGTAAAACTGAGAGCTCGCGGAACCCGCGGTAACGTACATCGAACACACCTATTGTAAATATTATTAAATTATGTATATACACATTTACATACTCATGTTTGTATTTTATTAAAAAAAAATCCTTTTTTCCAACAGCTGAAGATAGTCTACTACGCTTTAAAGCAACGCTGTTTTAACAGCTGTGTCACATATACCGTTATATTAACTTCCTTTACTACACACTATCCTTTACTGTTGCTGTCTGTTTTTTTTTCCAAAAAATGTTAATGTGTGTGCATACATATGTATGTATTGTGTGTGTTGGTTGGAGTTAGAATAGAAACAAGTGTACTTGCGAGTGAATAAGAAAAAAAATGTTTTTCTAAAAAATTAAAATAAAATAGGGAAAAATTAGTTAAAAAAATATAAAAATATATTAATTTAATAGTTTAAAGAATAAAATAAAAAGTGAAAAATTAAAACACAAATAAAATAATGTTGAAAAATGTATAATAAAAGGTAAATTTTCTTTGTAAAAAAAGAAAGGAAAATGTTCATGAAAAATCCGATACATACTTTTTCTTGCAATTTTTCTTTAATTAGTGTTGAGAAAGAAAACTTCAAGAGTTTTAAAGCAACTAAAAATACGTTTTAACCAAATAATAAATTTATTTTAACAAAAATTCTTTTTTATTTTAGAGAAAATATTTTAATTTTTAAGAAAATTCAAATAAAATAAAGAAGATTGGTTGGAAAATATTATGTATCTCGCCCACTCTATTTATTATTAATGTTGAGGACGATATGGCAGCTGTTGAACATACCTTTCATGGTACTTGGGAGGTAAGTGCTTCATTAATTCCTTTTATTTTTATAGGATTTTTTTAAAGTTTGTGCTTTTATTTTGCAGATTGTTTCCTGTATCTTTGAGGGTAAAAAAGAAATATCCGGTTTAGAGGGGTAAGTGTTTCGTTTGATTTATGGAAAAATCAATTATTTCTTTTTTTTTAAATTTTGTTGTACTTTTTATCTTAATTGGTTTCGTTTTTGTGTGTGTGATTGTAGGATTAAATTTCGTCTAGACGATACCAGTGATATCACATGGTATAATGATTTGGTCAGCCCGTTGCCAGAAACAAAAGACTGCGAAACATGTTGTGATTCGGCCAGTGTTCTCTTCAGTTGTGAAACGTTCGAAGTTAATAAAAATAATCCACGTTTAATATTTGGAGCATTTGCTGGCCATAGTATAGAATTTAATGTAAGTTTTTCTGAATGTTTTCATTTAAATTTTTTTTAAAGGTTTGATTTTTATTAATTTTAATTATTTTATTAATATTTTACTGTAGCAATTAAATTTTTAATTAAAAATGGTGGATTTAGTTATTTTTGTTGTTTATGGCCCTTTTTTCAATTTAATATTTGTTATTTTTATACGTCAATTTAAAAATTCAAAAAAAACTGTAAAGGAAGGGATTTTTAGACTATTGCCACCATATTTTGAAAATTTTTTTTAATAAAAATCTCTTTAAAATATAGGATTCAAAATTTACTTAAAAACCAATGGTTCTTCGAAGCAAGACTTTTTTCCAATAACATTTGATCCTTTTCTTCCTCAGACATCTAGCTTAGCACCCACTGATTCCTTAAGATTGCATTGTGAAAACTGGTATGTTGTGGAATGTAAACGTTTGAAAGAAGATCAGGCGGCTGGACAGGAGAAGGAATTCTCTTTTGTGGAAGCCTTAAACGAATCATACTTTAGTGATGTTATTATCAAAAGTTCTGATGATTTTGAGGTAAACATGCGTTGTTAAAAAGAAATTCTAAAATTCGTTTAAATTTTTTTCAGTATCACGTTCATGCCTCGATATTGCGTTTAAATGGCTTTGATTGCAGCATGTGTGTACATGCAACGAGCACCGCTTCTTTACCACAGGCTTTATGCAGAAATTATGATTCCCTTGCTGCAAAAAGCAAAAGGAATGTCAGTGTACCTAATTCACCAAATCCCATCAAAATATCAGTGACAATGACCAGCAACCAAATACAATCGGAAGAAGAACAAAAATCTTTACCCCGCCTAAACTTATTGCCCGTTTACTTACAACCGCCTACAGAATGTCATGCCAATACCAGGACCTTCTTAAAAACTCCACATCATAACCAGTTGTCATCGTCCTTTAATTGTTTGTCAACAAATGTCGAAATGAGCTCTCTAAGTCAAGAGTGTGGCTTAAGTATACTTCGATTTCCACCCAACTCCCATTCGGATTCTCACTTAGAGACTGGTGACTTACAGCCACAATCAAAAAACATTTTTAATTTTTGTCAAGAAATTATGCTGCAACACTCAACTGAAACCTGCAATACAACGGGTTGTAACACGCGTCGACCACCTTTATCACCATATCGTGCTCGCAGTCCTTCACCATTTCCCAGTTCTATGGATACGCCACCATCGTCGCCTTTAACTCCGGTAGCTGTTTTATATGATCTTCCTGCCTTTCTGTTAACACCCATATTGCATTGGCTCTATACGGAATCCTTGATACCCGACATGAATGAGGATATTTGTGAGAAACTCATTAACTTTGCCGAGTGCCAGCCTTCACTGATAAAATTGGCTGAACGCGTTAAAAAGTATTTAAAAATGATTAAGTTAAAAAAGTGTAAGTAATAATACAAGATGGCATCACATTTTCAAGATTATATTTTGATTTTTAATAAATTTTACAAATTACAGTTGTTGTCAATATCATAATGGATTTGCATAGTATTTTAAATCGTGTCATACAAACCATTAATCCAGTTACTATATCACATGAACCCGCCTTATTATATGCAACATTTAAGGATAGTTTAAGAGAATGTTCTATTGGTAAGTAAAGAAACAGCTGCTCATGTTCATAATAGTTATATTAGGTTTATCAAGGGGTTATGAAGTCTCAATAAACCTTCTACAACTAGAATGAAAATGTGGCGAATATATTTATTGTTTCTTTTGCAACTCTATAATACTTCGGGGTTTTTTTAGGATGTGCCAAAATTCTACAATTTTGCAATATTTTTATTAAGGACGCCGCCGATATAGCACGTTATCAAAAGAACGAAATTATTAAATATGTACGCACACGCATACCGATATTTATGTCGCAACTACATCAGCTGTTACGCAATATTTTGAATGTATTTTTAAGTCTAACGACTGATGAAAAAGACGAATTAGCAAACTACCTGGTACCTGAGGTAAGAGTAATGAATATTTTTTTTTAATTTTGTTAAATACCAGAATTATTATCATAAGTTTCGCATATGTATTAATGAAATGTAAAAATTGATCATATTACCTGGCATACAGGTCTAAGCTGCCCCGTTTTTACCATCATGTATTCTATTTTAATTTTTAAGTCAATATTAGGTTTTAAGGTTTATTTAAACGTGACATAACCATACCACAGTAAACAGCTGTTCGAACCAAACTTATGGGCAACATTGTATTTGATTATAGGCAACTTACCATTACGCCAAAACAGAAACCATAGAAACCATGGCTATGGCGTTATGTCAAGTCCCATGTAATTGAACCTTTAAGCCAGCTATTTATAGTGGTCATGGTTCTTTAGCAAAAAATTACCGAAGACATTTCAAAATATGTAGAAAAATACAAAATCTCATCATGTAAGAGCATAATGTATTGGGTAGAAGAGAATACGGTAATAATATTTGACAGGTGGTTGGTAAATGTTAATTTTTTAAACTATTTTAGAAACTTACGCATTCTCATCACATCAAAAGTGTGAAAGATTGCTTTCACTTTCAGCACCTAATAAAGGTTGCTACATTTGACAAAACAAAACACAAACAATAAAAAACAACGCAGATTTTCATGTTGTTTTTGTTAATATTGTAGAACTTAAACCATAGCCACAAAAAAACATACTTTTATTCTCTTTTCCTAAACATAAGAAGAATTTCATAATATTTTGATTCTACAAAGTCTAAATACTTTGTTTTATCATGTAAAGCCAACTTTGTTTACTTTAAATGGTTTTTCAAGTTGCTGAAATGAGGGTTAGGGTAGTTTCATAAAAAGTTGCAAATAAAAAAAAAAAAACTTAGTAAAGTAATAACGCAATCGATATATGTCATATGAAAGACATACTTATTTATTGTATCTTACGTTTATATTAAAATAATTTTTTTTTATTTACAGATTGAATTCACTTTATTAATTTTAACTAGTGTGATAGAAGAAATCAAAAATTCTTTAGAAAAAATGTGTAAAGTAAGTTGAAGTTAATGTTATTCCCTAAATAATAATAAATTCATTCAATAATTTATATTTTGGTTTTTAATTTTTAAGGACTTGAAGTGCTCACATTTAGATTTATCCCTTAAATATGCTACCGATGATGCTGTGGCAATGCAAATACAAAACAACACCTTCATTACCGCCAATACCACTATGGAAGATAATACTGTTGGCACTTTATTTAGTCAGCCACCCCTTTCACCGCGTCCTCGTAGAGGTCCACCTATAGGTCTTACTTTGTATGATAATAATCCTGCGGATAATCAACGTTTAATCAATGCTGAAAATGATTTAAAATTTGTTCTCTATATGTATGAAGTAAGGAAAATGCGTGATATTTATGGTCGTATATCGGCTGCTTTGGATATTATACGAAATAAAAAGTAAGAAGAAAAATGCAATATTGTTTTTGTTTAATTTCATTTTAAAATAAAGTCTTTTCATGATGAAATTAAAATTTAACATACATAAAAACATTAAGTTCTTGTTTTGTTTATTTTTTTAAAGATGAACAAGCTTAAGATAATTTCATTTTTAAAATTTTGCTTTTATTTCAGAACGACCTATTGCGAAATGGATTTCTTAAGTAAGCGCAGCACAATAAATCAAAATTTAGAACAGCTGATTGTCGATATTCCCAATTATATATTGATTATGGAAAACCTTTCCGATCGCTTGGAGGAGAAACTGGGTTGGAAGGAATTTAAGTTTTGCTTTAAATTAGCAACATCACAAATTGTAAGTTTTTATTGAAATTTTTTTTTTAAGAGAAAGTTAAGGATCCAACAAAAAAACAATCCAAGTAGCCGTGTGAATGCCCCCTCGCCATTATGCATCTCCTAGCCAGTTTAGTTTACACCGTTTTCCGCGGAACTTTTACCCAACCACTTGACCCTTTTGTTGCATAATCTCGGTCAGTGACAGACATCATCATTTCTATTTCATCCACTTCCTTACACATCCTACAATAATCTAAAGTACCGTGATTCTGTTTGCATATTCTAACTTTTACTAAAGAGTTTTCAGTAATGACCCCAGTTGTAGTCACAAGAACCAACCGTCCTAGGACTATGAGTAATTGTTTGCTGAGCTCAGCCTCAGCTATAAACCCTAGATATCCCACAGTCATTCAGGTTTTGTTACTAAAGATTTATCATGTTGAGCACTCATGTCTTTATCTTCCTATAAAAGGGACCTATTAGGGGTCTCACAGTTTCCTCTTTATATCTCCAGTAAAGTGCCAAGGTACTACTGACGAGCGAGCTTGTCAGCAATTTGGTCACCAACTACGTCGTTTGTGTCCCGAAACCCATTATAGTATGACACTAGAAAAGTCCATAACGAAACCAAAGGTCCTTTTACCATCCCTTTTACTGTCCGTTGAAAACTTGTTTCTCTATAAGATCTGCTGCTCTCAAAGTGTTCAGTACCGTACCCTGGAACACACATCAAACTGTCTAAAGAACAATCTAATTCCCGTCCTCAATGGTATAGACACCATCTGCGGTGTCAACATAACTTTTAGAGCTACCAATAGAAACTGTACACCACTCATGCAGAGAGGGATTATTACCAGTCGCATTCTTTAAAAGCTGATTTCTTTGGCCATCTGGTTCCTTTTTGATTCCCTGCCTATACTAAGACCCTCAATATCCATTCTTATACTTCATTTTCTAGGCTGACAAGCTTTTTGCCACCCTTTCCATCAACCAGTAGTTATAGGTACCGTGTGGAGAATAACGTTTATTGCCGCTTGAGGTGTGCTTTTTATGGCACCAGTGATGCCAAGTAAAGCACATCTTTAGCGCTTAGTCAGAAGCCTTCTGACGTACCGCCTTTTTTTATTAAATTGTGTTGAAAGAGCAGTTGCATTGTGTTTCGTATGTTTGCAAAAAATTTTGGCCGGCATTAGTAATTCATTTTGTTTTTTCTTCATTTAAATAAAATTACCTTAATAAATAATTTTCCTTTTTAGAATGGTGTTATAGTCAAAATATTTGATCACAAATCTGCATTAAAGGATGCTATGAGTCAGGTAAAATCTATTACTATTATTTCAAATTATAAATCAATGGCTTAAATAATATTATTTTCTTTGTAGATCTGCAAACTGGTACAAAAAGAAGAGTTTACACAAGCTCTTATTGATTTGGGTCTACTGGAGCCTTCAAACATTTTGGAAAGTGAATTGAAATCATTGCAAAAAGACGATCCATTTGAATTAAATTTAGATCCTTTGCTAATGAAACGACAGCATAATTTTGATTATAAAAGTGTTAAGGTATAGTACATATGCATATGTATATACATATCGCTACCCTAATGTAGAAAGGTCTTACATTTTTTTCTTGGATAAATGTGATATATGACTCATGTGTGACAATAAGCCAAACATAATATGAAAAATTATTTATCAAATCAAACAAAACTCTGGGCTCATAAAAATATGACCATGGGCCATTCTATATTAAAGTAACGATATGTTCTTATATACCTATACTTATGCACACAAAGTTAAAATATTTAAAAAAATTTTTATATTTATTGAAAATTCCATTAATTAGCTCAATCTCATACGGCACCTATGTGAGCCACCAATTGCAGTCAATAGTAATCTTTCAAAAAATGCTTTACGTCTTTTGCACTCGGCCCAATTGGCCGATATGGAATTTGAGTTGCATACATATAACATAACCAAACCAACAACAAATAAAAACTCTTTAGATGTACAAAGTATGGAAATGCATAAGACGCCCATACAAGTGCATACCTTTCGTGCGCATCGTGTAATTGTTTCGGCAAGATGTGAATGGTTTAAGAAGGCTTTAATGTCGGGCATGCAGGAAAGTTTAACAAGGTATAAGTATTGGTCTCTTGCTTTATAAATATTTCATATTTTTAAATAAAAATTGTTTTTTAATTGTGCATTTAGAAAAATCATTATTACCGATACCTCTCCGGTAGTGTTTCGTCGTTTACTTTTGTTTCTTTATGGTGCTCCCATTGATAAAACTGTTGGTGCTGAACAGATTTGTGAATTGATGTTATTAGCCGATAAATATTCTATAGATGATTTAAAGGTAAATTTTGTTTTATTTGTAAAATTGTTTATAAATTTCTTATATTTGCCAAATGTTTTTATATATTTCAGGAATTGTGCGAAAACACTTTAAATTCACAAATCGATGAACATTCGGTTTTATGCCTTTTGGGCATCGCCGATCATTATATGGCAACGGCCTTGAAATCTAAGTGTCTTTCATTTTTATCACAAAATTCACATTTAACAAAGGCTGCTATGTTTAAGGAACTTTCACGTCCGTTGCAAGTAAGTTCGAAAAGAGGAGAAGAAAAATATTTTAACAAAAAAAAAAATATTTATTTTGCACTAAAAAAAGGGGGTTTTAAGGCAAAACTTCTGTTAAAATTATATTCTTCTACAAAAAAATAACAATGAAGTACCAAAAGTGTGAAAACAAAAATTAAAAACAAGCAAGAGCGCTTTATTCAGCTGTGCTGAATCTTATGTACCCTTCACAACTTGTAGGGGTTTTTACCCTTTTTTCAAATTTTGTATGGCAACCCTCTTAGCAGGGGGTGACAGGTGGTAAGTAAGTACGTTGCAGAAAAATGTTTGCAAGGAAAAATTAGTTGCGGTCAGTCCTGCCTTTGACCTATCCACGGGCACCCTAAAAGCTGTAGGGGGAGGGGGGATTTATTACAATTTCCTAAATTTTGTCCTTGAGACCTCTTAGGCGTTGGAGATAGCATGTTCTAGGCATATGATTGGGAAGGGGAAACTAATGGGGGTCGGTCACACACTTTATTTCTGTAAGGCTGACTCTGGGGAAATTTTGGGGGTTTTTACATAAATTACGGAAATTTTGTATGGCAACCCCCTTAGGTGATGATAATAGGGGGTACGTATGTTTAAAGAATATGTTTGGAAAAAACTAATGGGGGTCTGTAATACATTTAATTCCTCTAAAGAAGAACTGGGGAAGTTGTAGAGGGTTTTATCCAATTTTATTTTTAATTTTGTATGGAAACCATTTTAGGGGCTGGAGATAGGGGGAAGTATGCTCGACAAAAAATATTTTTGGGCCGGTCTTACATTTGAGCTTTGAAAGAGCATCCTTTACTTATGCGAAGGGTGAACAAGTACAAAAAAATTTTAAAAAGTACCTTTTGTCAACCTAGTTAACTTCCGGCCTCAACATTTTCGCCTCTTTTCCCCCTTTAAAAATGAAATGGTCCAATTATCTGATGCGAAGATAAGGCACACCAAGCAGTTACCCTGGGCAATGCAATGGTTTTTGATGTTTCAATCAAGGGTTGCGAGTTCTTTAATACCCGTAACGGCAGTCTTGCTTGTCGACGTGGCCGTTTAAATAAAAATGAGTCTCTTCGCTCCAAAAAATGGGATTAACAGTGTGAAAACGCTTCAACATCGTTTCGTAAAAATTTTTGCGTAAATCAGATGTTTAACGATTTGAATTTTAAAAGGATGGACATTTATATCCTTTTTCAAAATTTCATGAACAATTGCTCTTGAAAATTCCAGTGAGGCTGCTCTTTTCCGTATTGAAAGTCGTGGATTTTCACGTAAACTGATTTCAACCAGTTCAATGTTTTCAGACGTCCTTGAAGATTAATTGGGCCCTGGCCGTGGGACATTCATAGCCGAAGTAATTGCTCGCAATCTCTGCACTTACGAATGAATTAAATTTACACTCGGTCCATCACGTATTCGCCGCATACCGAACTTTGAATAAAATTGTCGCCAAGCAATTACGTAATAATCATTGCTTTTAAAAAATGTCTCCACAGCGAACGCGCGATGCTAACTCGACTACTACGATATCGTGACTGGCAAATACGCACAATCAAAAATTCCAAAGGCGACACTCCCTCCGCGCCGTTTATTACTTTTTGAAATAATCGTATTTAAAAATATATTTTTTCTTTCAGACACTGTGCGCGTTGGGACTTTACCTTTGTAATATTGTTGTAGTTATTTTTTTGAAAAGAATTTTTCAAATCAAAATTCAATGCATTTAAAATTTAAACGATATATGCTGCTACAACAATACAACAGAGGTTGTGAACTAGACAAATAATTTTATTTATCATGGCTATAATTTAATATTTTGTAATTAAACCTTTCTTTAATTTTTAGCTTGAGGTCATGGATTTAATACATTGGTATGGTCGTGTAGCCGAACCCTGGCCAGATACAAACAGTTTGAAAACACGTAGCACTACTAGACACAGTTTAAAAGGTCCCTCAAAACCTCGTTCACGCTCCAGAAAATCATCACCATCTTTTATGTGATACTGTAATATGTTGGTCAGCAAATAAAAAACAAAATTATAAAGGTAAAATACTTAGAAACGTTTTTGATTGGATAAAAGTTAATTAAATATGTTTCTCTACAATTTTGCGTTTTATTCTTAAAGAAAATATTTTAAGCAATTTTTCGATTATCTTTTTTATTTATTTTTAAACTATTGATGTTATTAGATTAAGGTTATTTAAAATACAACTTTTTCTAAAACATATACAAATAACATTTTAATAGGAAAAATATTTATTAAATTAAAAAACAAAAAAAAAATATAATAAAAAAAAAAATCAAGAAAGTGGATTACAACAAACAAATATGACACCCTTAAATTTTTAATTAGAAAAAATATCATCAAAACAAATTTATATATAGATTTTTTAAAAATAGTTTTCTTTAAATTAATTCATATAAATGTTTTTGTTTTTCTGCCATTAATAAAAAAACGGCCACTCTTTTACATATGTATTCAAATCAAAGTTTTTTGCTTATAAATTTAAAAAATACACTTGTACGTACCTTAAATTTAAAAACTATTTTAAGATAAATTTTAAAAATAATGCAAAACGTGTAATATTTTCTGTGTAAATTTTTCCAGCTTATTTTAAATATTCATTATAACAGTTTTTTTTTTCCACAAGCCAACACTATTTGTTAAAATAAATTAAAAAATTAATACACAAACGTTTAAAACTAATATGTACTTAAAAAAAATAATGTACAATATAAACATATTTTTGTTAAAAAATTCTCAGATACACTGACGGACTAAACTATTCACACAGCATGTAGTTTCATTTAAAATCTTTTATATTTTGGAAATGACAAGAGTTAGCCCAATACAATATTTTGCAAAATTGATTATCGACTTATTAGTTATTTGAATATATAAAACAATCACCTTAAGTATGGCGCATTACTAGAAGGAAGCAAAGAAGAATTTGAAACGATAATTCTAGGGGGACTTAAGTATTCACACAGCTGCAGTTTTAAGATGTTCAAACTGTACAAAATTTAATAGTTTTTTTAAATGGCAACACTTGTTTTTAGGAAATGTTGAAAATACCGTTATAAATCATTTGTTTTTTTTTTTAATCTAAAATAAAGTGTTTTTAAGAGTGAAATTCCCTAAAATGGGCCGTAAGCAAAAAGAAACAACAGAAGCTGAACGAAAAATTATTTTAGAAATGCACAAACAAAAGAAATCGTATGCAGAAATTGGAAATATAATTAAAAGAAGCCGATTCACTATAGCAAGCATCATAAAAAGATTTAAAGAGAGTTAAGATTTTAAAAGTTCACACCGTATTGGTCGGCCGCGTAAGCTGACTCCAAGGGAAGAATGCCAAATCGTCAGAAAAATAAAAAAGTATCCAAAAAAAACATCTACTGAAATAGCTGCAGAATGTTTAGAGGAAATTGGCAAAGAAATCCATCCGAAAACCGTGCGCAGAACTCTTCACCGTGCCGGTTATAGCTCACGTGTAGCAAGGAAAAAACCACTTATAAGCAAGATTAATAAATCTAAACGTTTGAAATTTGCAAAAGAGTATATAAATAAAGAGGAGAACTTCTGGGAAGGCGTATTATTCTCCGACGAAAGCAAATTTAATATTTTTCAGTCCGATGGTAGAGCGCGAGTTTGGAGAAAGCCAAATACAGAATTGGACAAAAACAATGTAGTAAGTACGGTCAAGCATGGTGGTGGAGGGGTCATGGTGTGGGGATGTATGGCTGCAGCAGGTGTTGGTAACTTAGTTTTTATCGACGGAAAAATGGATAAAAATGTATACCTTAACATCTTGAAAGATAACCTTCTATTGAGCGTCGAAAAGTTAGGCCTTGGGGACAACTTTTATTTTCAGCAAGACAATGACCCCAAACACACAGCCAATGACGTTCGAATGTGGGTAATTCATCACGTTCCCCACATACTTCCTACTCCACCGCAATCCCCGGATATGAATCCGATTGAACATCTTTGGGATGAATTGGGTAAACGCATCGGAAAGCACCACATCACCAGTAAAGCCCAACTTAAAGAAAGTTTACTGAGAGAATGGCAAAATATAGGGTCCGATGTTACTAAAAATTTAGTTTATTCAATGCCTAGAAGATTAAAAGAAGTCGTAAAAAATAGAGGCTTCTCAACGAAATATTAGTTATAAGTAATTTAACTTTTTTTCTAAATGTGTAAAAAAACTGTGTGAATACTTTGTCTCCTCATAATTGTGACCTTAATTACTTTTTCTTATTTTTTAACTTATGTAACGTTTTAAGAATTAGAATTTTTTTATATTTTAGTAACCTAGAAGCAAATAAACAATTTTGCAAAATATTGTATTGGGCTAACTCTTGTCATTTCCAAAATATAAAAGATTTTAAATGAAACTACATGCTGTGTGAATAGTTTAGTCCGTCAGTGTATGTTGTTTTGTCTCACCAAAATATTTTTTGAAAAAATATAAACAAACACTCTTTATAAAAAAAGTGAAGTTCTTATTATATGTAAGTGATTAAATATTTATTTTTCAAACCAAAAATTTTAATAAAAATATATTCATTATTAAGTGTATTGAATGTATCTCTATTTATTGTTGTCTTTTAAATCTCTTAAAAAATAATAAAATTTAAATATTTACATTAACAAAAATTGTATAAATATGTATGATGTTTGATTTTTAACAAGAAGCCAGGGTAGGTAGATCTGCATGTGACGGTAGGAGACATTTTAAAAATATTTTTATTAAAACAAAGTTTTCACTAAGTGTTTTGCAACAACTTTGTAGCTAAATTTCATAATTGTGAAATATTTTCGAATTTTTTTATTTAATTTTCATAAATATATAATTTCTAAGGCATTTAAAAAACGCTTTATTTAATTCCTGAATTTACAAACCGAATGTTATTTCGATTAGTAAGGACACATACCATTATATCAGTGTCGTGCTACCATACCAGTTGTAGCTCATATGTTACTAGTGGCACTTGTTTTTTAGTACATATACAGTACGGCAGCATACAATTAATGGGAACACCTAGAAGTATGCTACATGTTATGTATTTTTGCAATAAATAAAAAATATTTAACCAGCAAGTAATGCCAAGCTTTCCGGACATAAGGATTTTTTATAAAAAAATTTATGGTTTTTAGGCCAGCATTTTGTTATTGTTTTTTTGGAAAATTTTTCGTTTATTATTTTGAAATACATAGAGAAAAATAAAAAGTTACTTAATAAAAACCCTTAGACTTATTTTTTGTCAAATAAGCATTAAAAATTTATATTTTTATGACAATTTTAATTTTTATTTAGGCTCAATAGATCCAAAAGGGCATGAAAAAAATATACTAAGAACCGGCAACAAAAATCTTATCTAAAGAGTAGTTAAATCACTTTATATGTATCTTCACAACCGCCAAAAGAGGAGCAAAAGCCATAAGCGTCATTTATTATTGTTTTAAAACTTAACCAACACGTTTTTAGATCTTTAATTAAGCTCTACATCTTAATGGCAAAACTTTTTTTAAAGTTCGATTCATCCTTTCAAGTTTTAGGTGACGATATACATATTTGTCATTATAAGAATAAGAGTTGAATTAAATGTTAAATTTAAATTTTTTTACATTTATTCTAATATAACAAATATTCTATGAATTAAAAAAATATTGACGTGTTAATCAGGTTACTGGAGAGCCCTTATTGAATTGCTTATCAATATCTGTTATTTAAA